>JBBPBO010000004.1:12729191-12932675 GCA_037974295.1 Cicer cuneatum | reverse complement strand
ATGGCTTTGGCTAATGGCTCTTGTAACTCATTTCCTCTATCAAGTTGTAAAAGCATCTTTCTACAGCTTTCATTCACTGATTGGAGTAGCCTGCTTCGTGACCATGGGTCTTTGCACGGTTGCAACTGAGGCACCGGTGCTTTAATGTCTTTAAGTTTTCTACGCATCGCAATCAAGGATTCGGATGGTAATTTTTCAAGTTCACACAACACCTTTATTACAGCAGCATGGTAAGATTGGGACCCAGATTCATGCAAAAGCTCACACCTATGTCGAAAATGCTGAGGATTGTTGAGAAGTTGAAAAATCTGTTTACAAATTTCCAGTTTTTGGTTATTGTGTTCTTTGCTATTCAGAACACTAGACAGAGAACCTTTGATAATCTTTTTCAACTTACCACGAGTTCTTTCGTACTTGGTTGTGCCACCACTAACAATCATAGCAAGAAGGTATAGACCCTTGGTGGTCAAATTGTCGAGGCATGATAATATCAACCTTTTTAAGTTTGGTATTTGATTCAAATCCATATCATCCTGAGGGATACAATTCTCTGTTTCAATGGAGTGTGCTCCAAAGGCGCGTTCGACACGAGTTCTCACTGACTCATAAAATATCTGATGAAATGATTATTAGATTATCAATTTATCATTCAAATTTAAAATCTTCAAAAAACAATTCCAGTAGTTGTAGGCATATAATAATACAATAAAGGAAACTTACATCATCATCTTTCCTAAGTAAAGACTCCGGCAAATCTCTGTTAATAGGAAAAGAAAAGAATTCATTAGAGTGATGCTTGGTTAGGTGATTAAAGGTCTGTTTGTATTCGCTTATTTATATTTATCTACTGGCATAAACACTTGTGAGACTATTTGGGAGAACTTACAAAAACAAATTACGACATGTTCATGAGGTTGTTTTCAGCTTATTTCCATTAGCTCTTCATGATAACTTAAGAATTGAATATATTTTATGTATTGTTATGGAAATAACATATATAAATATTAAATAAGCACTTATGCTATAAGCGCTTGTTTAGTAAGTATGTATATCCAAAAAGGGGCCTAAATCATTGAACAAACAAAGCACTGACCTTGTATTTAGAATTTCTTTCAACTTCTTCCTCTCAAGTTTTGCAGCAGGTAAGCCAAGTAACCACCTGCACCACAAGTTTAATTTTAATGTGATTAAATTTTGTTAATATATCTAACACCAAAATAAAAGAAAAAATGAAGGTTACCTCTTCTTAAGTTTGACCTGCTTTTCACTGCGCTTTATGCATTGCAAAATAGAACCTAAATCTGTTCCATAAAACTTCATATTTTAACTGAGCTAATCCAACCTAAGCAAAATATGAAGAGACTGAGAAGATATATATTAAAAACTGAAATCTAAAGGTAAAAAAAAATTGAAGAAATGCTCAGTTACAAAGTAATTATAAGAATAAGGATTACTGAATTAGTGACAATAATCAGGACCAGTACTAAGATATTTGGTGTCCTGGACGAAAAATGAATCCTCGTGGTCATTATATTTGTTTTTTCTTGCAAAAACATTAATAATGTATTCATTATAATCAAGATTCTTTAAAAAGTTGTTCGCAAATCACGATTTCAGAGCTACAGTGCAAAAACCACACGAAAATCAATCTCAAATAAGAGAAAAAAATCAAGTCACATTTTTTGAAAAAAATCCCTTCTCCTCCTTCACATTGAATAATCAACCTAATAGAAGAACAATAATTCAATGAAACAACACACCAAAAAACAATGAAAACAAAACTAAAATGTTCCAAATAAGAATCAAAACAACAGTTGAAACAACATAAAAAGAAGAATAAATAAGAGAAAAAACATGGTAAGGATGAAAAGAAACAAACCAGAACTAGACGACTGAGAAAGAAGAAAGGACGGTGCGTGGTTGCCAGAAAACACTACCCGAAGGTGGAAGGTTATATATATATATATCTAGAAAATCTAAGAGATACACAATGACCAACTCAATTATCTCCACCCTTTGCAGAGGAGTTTCTTTTTCTTAAACAGTCCCGTCTCGAGGAAGAAGAAAATTGAAGGTTACCTAATAGTACTAGAGAGTGTAGTGACAACGGTGGCTGCAAGATGGTGAAAAATTGGTTGGGTGAGGGAAGCGATTGCGATGACAAAGCGGCACTGCCCTTCTACAACTCTACTCAACTTCTACAATGTGTTCAATAGTTTTTTTTAGGATTTGAACTTGGAGTTGTAACTTATAAATATATATATATAGATTATAGATAATGAGGTATTATGAAACTGGGAATTTCTGCAGATGGAAAACTAGAAAAAGAAGAATACTCGTTTTGATGCATACAATCACATTTAACCGCGATATTTTGACATATAAAAATACAAACATAAACCCCAATAACCAAAAAACTCGCTTGAATTAAAAAAGGGAAAATTATAAATTTGATCAATGAAGAGTAGCGGTGTTCATGGTTCAAAATCTAAACTGAATTGGATCACATTAATAGTTTGGTTCAGTTATTAAAAACCATTTTCATAAAAACTGGTTAATGGTTCAAACCAATTTCAGCTAAATTCTAAACCAGTTTACCTATATTACTCTGCATAAAGTAAAATATGAGAGGCTGCTTGAACTTTAGATTAAATCAAAAACTCTGTTGGGTTGGCTTTGCATATTGTCAACACATAAAGCACGAAAACAGTGCAGACATACAAAGACAGAGATGGGGGAAGAGGAAAGGTTAAAGAGATGCACCAATAGTGGAGAAATCGGAATCGGTGGTGGAGACACGCAATCAGACGTAGACGCCACCGGAAACCTGTGCGCGCCGATGACTAAGGAGTATCTCACAACATAAATACATAAATGAGCTCGCGGTGGTGATTGACGGTCTCCGATCATGGAACTAGTTTGCGGCAGTGGATGGCGGCTCACATTAGGTGTTGGGTGGAGGAGATGGAATCGATTTGGGGCTAGAGTGTAGTCATTTTAAATTTTTTATTTTGACAAATTCAGTACAAATAACAAAAATGCTACCCACACCCCCCCTTATTGCTACCCACACCCACCAATTTTTTTTTAAATCAAAATTCCAAAAATACCCTTATGTTTTTAAAGTTCTTTTTTTCCTACTTCGTCTTCCCGTTTTTCCTTCTTCCTCTGCTTCTCGTTTTTCCTTCTTCCTCTTCTTCCCGTTCTTCAAGTGCAGTGTAAACATAAACCTCAAAAAACCTAAAAATCATCCATACCTCACCCACCAAAACTCATTATCATTCAAAACTCACAACATTCACTCATAGCTTAAAACCCGTTAATCTGATATTCTCATTGTGGTTAAAGTGTGCAAAGAAGGTAATGTTGTTGTGTTGTATTTGCGTTTACTTTTTCTGAAATCTGAAAATTTTACGTGAAATCAGTTAACGTACGTTTTGCGATCGTACGTGAACTGCGTTAACGTACGTATTAAATATTTTGAATTTGAACAAATTACGTAAACTTAGTTCGCGTAAACATACGTTAACTGAGGTTGCGTAAACAATGGAGTTTACGTCTTCAAAGTCTGTGTACATGGACTCATCTGAACCCATGGTACGTGAACTCAATTCACGTTAACGTGCATGAAGTGTGTTCACGTACGATGCATTTAAGTTACATTTTAACGAGTACGTGAACGGAGTTCACGTAAACGTACATGAACTCAGTTCACGTACGATACATGCATTTAAAAATTTAACACTTCCGTGAACTGAGTTCACATGAAGAGTGATTTAGTAACAAATTTAACACGTACGTCAACCAAGTTCACGGGAACCTACATGAAGTGAGTTGACGTCAACATACGTGAATTTAATTCACGTACAATACATTATTTTGAAAATTTTATGAGTACGTGAACTAAGTTCACGGAAGTTTACTGAACTGAAATCAAGTAGAATTACTGCATTTTACTGAAATTTTTATATGTTATTTTTTGGATACAGGTAAATGGATCAAGGGGGATACCATAGTGACGAAACGTATGAGGGTTTGGAACATTTAGAGGAAATTCAAGATGGTTTGGAAGGTGATTTTGATGAAATGTATGGTGATTTTGATGCAATGAATGATGGTGTGGAACCCGTAGTTGAAGACGCGATGAATGAAGGAGCTGAACCGGTTATGAATGATTTGACTGATGTGTTTACCATCGACATGATGTTTGACACGAGGGAGGATTTATTAAAATGGGCTAGAAATGTTGGAAGAGAAAATGGAGTGGTAGTTGTCATTTTTAGATCTGAAACTGCGACTGCACGACCAAGAACAAAGACAAAATTAATTATTGGTTGTGAAAGAAGCGGTAAATATAGACCTTGGAAAAATCCTAAACCGATGAGGAGTACTTGGACTAGAAAATGTGCATGCCCATTTAGATTGAGAGGAACACCATCAAGTGTTGGTGAGGGATGGTATTTGCATGTAAAATGTGGTATCCATAACCACGAATTGGCCAAAAAACTAACTGGTCATTCTTTCTTAGGCCGATTGTCTAGTGAAGAGAAAAATTTGCTTGGTGATATGACAAAGAACATGGTAAAACCAAGAAACATATTGATGACACTAAAGAATCATAATGTTGAAAGTTTGACGACAATAAAACAAGTTCACAATGCACGTCCAGCATATCGATCATCACTTAGAGGTAATAGAACATAAATGCAACATCTTTTGACATTGATGGAACGCGACAAATACATCTATCGATATAGGAAGGTAGATGGTTCAGATGAGTTGAGGGACATTTTTTGGGCCCATCCAGACGCTATCACTCTTGTGAATAATTTTCACATAATATTGGTTATTGATAGCACATATAAGACATGTAGGTATCGAATGCCATTACTTGAGATTATTGGTGTTACATCTACTGAAATGACATTTTGTGTGGGATTTGCATACCTACAGTCTGAGCGTGCTGATAATTTTGCGTGGGCACTACAAATGGTGAAAGAACAAATTAGAAGTGGAGAAGTCGAAGTCATTGTAACTGATAGAGACCTTGCTTTGATGAATGCTGTTGAATATGTTTTTCCGAATGCGGTCAATTTATTATGCTTGTTTCATGTATGCAAAAATGTTCAAGCGAAGTGTAAGATGATCGTCTTTCCAAAAGAGAAGCAGGTGCAAGTGATGGAGGCATGGGAAGGTCTTGTATACAGTAATTGTAACGTCCCGGATTTTTGGTCCAAAACGTTACTAAAAAAAAATACTTTTAGAAAAATTTACGATAAATTTTTTTTGGTAAGAATATCTACATTTATACTTTTAAATAATTAGTAACAATCACATTTATGCTTTTAAATAATTAGTAACAATCACATTTATTTAATATTATAAAAAAAAGTTTATTCAAGCTAAAATAAAGGAAAAATCAATTATTCCTAAACGGAAGCAAAAATCCACTTCCGTATTTATAGAATTCGAATGCATTTAAAAGTTTAGTGACAAAAATTAAAAAAATAAATAAACATAGAAATTTTGCGGCAATACTTATTATTACAAAATTGTCTTGAAAACCCCATTTTTACCCCACGTTAATACTCATCAATTACTCTTGAATCTCCTCGAACTCATTAGTACCTAAAATGTTGTTGTAAGGGTCAATTTTTTTCCATCATCCACATCAAACCAAAGCTAAACATATAGAAGAATAACACAAAACATATAAAGGTAAAAACTTGTAATTTAAAAGAAAAAAATGCGCAAACAGTAAATCGTATGTAAAAAATATTCATAATGCATGCTCCTAAAACTATATGATCCGGATATAAACCTGCCACTAAGGCAACTTCCACACAGAAAGATCACCCATACCAATGGGGAAAATAAACCTGCCACTAAGGCAACTCCCACGAAGATGCATATGCCATGACATGACCATATATTATCACAATTATACTCGCACACAGCCCACTAAGAATCATGTCATATACATTCAAAAAATCACCCTTTTTTAAACCATCATCTTATTCACATCACAAAGACCACATATCACACATCCTTATCATAAGAATCATATATTCATAGACAAATAATCATTCAATAATAATTTTCACAATGTACGCATAAAAATCAGGACTTGACTTCATTTACACCATAAAGATTAAAACTTTATATATAACAAGAAACTTCAAACTCCAACTCATAGTACATCATCAAAATCAAAACTTTATCATATATATAACATAAGAAAAATCATATTTTGCTTCATATCCATCATAAAAATTAAAACTCTATCATGTATAATATAAAAATTCATATTTTTCTTCTTAAAAAGACATACATTACATATCGAACTCAACGTAAAGGATTTCATATTCCATTATTTTATTTTATTAGTCTACATTTATTTCTTTCAAAAGCAAGCAATTACAATTATTAGTTCTATGTCATCCAACTAACGGTCTAACTCAAATTTGTGTGGGGAAAAGCCCTTACCTTGGCCGCTTTTCTTCCTAGTACAAAACTCTAAGCCCCCACGAAGTTGTTCACACGAAAAGTTTGCTGCACGAAGGAGATGAGGTGTGAAGGAGATGACGGCTAGGGTTTCAAAAAGAGAAAAATCAACCAAGCGTGATCCTTCTTGGTGGGAGTATGTGGATGCAAGTGTTCGATGCAGTGGCACAAATGCATGTAGCACAGTGTCGTCTATTAAAGTGCAGCAACCTCGTTCATCAGTCACAAAGCTGACACCTCGACAATCATTCTCTAGAGTTCAACAACCAAGAGTTCTTCTCTTCAATGAATGGTTGCCGGTTGAAATTCATAAATTCATAGATGACATTATTGACGTCGGTTCAGATGGTAATTGTGGATATCGTGCAGTTGCAGCTTTACTTGAATTGGGTGAGAACTCTTGGGCATTCATTCGTCAACAGTGTATAGTAGAGCTTCAAGAGTTCATGTGTCATTACAGTACAATATATGGTGGAGTTAAATTTGTTGAAAACCTTATAGATAATGTATATGTTGAACAAGTTGCAACTGCGGATAATTGGATGACACTTCCAGAAATTGGTTATGTGATTGCTTCGAAATTTAACTTGGTTTTCGTTGCATTATCACTTAATCAATCGCAAACACTTTTTCCTCTAAGAAGTCCACCACCAACATCTACGACTGATCATCGCATAATTGTCATAGCATTTGTTAACAACTGCCATTTTGTGCAGGTATTAATAGTTTAATAAATTATTAAATAGTTCAATAGTTTAACAATTGTCAACTTTTTTTAATAACTTAATAAATTATTAAATTCAACAGGTTTACTTGAAGCGTGATTCTCCTATGCCACCAACAAGTAATTTGTGGAAAAAGAATTGCACTCAAGAAGCACGACAATGGGAGTTTGTTTACAATGATCGCATGCAACATTGGTTGCAAATATTTCCAGAAAGTGTAAATAATACTATTGTAAACTAATTAATATTGATGACGTATGGAATTTAATATTGTACACAGTAAAATTTATTATTGATGACGTATCAAATTTATAAAATTTCATGTAAATAAAAAATTAATTGATACTATATCGCACAATTTTTTACATGGGTCGTCTATTTTTCAATATATAAATATCATCAGAGGCAGAAAAATCATCACAAATACCATCAGAGTATCCGTACGATTTTTCATTTTTTTACAAATTTAATCTGTTCTCAGAGGGAGGAAAATCAGATAGAGAGAAAATCAGAAGCAGAAGAATCAGAAAACTCAGAAGCATAAGTATCAGAAGCAGAAAAATCAAAGGCAGAAGAATCAGAATCAGCAAAATCAGAAGCAGAAAAATCAGATAGAGAGAAAATCAGAAGCAGAAGAATAAGAGGGAGGAAAAAATGATGCAGAAAAATGAGAGGGGGATAATCAGAAGGAGGAAATCAGAGGGAGGAAAATCGGATGCGGAAAAATAAGAATCAGAAGAATCAGTAGAAGGAAAATCAGAGGCAGGAAAATCATAAGCAGCAAAATCAGAGGGAGGAAAATCAGAAGCAGAAGAATCAGAAGCAGCAAAATCAGAATCAGAAAAATCAGAAGCAGAAATATCAGAAGCAGTCACATCAGAAGCATAAAAAACAGAAGCATAAAAAACAGAAGTAGTAACATCAGAAGCAGAAAAATCAGAGAAAGAATAATCAGAATCAGAAAAATCAGAGGCAGAATAATCAGAAGCAGAAGATTAAGAAAAAGGAACATCAGAATAAGAAATATCAGAGGCAGAACAATCAGAAGCAGGAAAATCAGAAGCAGAGAGAGAGAAAATCAGAAGCAGAAGAATCAGAAAACTCAGAAGCATAAGATTCAGTAGCAGAAGAATCAGAAAACTCAGAAGCATAAGAATCAAAAGTAGAAAAATCAAAGGCAGAAGAATCAGAATCAGCAAAATCAGAAGCAGAAAAATTAGTAGCAGAAGAATCAGAAAACTCAGAAGCATAAGAATCAGAAGCAGAAAAATCAAAGGCAGAAGAATCAGAAGCAGAAAAATCAGAGGGAGGAAAAACAGAAGCAGAAGAATCAGAAAACTCAGAAGCATTAGAATCAGAAGCAGAAGATTCAGAAGAAGGAACATCAGAATAAGAAATATCAGAGGCAGAACAATCAGAAGCAGGAACATCAGAAGCAGAATAATTAGAGGGAGGAAAAATCAGAGGCAGAAGAATCAGAAGGAGGAAATCAGAGGCAGAGGAAACCAAAGGAACCCAAAAGCAGAAAAAACCAGAGGAAAACCAGAAGCAGAGGAAACCAGAGGAAACCAGAAGCAGAATAAACCAGAGGAATCCAGAAGCAGAATAAACCAGAGGCAACCAGAAGCAGAAAAAACCAGAGGAAACCATAAGTAGAAAAAACCAGAGGAAACCAGAAGCAGAAGCAGAAGCAGAAGAAACTTAGGAACAGAAAAAACTGAGGAACAGAAAAAACTTAGGAACAGAAAAAACTTAGGAACTAAAATAAGAGGATATCAGAAGCAGAAAAAATCAGAGGAAATCATAGGCAGAATATACCAGAGGAAACCAGAAGCAAAATAAACCAGAGGAAACCAGAAGTAGAATAAACTAGCAGAAACCAGAAGCATAATGATAGAACTGGTATATTAAAATTGAATGAAATTGAAGATACCTCAAGATTTGATTATCGAATACTGAGAAAAAATGTACAGAGATTGCAGTTACAGAGAATAACCAAATTGCCCTGCAATTCAGTCCCACCCAACTACTCTTTAACTGCCTACCTATTGAAGAACCCATTTCTGTTATTTATATTAGCTATCCTAACTGAATTAGTTAGGCTTGACAGCTGGCACAAACTAACATAACAGACTAATAATAGAACTAACTAAACTAACAGATCTAACAGAATACCGTGCTTGACTATCAATCCTCTAATGGAATCCTCGGCTCGACTATCAATCCTCTGATGGAATCCTCGGCTCGACTATCAATCCTCTGATGGAATCCTCTGCTCGACTATGAATCCTCTGCTTGACTAGCAATCCTATCACAGAATAAACTAGCAGAAACCAGAAGCATAATAAACCAGAGGAAACCAGCAGCAGAATAAACTAGCAGAAACCAGAAGCATAATAAACCAGAGGAAACCAGAAGCAGAATAAACCAGATGAAACCAGAAGCATAATAAACCAGAGGAAACCAGAAGCATAATAAACTAGCATAAACCAGAAGCAGATTAAACTAGCAGAAACCAGAAGCAGAATAAACTAGCAGAAACCAGAAGCAGAATAAACTAGCAGAAACCAGAAGCAGAATAAACTAGCAGAAACCAGAAGCAGAATAGACTAGCAGAAACCATAAGCAGAATAGACTAGCAGAAACCATAAGCAGAAAAAACCAGAAGCAGAAAAAATCAGCAGAAGCAGAAGCAGAAAAAACTGAGGAACAGAAAAAACTTAGGAACAAAAATCAGAGGAAATCAGAAGCAGAAAAAATCAGAGGAAATCATAGGCAGAAAAAATCAGATGAAATCACAAGCAGAAAAAACTTATGAACAGAAAAAACTTAGGAACATAAAAAACTTAGGAACAGAAAAAACTTATGATCAGAAAAAACTTAGGAACATAAATAACTTAGGAACAGAAATAACTTCAAATGTGTTGTTTAAGAAATCAGAGGCAGAAAATATCAGACGAAATCAGAGGCAGAATATATCAGACGAAATCAGAGGCAGAATATATCAGACGAAATCAAAGGCAGAAAATATTAGACGCAGAATATATGACATTTACAAATGTAATATTTAATATTGTATCATAATTAATATTGATAACAAAAATATTCAAAAAGTAATACATATTGAATCTCTAAATAAATCCTAAGTTCCTCTATTTCTCCAGCGATATGGTACTACGTTAGACCAATCTCTACGACCACCCCTTTGTCTTCGCATCATCAATATTAATTCATTCACCAGTGCGATGCCATCAGGTAATACAAGTTGCCGACCGAGAAGCTCTTCTGCAGTTTCTACTGCACGACGCTGCATTAAAAAATACATTAAATAATTTATTTAAAATAATTGATGAATAATTAATTATCTTATGTAATAAATTGGAATTAATATACCATTATCGCAACTGATTCATCAGCAGCAACAGGAGCAACAACAGCATCAGCAGCAACAGCAGCATCAACATCAACATCAGGTTCAGGTTCTGCAACCACAGGATCTTCATGAACTGGTTGTCTTCGAATTATGTACGGATGAGAAATTCTGCGAAACCAATTCATGTAATCATTTGAGCAAGCTACAGGTCCATGTACAATTGCGCCAGCATCCACTACATGCACAGCGTACTACGTAAACATTATGTCCATTTCATCTGGTGTGGTCGTCTGACCCACTATATCTAACGGTGAGCCAGGAATGGTTTGGACATAACCATACTGACGCAGTACCCTGTCTGGCAGATGAGCATACATCTTCGGGCCCCAGCGTATCCATCCTCTAAATAAAGAAACCTGTTCAAACATTCGCTTCAATCGATGCTTCTGATATGGCATCCAACATACCTGATGGAAGAACCAAACCCTTATCCCTTTTTGGCTTCCATTTAAGTGCTCTAGGGTAGTCCTCAACATTGCTAGGAGAGAGTTTACGGCAATCTACACATAATGTTGGGAAATGCTCGTAGACCCACGCCTGCACATATATAATAACATTTCATTAGTTTATAATTAATAATAGAAATTATTAACACAATAAACAACCATTACCTGCAACAGTGTCAGATACCTAGAAATTGTTCTGGTTTTATGCGTGCTTGCTTCACAAATATTATCATAGAGGTAAGCAAGAGCAGCAGCACCCCATGCATATCCCCCACATGCATTGAGGTCTCGGAAGCAGACAAGATAGGCAACACTAACTGCGAAGGCACTCTTGTCGCTGAAAAAGAGTGCAACCGACCAAAAATAAAAGAAATGGCCTCACAGCTGTAAGACCCTTAATTTTAAAATTAAATTCAGATTTAATTTTAAGTGTATTTGGGAATATTTGTAAAATATTCAATATATATATATGTTTTGTGTAAATATATATATATATATATGTATTTGTTTTGGAGGTGGAATTAAAATTATTGGATAATGGATGAATTAATTTAATTTCGAGTAATTAAATTATCGGGCCGTTAATTAAGATATTCTCTGTTAATTTCGACGGAAACGGGTTAAGTGCTGGAGGATCAAAAGATATTTTAATACAAGTGTTGGGTAAGGTGGCGTAGATATTTATTAAGAAAGAAACAAATTCTTCTCTCATCTGACTGTGTCAGTTTGCATTTATGAAGATATTTAAGTGAGAAGCTTTTTCTTCTTTCCTCTACGCGCCAGTTTCTGCTTTATCATTTTCTTCTTCTTTTGATATTTCTAAGTGTTGGTGAAGAAAAAACAGTTTACTCAAAAGTCATCGTTCTGGAAAATCTGAATGTCGAATCAGAAAGTTTCGAGTACGAAAGTTATTCCTCTGATCGTTACGGAGCTAAAGAACTAACTTTCGTAGCGGCAAACGCGAAACGGGAGTATTGTCGACTTTTGTCGCAGAAGCGTACGAGTTAAGGGAACGTAACTAAGGTAAGGCCACCTTCCAACTTTCTAGATTGCATTTAAGGCTGTAAATGCACTGTGTGATGAATGATTATTGGGTTATGGTTGTGAAAAACATTGTATTCTGTTTTGGAAATCAAACTGTGTTGATGTTCCTGCTGTTTCCCGTGAAGGAACTGATTGTGTTGTTGTGTTGATGATGTATTGTTTGTTGTGTTGAGTAAGAAATCATTCTGTTGTGTTTGAATGATGATTTGGTTGGTGTTGTATTGGAGATGATCCAAATGCTTGAGTTAGTTTGTGTGGGACAGTTTGTGGTTGACTTTCTGATGTTAGTGATTTTGTGTTTTTGCTGTGTTTTGTTAAACAACCTGGTGTTGATGGTGGTTTCAAAAGAAAAGGGATTTAAAATGGTGGAAGTGTTTTCTTGAAAATCTGTTGTTGATGTTTAATGAAAAATGTATGAGTTGTGAGGTTTATAAAGATTGATAATTATGATTCTAGGGTTTTGGTTGGTTTTTCAAAGGAAAAGGTTTTGAAAATGTGTTGAAGTTTCAGAAATTTTACTGAATTCGAAGGTGTATTCGAATATGGCTTGAGTGTATTCGAATACAGCCTGCAAGGCTTCTGTTTTCTTCAGATTTTCGAACTTGTATTCGACTACGAGCCTCTGTAGTCGAATACAGTTTTGCCAATTTTGATTCTGACTTAGCATCTGTATTCGACTACGACCCTCTGTAGTCGAATACAGATTAACAATTTTTGCTTCTGTTTTAGCATCTGTATTCGACTACAACCCTATGTAGCCGAATACAGATTTGCAACTTTTGCCACTGACTTCGCATCTGTATTCGACTACGACAACCTCGTATTCGAATACAGAATGCTGATTTTTCACTATTTTAACTTCTGTATTCGAATAGAAGGGAGCTGTATTCGAATACAGATTCGTGTTTTTCAGAAATTCAAGTTTTAAACATTATTTTATAAACCTTAAGTGTTGGGGTACCTTAGGGAAGGTTTGTGGTGAATAAAAATGGAATTTTTGTGATAGTTTGAAGTGGTGGTGATGAAGTTTTTAAGACTTTACTGAAGTTGTGGAAATTCTGACTTTTGCACTGTGAAAGCCTCTGTATTCGAATACAAGGAGTCTGTATTCGAATACAGGGTGTTGATTCTGCTCTGTTTGGTTTCTGTATTCGAATACAATGAAGCTGTATTCGAATACAGATTCGTTTTTTTTAGAAATTGCAGTTTTAAAACACTGGTTCTGAATTTTGAGAGTTGGGGAAAGACTTTTGATAATTAAGAGTGGAACCTTGAGGTAATGTGAAGTGATAATGTTTGCTTGAATGGTTAATCATTGATGTGTAGATGATGATATTGATTGTGTTGAAATGTTTTGAAAAATGATGGAAATGCATGAATTTACTGATGTTGCATACTGTTTCCAGTGAAGTGAAACACTGCATACTCATGCATAGCATAGTCATGTGGTACCCGCGATGGGCCACAAAGTAATGCGCAACCACGTGCTGATCTGTGAGCGATTGCACTAGGTACTGATCTGTGAGCGATTGTACCTTGGTATATAAGTGCTGGTCTGTGAGCGACTGCACTGGTACTGGACTGTGAGCGTCTGTACCCTGAAATGCGCAACCACGTGCTGATCTGTGAGCGATTGCACGAGTGCTGGTCTGTGAGCGACTGCACTAGGTACTGATCTGTGAGCGATTGTACCTTGGTTTATGTCAAACATGCTGGTCTGTGAGCGACTGCACGAGTGCTGGTCTGTGAGCGACTGCACGAGTGCTGGTCTATGAGCGACTGCACTGGTGCTGATCTGTGAGCGATTGCACCCTGGTCTTGAGGGCCGTTAAAGTCTTACATATGTAAAATGTGCTAGTCTGTTGAGTGACTGCACCTTGGTGAATCCAAGAGAATGTATACATGAGCATATACATATTGCATCGAGGTGATTGACCGGTGGGTCACGTTTTGGTTATGTGATGATGGTTGAAAATTGTTGTGTGTGTAAGTAATTATGAAATCTGGAATTTCTGATGAATTGGTGTGATTATTGAATTGATGTTTGTACTTACAACATGATTTTCATATTAAATTGGTTGCTGTTTGAAAAGGTACTAATGTCATGTATTTTCAAATTGAGCATCCTTATTTGTCATCATTGTTTTATGATGTGCCATGAATATGTTGATATTGCTGATATAAATGCTATGTGGTATTTGTTAATTTCGGTCGGTGACCCTTTACAATTATTGTGGAAAATTGGGCTTTGCCCTCAGATGAGATTCAAACTCGTACCCCTGATGGTCACACTAACGACTGGGAACGTCGTTAATTTCCCTTGATCATTACTTTGTGGGCTACGCAAAGGGATGGGCAGCTGGGTGAAGATAAGACTTGTGGATGATGCTATAACTTAGTGTATGATCAGTTTAGACTTATGTATAGGGTTTTGAGCTCAGTGGTTGTAAATATTTATTTTGGGATTTATTGTAAAACTTTTCCGCACTCTGATAAATATTTTGGTGGATTGAGAATCCAGTTTTGATGTATCTTTATTTTAGTATATTATAAAGATCAATTTCCCCAAATATCTCATTCGATTTAATTGTGATGTTGCTGTTTTAATTACCTTACTATTTTTGATTACGAAGTCGAATGATATTTAATTTGAATTGATTTTAATTTCCTTGAAACGTAATTCTAAAAACTCTTTGATTTATTTATTCGTTTTAAAAAAAAATACACTCGCGCTGTGTTTTAAACTCGGGGTGTTACAACAGCCATCTCCCAATGCTTGTCACTACAGCGCTGTTGGTATACTTCAAGTAACCAACTAAATCGAACAGTGGTTGTCCGAGTGACATTAAATTCAGCAAAGGCAGCAGCCTCACTGACTCCGAGAAGCTCAGTCAATATGTTTGCACCTTCGTCCTTGTTAAATATATTAACAGTGAAGAATGCACCAGTGATGGGAATATGCAGTAGAGAGGAGACATCATCAAGAGTAATGGTCATCTCCCCAATTGGAAGATGGAAGCTATTGGTGTCACGATGCCACCTCTCTACGAAGGCTGAAATGATCCCTTTGTCGATCATTTTGTAGCTGCATGTTAGCAACGAATATAATCCGGAGCTTTTAATAACTTGCTCAACCTCTTCGTGTTCAATCACGACTTCTCTTAATTTTTTATCGTTGCTGAACACCCTTAATTCGTCGCGATCCTGAAATAAATTAAGCAAACCAAATTTAAGTTAAAACACATTAACAAAACAGATATTAAAAATTTCATTTCATTGACAAAATTACCACGCCATCCCAGAGTTTAGTCGCCACGTGATCGCCAAATGTCCTAAGGACAGACATGTCAACTGGACCACCAGGAAATCCTTCATCCTCTGGAGGTTCATCATGTGCATCTTCCTCTTCAGCATGTGGTTCTTCTTGTTGCGCTTCTTGGGCCTCTTCTTGTTGGGCATGTTCTGCCTCTACCTGTTGTGCCCGTTGTGCCTCTTCTTGCAGTAATCGTCTTTGCTCTTGTCTAGTTGGTCTAACACGTTGGGCATGTTCTTGGTGAGCCCGTGCGGAAGCCGTTGGTCTAACACGACGACCCTCCACGTTAGAAGTACCCTGATCTAGTACAACACGACCCTCCCTGTCGGTAAACATACTGCGCACCATTCCTGCAAAATCAAATCATAATGAAAATCAAAACAATCACAATTTTACAACAATTCCAGAATTCCAGCATTTCTTACGTGAATCGAGTTCACGTATGTGAACCGGTTTTCATGAATCCAGAATCAGTTCGTCAACTGTGTTCACGTCAAGAATCCAGAATCAATTCCTGATGTAGGAGGGTTCACGGCCAGAATCGAGGAAGAAACGGCTTTGTGGACAAAAGCAGCAGAAAATGCAGAAAACGATCGTCCGGTGTCAGATTGTCTATTATTATACCTTTCCGAAAAGGGAATCGCGCCACGAACACAACTCAAGGCTTTTCCATGAAGTATGGGTTCCAGAACCGTTTTGAGCTCGTCTTGGGCCTCAAAACAGATGTTTTAGTTTTTCCCTTAATTTCGGGCTTTTCTGTTTTACAACCATTTTAGCTTTTCCTTTAATTTCGGGCTTTTCTGTTTTACCTAATTTTCGTACTAGGGCTTTTCTGTTTTACCTAATTTTCGTACTAGGGTTTCTATAATCAATTTTGAGAGTTTTTCTCTTCTCTGGTGGATTCCAGAACTTGTTCTTTTTTTGGATTAGCGCTTGCTAACTTTTTGCGATTTCCGACTGTGTCAGTTCCTCAAGTTTTTGAAAACCAGTTCACGTCAAGGGTTTGTTACTTTTAAAAGTCAACAACACCAACACCAGTGTACAAAAAACAACAACAACAACACACATTGTACTTACTTGTTGAAAATGTGATAGTGAAGAAGTTGTTGAAGATGAAGATGTTCAATATGATGATGTTGAAGATGATGAGGATGATGATTGAAGGTGTTTGAAGAAGATGAAGATGTTTGAAGAAGATGAAGATGATTGAAGAAGATTGATGATTTTCGTGTGGACTTTGATGAAGATTTTTGGGAATTAGGTTTATGGGAGAAGGGGCAGAACTGGAACAGCGGGAAGAAGGTGAAGAAGGGAAAAAAATATGTTTAAAAACATAAGGGTATTTTCGGAATATTGATTTTAAAAAAATTTGGTGGGTGTGGGTAGCAATAAGGGGGTGTGGATAGCAAAAGTGAAAAAATATGTTTAAAAACATAAGGGTATTTTTGGAATATTGATTTTAAAAAAATTTGGTGGGTGTGGGTAGCAATAAGGGGGGTGTGGATAGCAAAAGTGTACAAATAATAATTTATCCGACTTTAAAAAAGATTAATAATTTCTTTTTGATAATTTCAGTGAATTTTATATTTTATTTTTATGAATTAGTGACAATAGTGACAAAAGGATTACTGAATTAGTGACAATAGTCAAGTCACATTTTTTGAAAAAAATCCCTTCTCCTCCCCCAATTTCACATTGAAAAAAATCAACATACCAAAAAAACAATGAAAACAAAACTAAAATATTCAAAATAAGAATCAAAGCAACCATTGAAACAACATAAAAAAAAGAATACATAAGAGAAAAAACTTGGTAAGGATGAAAAGAAACTAACCAGAACTAAATGATTGAGAAAGAAGGAAGGACGGTGCGTGGTTGCCAGAAAACGTTGCCCGAAGGTGTAAACGGGCTTCTTCCAAGGTCATTCGGTTGCGACCACTTATTGGAAAGACTTGCCTTATCCCTATCCCTTGTTTGTTGGATTTTCCTTGCCAGATTTCCTTTCAAACTACTGCTTGTCCCTGTTAGTCTGTTAGATCGCATGGACAGAACTCCTAATTCCTAATTAATGGCCGGCAGGTAACGGGATATGAATGGAATGGCATTGGTTTATGGGGCACTCCTTCTGGATGGATTAAGATAACAGGCCTCGTCCCAAAGCAAAGGAAGAAAGAGGCTTAGCGCTCACGTAAAATAGAAAATTGGATTTTATACCCCACATTTTGACTTATACCCCCTAAATAATAAAAACTCAACATTATCCATTCGGATTTCATTCCATCCACGGTTTAAAAAAATTACTCCAAAATCTAATCCCCTCAACTAAATTTTCGGTACGTAAATTTTTTTCTTGAAAAATCCAGTACGAAAATATAACTACCGGAAATTTTGTTTTGTTAAATTTCCAGTGGTTTATACTACCGGAAATTTGACGAAATGAAATTTCCAGTATGTTATTTGTACTACCAGAAATTTGGTAAAACGAACTTTGCGATAGTAATATTTACCAGAAATTTGAAATTTCTTATAGTTACCTAACCGAAAATTTTATAATTTTTTTTTTGCTTTTTTCTAATGTTTTTTTTTTCAATTAGGGATGTCATCTGAATCATAAGTCAATTTCGATCTCTTTTAGTTGATAACAGCTACTCGATTTTGTCGGCCAACCTCTCTTGGCCATGATATTACTGCTTCCCGTGACTCAAAAATTTGATTAGGTATGAATGCTTCAGTCAAATCTATACATAATGGTGGTGTTTTCTCCATCTCTAATTGGAAAAAAAGAAAGCGAAAAAAAAATAATAAATAAAAAATGTATACACACTGGAAGTTTCAAATTTCTGGTTAGGTAACTATCAAAAATTTCAAATTTCCAGTAATATATAACTACCGAAAATTTCATTTTTCAAATTTTCGGTAGTACAAAATACATACTGCAAATTTCAAATTACCAAATTTCCAAGAATTTGTACTACCGGAAAATTGGCAAAATCAAATTTCCGTTATGTTATTTGTACTACCGAAAATTTTGTAAAACGAAATTTTCGGTAGTTAAATTTTCATACCAGATTTTTCTGAAAAAAAAATTAACGTACCAGAAATTTGGTTGTGGGGGTAAATTTTTTTAACCGTTGATGGAATGAAATTAAAATGGGTAATTTTTTTGGGTTTTTATTATTTTGGAGGGTATAAGTCAAAGTGTGGGGGTATAAAATCCAATTTTCCATAAAATATCCCAGCTGGCAAGAGAAAGATCAGCCCCATAGCGTATTCAGGTATATCAGCAATTGCATATTATGGGTCATCTACAGCCTATATTTGAAAATTTTACCCTATACCCCCACATTTTACCTTTACCCCCACAAATGCAAGAAAATGACGTTTTTGCCCTCGTATAAAGCATAAAGTCTAAAAAAAATCACCATTATATCTTTTACATTTTTCGGAAAAAGTGAGTGATTTTTGGAAAACTCAGCCGGAACACTTCACTCAAGTTTAGGGTTTAGGTTCCGGTAGTTCATTTGTGTTCCAAAACACTTCATTCAAGTTTTCCAATAGTTCATATCTATTCCAGAAAACTTGAAAAAAGATTTTCGGTAGTTCATTTCTGTTCTAGAAATCTTTTTTTAAATTTTCCAGTAGGGTAAAAAAAATTTGAAAAAAAAATTGAAACACTACCGGAAACCTCACAAGTTTTCCGGTAGTGTTAATTTTACGCTTCTTTACAAGAAAACTTAAAAAGAGATTTCCAGTAGTTCATTTATGTTCTGAAAATCTTTTTTCAAGTTTTAAGGAAGTTTAAAAAAAATAAAGTTGGAACACTACCGGAAAACTTGTGAGGAAGGTTTTTGGTAGTTATTGGAAAACTTTATCACAAGTGTTCCGGTAGTGTTAATTCTAGAAAAAATTTGGAAAATTTTTTTGGAAAACTTGGAAAAACTTGGAAAAAATTTGCCAGTAACTACCGGAAAACTTTCATGTACTAGAAATCTTTTTTTTTTTCTGGCCCAGAAATCTTTGGAACATAAAATAAAAAGTGAATTTAAATTGGTAAAATAGTAAAAAAAAAAAAAAGAGTATATTAGATATTTTTTAAAATGTGTGGAGGTATAGGTACAATTGTGGAGTATGGGGTTAATTGTTTATGTATTTCCTGCAATGTCCATGCCATTTCCTTTCAATGGCAGATCCCGTGAAAAAGGAAGGTTTTGGAGTTTTGAGCGAAAAGGGAGATCGAATAGAAAGAGGCAGAAAAACACAAACAACAAATCAATTTATACGGTTGTTAGTCATATATATATATATACATATATATACTCTGATATCCTCTGGTATTCTCTGGTTGAGGTATCCTCTGATATCCTCTGGTTGAGGTATCCTCTGATATCCTTTGGTTGAGGTATCCTCTGATATCCTCTGGTTGAGATATCCTCTGATATCCTCTAGTTGAGATATCCTCTGGTTGAGATATCCTCTGGTTGAGGTATCCACTGATGGCAGCTTGGTGAGGTATCCTCTGATGGCAGCTTGGTGAGGTATCCTCTAATGGCAGCTTTGTGAGGTATCCTCTGATGTTAGCTTTGTGAGGTATCCTCTGATGGCAGCTTGGTGAGGTATCCTCTGGTGACGTTAGCTTTTGGTGACGTCATCATCTGGTGACGTCATCATCCTCTGATGATGTCATCCTCTGGTAATGACTTCATCCTCTGGTGACAGCTTCTGGTATCCTCTGGAGGCATCTTCTGATATCCTCTGGAGGTATCTTCTGGTATCCTCTGGAGGTATCTTCTGGTGATGTTATCGGGTAACATCTTATGCTGATTTCTTGGCTTTCCTTGAATCATTAACATGCTGTTAATTCTGGACATTCTGGAGACTGTTCAGTCTTGTTTTGGCAGCTTGATTCATGGCCTTTTTCTTAGTGATTCGAATGGCTTCTTGTAATTGATCACATTTGTGCATGAATGGTTTCTTGCTTTGTTCACTTATGAATTAATGTTCCTTAAACAAAACTTAAGTGAAATCATTAGTAGACCACCATTCATAAAACTTAATCATTTAATTTAAAAGGTTTGTTGTCATTAAAACATATATCAAAAAGGTTTTTTCCTCAACAAGGGAGTCAGAAGGGGTAGCAGATTACTTGGCAATTAAATTCAAAGTGTTGTAATTCCTTCTACAATCTGGGGTTGTCAGATTGGTAGGAGAAGAAAGGAGCTGTATTCCTCAAGAGTCTAGGATTGTTAGACTGTTGGAGAAGACTGACTTGGAAGGTCAGTAGAACTGCTGTAATTAAAGGTTTGAATTAGTGAAATCCTTCAAGGTGAAGGGACTGGACGTAGCCTCGTTAACGGTGAACCAGTATAAAAATTCTGTGTTTTATTTTTACTTTATATCCGCTGCTAACTCTGTTTTTATTCATACATCAAGTTTTGTTTTAAAAGTGTAAAAACAGGAAAAGTATTCAAGTTAGTCAAACACAATTCAACCCCCTTCTCGTGTTTGCACCTTCACTAAATACTTAGGATTTTGATGTTTACAAAAGCACTCCATGTAATCTTATTTTGTACCTTGAATTATTACATTAAATACCACCACAAATTGAAGATTGCAGAGGCAGAAAATGCATCCATAATGCATCCTGGAATTACCAGAGGATACACCAGGATGTCAAAACATCACCAGAAGATATCTTTGCTGGCCCAGATCAGAAGGAAGCAAAGTCAGAAGGGAACATGGACCAGACCAGAAGAAAGCCTACCAGAGGGAGACTTGATTCAGATAAGAAAGAATCAAATGTCAGATTTATTCCAGAAGTTATACTGACCAGAAGATGGCCTGGCAGTGAAATAATAAACAGCCTAGACTTGATCCAGACTTAATCAGAGGATAAGTTAAAGGGTCCAGAACAAAGGAATTAATCCAGATTTGACCCAGACCAGAAGATAGAATGGTTCAGGGTATGTAACTAAGTCCAGACCAGAAGAAATGATCTCTAGAACCGATCCAAAACAGAAGGTAAAATGTCCAGACTGAAATATTATTTGTCTAGATTTAATTTCAGTTTAATCCAGACCAAGTCCAGAATTGGTCCAGATCAGAGGGAAGATTTTCAGATCAATGGTTCAGATTTAAGTATTTGGCCCAGTGTTGGCCAAAATTAGAAGGTCAGAATGTGTGGTCCAGCAGTGGCCGAAATCAGAGGATCACAGTAGATCAGAAGGTTAGGAAGTGTGGTCCAGGGATGGCCGAAATCATAGGATCACAGCATATCAATTAGTATGGTCCAGATGTGGACTAGCGCAGAAGATCAAATGGTCCAGATTTAATCATGAGGATTAACGGTGGAGATTTTAATTGATTTTGATCAAAGTATTAGAAAGATTTGTTACAAAAATAAAGTGAAGTATTGTGGAACACAGGAGCTGTTGGCGGGAAGAAACTAAAGACATGATTGGCCAGTTATTTTGAATGAAACTCTGAAGCTTAAAAAAGATATGTTTTTTTATTTAAATGATGCCAAATTGGTCAAGATATTTTTGCAAGAGAATCCAGCAAGATTCAGCTCGAAATTAAGCTTGGAAGAGGCCCTAATCTGCATCTATAAAAGGAGGCTCAAGGCAGAATACTTAGCATCGAAAATTAAAAAGAGTCATACACTTCCAAAGCAAACACTCAAGTTTTTAGTGAGGTCAATTGTGAGTTCCAGCTTTCAAGAAGCAAGCACTCTTGTTATTTTCTTTCACGTGTGATATAAGTTGTTGAAGTAGAGTCTACAATCTGAGGGAGTCAGAAGGGGTAGCAGATTACTTGGCAATTAGATTCAAAGTGTTGTAATTCCTTCTACAATCTGGGGTTGTTAGATTGGCAGGAGAAGAAAGGAGCTGTATTCCTCAAGAGTCTAGGATTGTTAGACTGTTTGAGAAGACTGACTTGGAGGATCAGTAGAACTGTTGTAATTCAAGGTTTGAATTAGTGAAATCCTTCAAGGTGAAGGGACTGGACGTAGCCTCGTTAACGGTG
The DNA here is from genome assembly GCA_037974295.1 of Cicer cuneatum. Classification (NCBI taxonomy): domain Eukaryota; kingdom Viridiplantae; phylum Streptophyta; class Magnoliopsida; order Fabales; family Fabaceae; genus Cicer; species Cicer cuneatum. The sequence goes on along the minus strand of JBBPBO010000004.1, from coordinate 12,910,187 downwards.
AACCAGTATAAAAATTCTGTGTTTTATTTTTTACTTTATATCCACTGCTAACTCTATTTTTATTCATTCATCAAGTTTTGTTTTAAAAGTATAAAAACAAGAAAAGTATTCAAGTTTGTCAAACACAATTCAACCCCCCCTTCTCGTGTTTGCACCTTCAATTGGTATCAGAGCTCAGTCTCAAGGCTGAGCACTTCACAGTGTTGAGGAAAGGTCCAAGGGGTTCAACATGGCAGAATTCAAAGATGAACTGGGAGGCAACATCAATAGACCACCACTGTTTGATGGAGAAAGGTCTGAGTATTGGAAGGACAGAATGAGAAGTTGTTGAGGAAAAAACCTTTTTGATATATGTTTTAATGACAGCAAACCTTTTAAATTAAATGATTAAGTTTTATGAATGGTGGTCTACTAACGATTTCACTTAAGTTTTGTTTAAGGAACATGAATTCATAAGTGAACAAAGCAAGAAACCATTAACTTCATCAAAATGCACAAATGTGATCAATTATAATCAAAAGAAGCCATTCGAATCACAAAGAAAAAGGCCATGAATCAAGCTGCCAAAACAAGACTGAACAGTCTCCAGAATGTCCAGAATTAACAGCATGTTAATGATTCAAGGAAAGCCAAGAAATCAGCATAAAGAACACTCTTGACACAATCTGAAAAAATAGAAAATGTTACCCGATGACATCAGAGGATACCTCACGAAGCTGCCATCAGAGGATACCTCACGAAGCTGCCATCAGAGGATACCTCACCAAACTGTCATCAGAGGATACCTCACGAAGCTGACATCAGAGGATACCTCACGAAGCTGACATCAGAGGATACCTCACGAAGCTGCCATCAGAGGATACCTCACCAAGCTGCCATCAGTGGATACCTCAACCAGAGGATATCAGAGGATACCTCAACCAGAGGATATCAGAGGATACCTCAACCAGAGGATATCAGAGGATACCTCAACCAGAGGATATTAGAGGATACCTCAACCAGAGGATATCAGAGGATACCTCAACCAGAGAATACCAGAGGATACCTCAACCAAAGGATACCAGAGGATATCTCCAGAAACCGATATAAGAGGATATCCCCAGAAAATGCATTCAGAGGATACCTCCAGAAAATACATTCAGAGGAAGAACCAAGTCTTTTCTTGGACATCAGAATGTCCAGAATGATCATAACAGTCTCCAGAATGATCTTCTATCAAGAATGATCATCAGTCTCTAGGAATGATCATTAGTCTCCAGAATGATTATCATTCTCCAGCATGATTAACAACTATCTTCAGAATGAACAAACATCAATCTCCAGCATGGTAACAATCAAATCTCCAACATGTTTAAACATCATTCTCCAACAGTGTACCATTAGTCCAGAATGATACAATCATTCTCCAGCATACTGAACATCATTCTCCAGCTTGACTACCAAGAACGTTGAACGATCTTGAAGTATGTTCTCATCAAAACAGATCCAAGAAAAGATCAGGAAGACATCCAGAATGATCAAAACTGAACCTCCAGATTGATTATCAATCTCCAGGAAACCCAAAAGCTAAAGCTCCAGATTGATCATCAATCTCCAGCAAGTACAGTTTTTCTGCAACAAGCTTTGTGATCGTTTTTAATCTGTTTTAAGTAATTCAAAAGCTCCAGTTCAAGCCTACAATATTATCACTTATCAAAAGTGTTAAAGGATCAGTAATCACTCAAGAAAATTTGATCCAAAACGCAACACACAACCCAGTCTGAACAGAAAATAAAAATAGTCAAAAGTTAGATTATTTTTATTCATAAATAATGCCTTTGGTTAAGCCTGACAAGAGCACTACCAACGGCTCATATCAACTCAAGTTCTGGATACAACTCAGGCTTTGGAACAGAATCAGAAGATGAAGAGAGTGAGGTATTTTCTGATCTCTCTAAATCTGAATTAATTGAGACTTTAAAAGACTTGTTAAATGCAAACAATAAGATGTCTTTAAAACTGAAAACTCTTAGGGAAGATAAGAAAAATCTAACCAAAGAAGTCCAAGTTTTAAAGAATCGAAATTCTAAGTATGCAACTGAAAAGAAAGATTTTAAAACTGATGTTGCAAGACTCAAATCTGAAAACCAAACTCTCAAAAGTAATATATGTTCCACTTCCAAAACTGTTTGTGAATCTGATATGCATGAACAATTTTTTCAAAACTTTATTTCTAATGGAATGGAAAGAAGTAAATATGCATCTATGATTTATGGAAACAGTAACATTGGAAAGAGAGGTCTTGGTTTTACAGAAACTAATGCTGATACTAAAACTGTTCATTCTGATATTTGTGCTAAGAAAGGTCACTCTGAATTATCTTGTCCAATGGTAATATCTGAACAAGATCAGAGAACTGTTAAAACTAACAAACCTGGACCCAATCAGTTCTGGGTACCAAAAGATCAAATTGTCTATGTTGCAGATATTCTGAGCAACCAGAAGGAGACACCAACAATGGTGCCTGGACAATGGATGTTGGCAATGCACAAGCAGAAGAAGGTTTATGTTCCAACATCTACCAAACAGAAGCCAAGTGACTCTGGTAGAAGAAGAACTGGTCAACACAATACCTATCAGAACCAGAACCAGAATCATAGGTGGAACAGGAAATATCAAAGATATCACACGAATCAGAACAGGAACTGGAACCAGAATCAGAACTGGAACTAGTATCAGAGGAACAGGAACTGGAACCAGAACCAACACTGGAACCAGAATCTGAATCAGTACCAGAACCCAAACCAGCATAATTACCAGAATCAGTATAATCATCAGAATCACCATAAGTTCCAGAATCACCAGAGGAACATGATGTATCAGCCAAAGCAGAAAGAGAGGAATCAGAATCAGGAGAGTTCTTCAAACACTCCAGTGAGATTCATCAAGACTACAAACCTGGAAGGGAATTCAAATCCCCTCATCCAAACCATGTAATCACAGAACATACAGATTCGGAATCTGAAAATCAGAAGCAAGAGGATTTTTAGAGTAAAACTGAAACTGTTGACATAGAGGTTACATCTTGCTGTAAATACTATTATTATTTGATATTTATGTTTACTGTGATAACAAGAAGCTTGATCTTAACAAATCAAAGCTAGATAAGTATTCTGCAGGTTTTCAAACTGTCAAAGGAACCAGGTGATTCACACGAATTGAACACCTCAGCAGAAACAACATTCCAGTGGTTTCAAAAACAAGCAGAAACCACTAGAAGCAGAATTAATGGTTTGGCTGTATTGAGTTCATTTTTAAATTATTTGATCTATATTATGTTATATGATAAACTGCTTGATCTTGACAAATCAAAGCAAGATAAAGATAGTGCAGGTTCACCAGAACCAAAGGGAGCAGAAGCAGAAGAAGAAGAAAGAGAAGTACCTGGAAAGGTAGAGGATACAAGCAAGTCAGCAACACATGACAAATCTTCAAAAGATAAATCTGAAGAGAAATCTGGATATTTACCAGAATCAGAAACTGATTTATCAGAATCAGAAGCTGTTACAGATTTACCAGAACCTGAAGTTGATTTATCAGAATCAGAAGCTGTTACAGATCTTCCAGAAACAGAAGTTGATGCAGACCAACCAATATTGATAAAGTTTTGGCAGAGGAAGGTTGGATACTTGCAATGCTAGAAGAACTGAAGGAATGATGTTTGGGATCTAGTATCCAGACCAAACAAAAACATTATTGGAACCAAGTGGGTGTTCAGTAATAAACTCAATGAAAAAGGAGAAGTGGTAAGGAAGAAAGCCAAACTAGTAGCTCAAGGATACAATCAACAGAAAGGTATCGATTACACTGAGACATTTGCTCCAGTGGCCAGGTTAGAAGCAATTAGAATTCTTTTATCATTTGCTGCTAATCATGATATAATGCTGTAGCAAATGGATGTTAAAAGTGCTTTCTTAAATGGCTACATAAGTGAGGAAGTCTATGTCAAACAGCCCCCTGGATTTGAAAATTCTGATTTTCCAGACCTTGTTTTTAAACTTAAAAAATCTTTATATGGTTTAAAACAAGCACCAAGGGCATGGTATGACAGACTTAGTAACTTTCTGCTTAAGAATGAATTTAATAGAGGCCAAATTGATAATACTCTATTTAGGAAATCCATTAAAAATGATATTTTGATTATTCAAGTTTATGTTGATATCATATTTGGATGGACTAATGGCACTTTGTGCAAAGAGTTTTCTGACCTAATGCAGAAAGAGTTCCAAATGAGCATGATGGGAGAACTCAAGTTCTTCCTGGGAATTAATATTCACCAAGGTAAATCAGGTATACTCATTCACCAATCTAAATACACTAAAGAACTTCTTAAAAAGTTCAAAATGAGTGAATGTAAGCCTATGGCCACCTCCATGCACCCAACCTGCTCACTTGAGAAAGATGAAACCATCCAAAAGGTAGACCAGAAAACATACAGAGGTATGATTGGATCCCTTCTTTATTTAACTGCTTCTAGACCAGACATCTTGTTTAGTGTTTGTGTTTGTGCCCGTTTTCAAGCTGACCCTAGGGAATCCCATTTAACTGCTGTCAAACGAATTCTGAGATACCTTAAAGGAACCACCAACCTTACCCTGTTATACAAGAAAACCCCCACCTACAAACTAAAAGGTTTTTGTGATTCCGACTATGCTGGAGACAAGCTGGAAAGGAAAAGTACAAGTGGCAACTGCACTTTCTTAGGTGATAATTTGATCTCTTGGTCAAGCAAAAGACAAAGCACCATTGCCATGTCAACAGCTGAAGCTGAGTATATATCAGCAGCAGGATGCAGTTCACAATTACTCTGGATGAAACATCAACTTGAAGATTACAACATCTTTGAAACCAATATCCCTTTGTTCTTTGATAACACTTCAGCCATAAACCTAACCAAGAACCCTATCTTACACTCTAGAGCCAAACACATTGAAATAAAACACCATTTCATTAGGGACCATGTTCAAAAAGGGACTTTAAGCATCCAGTTTGTGGACACTGATCATCAATGGGCTGATATCTTCACAAAAGCATTACCAGAAGATAGGTTCGAGTTCATCAAGAAGCATCTCAACATTACCTCCATATCTGACTAGCTCAAGTAGTCATCTGAGGAGTTTTTAAATTTCTTGTAATTTTATTTTTTGTCTTTTATTTTCTGTTTTACTTTCTGTAATTTTATTTTTTGTCTTTTATTTTCTGTTTTACTTTCTGTAATTTGTAAAGAGAAAAACAAAAAATACAAAAATAGTAGGACCTCTTTTTGGCTGATGACAAAAAGGGGGAGAGAGAGAGAAAAAGGAGAAATAAGTAGAAAAGGAGAGATAAAAAGAAAGAAGGAGCGAAAAAGAAAGAGATGAAAAGGGAAGGAGTTGAAAAGGAGAAGAATCAGGGAGAGACAAAAAGAAAGAGTGAAAAAGAAGAAGTTGAAAAGGAGAGGAATCAGAGAGAGAGAAAAAGAAAGAGTGAAAAGAGAAGGAGTTGAAAAGGAGAGGAAATATGAAGAGAGAAAAGAAAGAGAGAATAAAGAAGGAGTTGAAAAGGAGAGGAGAAGAGAAGAAAAGAAAGAGTGAAAAGAGAAGGAGTTGAAAAGAAGAAGAAAAAGTCAGTATCAGACTTAGGGGGAGAGATTGGTCTGAGGGGGAGTAATTCAAGTCTTCGAGTTATAAACTAGCAAAATAAGTTAAGGTTTTGTCATCATAAAAAAGGGGGAGATTGTTGGAGCCAAGTTGGTTCTATGTACTTAGGATTTTGATGTTTACAAAAGCACTCCATGTAATCTTATTTTGAACCTTGAATTATTAAATCAAATGTCACAAGAAGTTGAAGATTGTAGAAGCGGAAAATGCATTCTGGAATTACCAGAGGATACACCAGGATGTGAAAACACTACCAGATAATATCTTTGCTGGTCCAGATCAGAAGGAAGCAAAGTCAGAAGGAGACTTGGACAAGACTAGAAGGAAGCCTGCCATAGGGAGAGTTTTTCCAGACCAGAAGGAATCAAATGTCAGATTTATTCCAGAAGTTATTCTGACCAGAAGATGGCCTGACAGTGAAATGATAAACAGTCCAGACTTATTCTAGACTTAATCAGAGGATGAATTAATGGGTCCATAACAAAGGAATTAATCCATATTTGACCCAGACCAGAAGATAGCATGGTTCAGGGTATGAAACTAAGTCCAGACCAGAAGAAATGATTTCCAGAATTGATCCAGACCTGATCCAAAATCAAAGGTAAAATGTCCAGACTGAAATATTACTTGTCCAGATTTAACTTCAGTTTAATCCAGACCAAGTCTAGAATTGGTCCAGATCAGAGGGAAGATTTTCAGATCAATGGTTCAGATTTAATTATTTGGCCTAGTGTTGGTCGAGATCAGAAGATCCGACCATGGCCCAGTGTTGGCCGAAATCAGAAGGTCAAAATGAGTGGACCAGCAGTGGCCGAGATCAGAGGATCACAGCAGATCAGTTTGCAGGACCAGGATGGCCGAGATCAGAAGATCAGAAGGTTAGGAAGTGTGGTCCAGGGATGGCCGAAATCAGAGGATCACAACATATCAATTAGTATGGTCCAGATGTGGACTAGCGCAGGAAGATCAAATGGTCCAGATTTAATCATGAGGATTAACGGTGGAGATTTTAATTTATTTAGATCAAAGTATTAAAAAGATTTGTTACAAAAATAATTTGAAGTATTTTGGAACTCATGAGCTGTTGGCGGGAAGGAACTAAAGACTTGATTGGCCAGTTAGTTTGAAAGAAAATCTGAAGCTTAATAAAAGATATGTTTTTTATTTAAATAAAGCCCAATTGGTCAAGTTATTATTGCAAGAGAATCCAGCAAGATTCAGCTCGAAATTAAGCTTGGAAGAGGCCCAAATCTGCATCTATAAAAGGAGGCTCAAGGCAGAATGCTTGGCATCGAAAATTACAAAAGAGTCATACACTTCCAAAGCAAGCACTCAAGTTTTTAGAGAGGTCAATTGTGAGTTCCAGCTTTCAAGAAGCAAGTACTCGTGTTATTTTCCTTCCACTGTGTCAAATCTAAGTTGTTGAAGTAGAGTCTACAATCTGAGGGAGTCAGAAGGGGTAGCAGGTTACTTGGCAATTAGATTCATAGTGTTGTGTGTTAAATCTAAGTTGTTGAAGTAGAGTCTACAATCTAAGGGAGTCAGAAGGGGTAGCAGGTTACTTGGCAATTAGATTCATAGTGTTGTGATTTCTTCTACAATCTGGGATTGTCAGATTGGCTGAAGACAGGAACTGCATTCCTCAAAGAAGTCTAGGATTGTTAGACTGTTTGAGAAGACTGACTTGGAGGGTCAGTATAAAGGTTGTAATTCAAGGTTTGAATTAGTGAAATCCTTCAAGGTGAACGGACTGGACGTAGCCTCGTTAACGGTGAACCAGTATAAAAACTGTGAGTATAAAAACTGTTTTTAATTATACATCAAGTTTTGTTTTAAAAGTATAAAAACAGGAAAAGTATTCAAGTTAAGTCAAACACAATTCAACCCCCCCTTCTCGTGTTTGCACCTTCACTTTCCATCATAAATCTTTCAAAAATTGTCTAAAAATAAGATTTACAAAACTTTAAATCATAATGTTATTTTGTTTTAAAGAAAAAAGAAAAATCTGAGGATGGACAACTCAGATAAATCTCTATCCTCCTCCAAAATTTGAAATTTGCAAAAGTCAGAGGGAGGCAAGTCAAATCACTGCTATTACACTTCTCTATGCAAAAAGGTGCCTCGATTTCCGTTACTTACTCACTGCCCAATGGATAAGTCACCTGTGCTTCTCCCTAGCTTGACATGATTAAACCTATGCCTCCATACTTCTTCCCTCCAACGGTAACAGATAATTTATCTATAAATTAACTCATTTACCCTTTGTAAAAATTCAAAAACCTCCAGTATTCAAAAATGGCTCGCACCAAATTTGCTGGAAAAAGAAAACTTTCCTCAAACTCATCTGAAAATCAAACTGAAAACTACTCAAGTGACTCCTCACAACATGTTCAAAACCCTACCATTTCCTCATACAAACCATTCAACATGGTGCATCCTCCTCTGTCCACTCAACCATTTTCAAAAGCCAGAAAAACGTTTTTTCAAAAAACTTCATCATCAACTCCTTCCAGACGATCAGCTCGAATCATATCTGGAAAAATATCATCAAAACAAATCATTCAAGACAACACTGTTCATGTTATTGACTCAGATGACTCTGAGGCAACACACTCTAATTCTTCAAAATTTCCTTCCTCCAAACCAACCAAAGTAGCAACTTCAAAAAGGAAAGTAAATCAAAAAAACTCACAACAACCAGCTTCAAAATCACCCAAAATCCCTCTCTTCGAAAACACCCTCCTAGAAGCAAAATTTTTAGAAAAATGGCAGGACAAAACTGTTATATATGGAAAAATTATTGACCTAAAAGGTCTAACTCTAGGAGGAGTATATGTAGAAGAAATCTTTGATCAAATTGGTTGGTCTCCAGGGCTGGCAGTTATGAGAAAGTAACTGAGCTGGACGTTCTGATTATTCATCACCTCATTTCTGGAACCCCTCTTCATCTAGGAAACATTATCTTTAGGTTCATGGTCAATGCTGCATATCTTGGGAGATCAGCTCCGTATGGAATGATTCTCACCAAAATCTTCAAATTTTTTAAAGTACCATTAGAGGATGAACACTCTATCACCTTCAACAACACATTATCTGCAAGAAATGTTAACCAAATGCGCTTTGATCCCACTGAAAAGCCTTCTCACAAATAGCCATCTAAGAAAAAATCAAAACGGAACTCAACTTCCAATCCACCATCTCAACCTCCAGTCGCATCAAATTCTTCTTCTGACAAAGAACCAAATATCCCGTCCTCACCACCCTCCAAAAATGTCCACCCTCTTGAACAACTTCAAATTGTCCCTCTTGAAAATCAAAACCATTGTTTAGCAGAAGGTGAAGACCTCAGTTCACCCTCTCAACTTGTGAAAAACGGTGCCAAACACTTTTTTGATCTCAATATCAATACTCAAAAGGGCTCACCTCCAGAAACTACGCTTCCATCTGACCCACTGGACACATCTCAAAATCTACAAGAACCATTTCTCTTTCCTTATCCTCCTACAAGTCCTTCACAACCAACTCAACCCTCGTGCACCATGGCTCAAATCTTCTCCTCCCCTACAAAAATGTGAAGGTGCAAACACAAGAAGGGGGGGTTGAATTGTGTTTGTCAAACTTAAATTGCTTTTGCTGTTTTGTTAAATGTTGATTTGAATTATTCGATAAATAACTAATCAGATTCAGTAGCGGATAATAATAACATAATAACACATCAATTTATACTGGTTCACCGTTAACTAGGCTACGTCCAGTCCCTTCCTCCAGAAGGCCTTTTCACTAATTCAAACTCCTTTGAATTACAACACCACTGACCCTTCAAGTTAGTCTTCCCAAACAGCCTGACAACCCCAGACTTTTGAGGAAGAACAACACCTTAACTAAACCAGCTAAGTCTTCTCAAACAGCCTGACAACCCCAGACTTTTGAGGAATAACAACACCTTGACTAAACCAGCCAAGTCTTCTTCTACCAATCTGACAACCCCAGATTGAAGAAGGAATCTACACCACTATAATAAAGAAAATATTCTGGAGTAGTTTGCTCAGATTCTATTTTGAGCGTTTTGCTCACTGATCTGTTTTGAACATTTTGCTCCGCTTCTGTTTTGAGCATTTTTCTCATATTCTGTTTTGAGCCTTTTTCTCCAATTCTGTTTTGAGCATTTTTCTCAGATTCTGTTTTGAGCATTTTTCTCATATTCTGTTTTGAACATTTTTCTCCAATTCTGTTTTGAGCATTTTTCTCAGATTCTGTTTTGAGCATTTTTCTTAGATTCTGTTTTGAGCCTTTTTCTCCAATTCTGTTTTGAGCATTTTTCTCTGACAGATTCATCTAACGATATCCTCTGGAGATATCCTCTGGTGACGTCATCTTCTGATTTCTGCTTCTGGTGACGTCATCCTCTGGTGACGTCATCTTCTGATCTATTCTTCTGATGGCATTTTTCATTCTTCTTCTAAGTCAAATATGTTATTTTCATAAAATACATTTGTTAACATCAAAACTTTAATTGCAAGAAACAACTTGGTTCCAACAAAATGTACCCTACAAATTTTATCACTACTCCCTATGCTCATCAACTCATCAATGAACCGGCTCCTGCACCATTTCCTAAAGTTACAGGACGATTCAGCTCACTTGAATCCTTCCTGGCTAAATCTGGAGAAAACTCTTCACAAAACAAAGGAACCTGCTCTCAAATGAAAAGTACCAGCATCAATGCTGATCCCATTCCAGATGACTTCACTCCTCCCACCACTAATACCAAGCTTGAACAACGTCGCTCCCACAAAGAACTCCGAGCACTGAAAAAGATCCGCAAGGATCAGAAAAAACTTTTTACAACAATGGCCACTTTTCATCAAACTCTGGCGCAGTTTAGCACTCTACTAGAATGGGTCACAGCGCACCTGGTCAAGCCTATTGCTCCAGAAGCACAGCCTCCAGTACCCTCTATTCATCCTCCTCCACCACTGCCTCGTCCCTCAACCTCCTCCTCGTCTGATGATTCCTCTCCTTCCAAGTAGTCCACCATCCTCTGGGCTCCCACTGACTTTTTGCTATTGACAAATTTGGGGGAGATAGATTAAAATTAAAATTGTCAATGATTAGGAACTTAGAAAAGAAGATGCTTTTTGAAATTATCGTAATTCAATCTTCTATGTTTTTTTCTTTTGAACCACTTTTTTGTATGATCTTCTTATAATCAATATAAAGTATTCGGATTGGTTCAAAAATGTTTAAATTCTTTTATGCACTTTCTGAGGGGGAGCCCCTATTCCTTACAGCTCATACTGAGGGGGAGCTTCATACTCAAAAACAGCACCTTTACAATTTTATTTTAAATAATCTAAAGAAATTTTGTCATCATCAAAAAGGGGGAGATTGTTGAGAAAAAATATCTTTTAATGATAACAAAATTATCTTAAGATTATAATTACACTAATGCGTGCATTTAAGTTTTGTACTAAGAAAGGAACAGGATCCAAAGATCGCAACCTCCTGTCCAGAAGAATCAATGCATGTAGGAAACAAAGCCGTTAATCCATAAAGAAAATCTGAAGTTAAAACACCAGAAGCAGAACATCTGAAAAACACCAGAAGCAGAACATCTGGAAAAACCAAAAGTAGAACATCTGGAACAGAAAACCAGAAGCAGAAGCAGAAAACCTGAGAGTTGAAAACACCAGATAATGCATCCAGAAGATACCAGAGGATGCATCCTGAAATCTCAAGAGGATATCTTTGTTGGCCCATATCAGAAGGAAACAAAGTCAGAAGGAGACATGGACCAGACCAGAAGGAAGCCTTCCAGAGGAAGACTGGATCCAGACCAGAAGAAATCATAAGTCAGACTTATTCAAGAAGTTCTTTTGACCAGAAGATGGCCTGACAGTGAAGTGAAAAACAACCCTGAATTAATCAGAAGATACGCTAAAAGGTCCAGACTGAAATATCATTTGTCCAGAATTAATCTAGACCCAGTTCAGTGTTGGCCAAGATCAAAAGATCATACCATGGCCCAGTGTTGGTCGAAATTAGAAGGTCAGAATGAATGGTCCAGTGTTGGCCGAGATCAGAGGATCTCAGCAGACCAGTTTGCTAATCCAGGTTGGCCGACATCAGAAGATGAAAATCATAAATGAATATCAGAAGATATACATCAGAAGATGAATTTCAAAAGAAAAAAATTAGAGGATAAAAAGATGAACATCAAAGGATAAAATTCAGAAGACGGACTTTGTAACACCCTAATTTCTATTATTATATTTTAATTATAAAATATAATGCACAACTATTATTATCCGTATGTTGACATGTGCGATAATTTCCTTCGTGTTTGTCCTACGTGTTCGCCCTAATGATTTATTTAAATTATTAATATTAATAATATTAAATTTTGTTTTAAAACATATATATATATATAAAAGAAAATAAGAAGTAAACGTGTGTATTGCTACATTAGTCCATTAACTTAAGCATTAGTAGAGTGAGTTTATGATTGTAGTAATAATAACAATAATAATAATAATGATAATGATAATAATAATAATATTAATAATAATAAGGGTCATGGGCTAAGTGTATAGGTCTGATAATAAGCCTAATAAAATAACTAATACTACTAGTACGTATGGATAGGTATATAAGTGAAGAAAGGAGGCTGTCGTGCATTCGGTATCTCTGTTTCCCCGTTCTATTAGGAAGAAAAAAATTGAATTGACTAGGCTGTTAGAGACGGTGATTGGCGAAGACGCGATACATTACATCAACGGATCAGCTTCGTTGAGAAAAAAACCATCAGCCAAGGTAAGGGGTGAGATGAGGTTCGATTTTATGAGTATAAAATAACATGAGATGAACGGGAATGCCGAAATTCCCATATATTCATCCGGGGCTTACTACGTACAGTCGAGCCCTATTGAGTAATAATAATTAATTAATAATATATAAATGGTAATAGTGAGGACTAAAATGTATTTTAGTAATCTATAGAATTGTTGTGAGTTTAATTATATCAAGACTGCATATTGTTTAATTTTATGAAATCTTGTGTTGATTGTTATTGTGTGAATGATATGTACTTGAGTGCTCTGATTTACTGGATTTAAAACTATGATATTAATTGAATGCACCGCCTATTTGCTTTATTCTGTGATTGATAAAATTGGAATTTTATTGTGATTGACTAATTATATATATATATATATATACATATATATGTAATGATGTAATTCTGATGTATATTGTGAGTTGAAATTTATTGAGTTGTGACAATCGAGTACGTATGAGATAGATGCTGTAGTTTTGGAGTAAGGATTATTTTGTCATCATATAGAGAGGGTTTGATAAACCTAGTGATTCGGGGAAGTACAATTGAATGAGCCTGATCGTGGAGGGCTACAGTCAAACCATGAGGTAAGACTGATAGACCTTGGGGGTACATCTAGTTGGGAATTCCTAAGTGGATTAGTGGGTTATTCCCTAAGGCCGAGAGCTACCGTGCAAAACAAGAGTACCCCGACCGTCGCGTATATGTGTCTCGGGTTGAGTTGAGGGGATCTATGAGGACTTGGCCATTCATGAATTGTCCGTCCACTCTTGTAGTGGCATAGTATCAGGCCTCCTAACCAAGTACTTCAGAGCAGAATGGTACCAAGTGACGAAGAAGTATAAAGTATAGGACATGCATAACATTTTCTCCCTGTGACTGTTTTATTATGATTGAATTAGATTAACCTTGATGTTATGTTCTGGAATGTTCTCATGTTTGTGTTAATTTGCTTACTTACGTGTTCTTCTCGTTTACATTATACTATTACATAATTTCGATACTCACCCCTCGTTGTTTGTGTTTGGCGTTTGCGATGGACGCAGACGAGCTGCAAGCTGCAGGTGCAGATTAATACTCCCAGGGTGTAGGAAGCTGTCTCATCTTGAAGACTTTTATCATATTCCTTCTGTTAATTTCATATTTGAACATCTGTAATTTTGGGAAATTTTGCTCTGATAGTGACATCGGGTTGGGACTACAATTATAATTATCAGTAACTTATGTATGTGTGCTTCAAAAGAATTTAATTTGATCACTGTTATGACCATCGAATTGTTAAGCTGATGAAAACTTTGGATTAATATGAATTGTCCAGGATTAAGTGATACTTTTGCCTTAAAGAAATTGTTCAAAAGTTTTATTTATTTATTTATTTATACTCTATTACTTTTAAATTAAAATCTGAAAGAAAAAGAAATTTTTTATTAAATTGGGATTTAGGGTGTCACAAACTTCACATGATAAACATTAGAAGATGAATACCAGAAGATATACACCAGAAGATAAATATCAGAAGATGAACTCTAGAAGGTAAACATCAGAAGACGAATACCATAAGGTGAACTTCAGACACCAAAAGGAAATTACAAGAGGATAAACTGTAGCTGCTTCTTCATCCTCTTACATTAAGAACAACTAACAGTTCCAAAGTATCAAAACCTGCATCATTCGCGAACATAGAAGGGTCATGTCTTGGAACCAGAAAAGAGCACTGGCCAGTTGTTAAAAACGTATGGAATGATCCAACCTCCTGGAAAGCTAAGTAAAGTAGTAACCTCCCAAGTGCCAGGCTGTAAAAGGACAGAATGGCAAGGCTGTAAATTCAAAACAACAGTGAGGTTCATTACATCTTGGAAAAACGGTCAGAAAGGAAAATTTTCTTGAAGAGAAAGTTTCCTTCTCTCTATAAAAGGAAGGCTGCTCTTCTTCAGCAAAACACACAACTACACGAGCAAAAACAGAAAAATATCAAGAGGCTATCAAGAGCATTATCAATCTCCTTTCAAGCTTTCTATAATCTTACACTAGATCTTTGTTTCATCTTTATAGAAAGTAAATCCTATCAAACTACTTCATATCATCTTTAGACCTTCAAGTGAGTAACTCTTGAAGAGAAATCAGAAGGAAAGAATTGTAAGCTTGGTGAAGCTAAAGAATACACAGTTTGTAATCAACCTCAGTGAGAGGCTGATAGCTTTTGATACTTAGTAAAAAACTCACTAGAGTGTGAGGACTGGACGTAGCCTTCATTGGGTGAACCAGTATAAAAATTCGTGTGTCATTATTCTCTCTCTCAACTTTACTACATCTGATAAATCATCCTCTAAAAGAGGACAGTGAAGGTGCAAACACGAGAAGGGGGGGTTGAATTGTGTTTGACTAACTTGAATACTTTTCCTGTTTTTACACTTTTAAAACAAAACTTGATGTATGAATAAAAACAGAGTTAGCAGCGAATATAAAGTAAAAATAAAACACAGAATTTTTATACTGGTTCACCGTTAACGAGGCTACGTCTAGTCCCTTCACCTTGAAGGATTTCACTAGTTCAAACCTTGAATTACAACCGTTCTACTGACCCTCCAAGTCAGTCTTCTCAAACAGTCTAACAATCCTAGACTCTTGAGGAATATAGCACCTGTCTTCAGCCAATCTGACAATCCAAGATTGTAGAAGAAATTTCAACACTATGAAGCTAATTGCCAAGTAACCTGCTACCCCTTCTGACTCCCTCAGATTGTAGACTCTACTTCAACAACTTAGATTCGACACAGTGGAAGGAAAATAACATGAGTACTTGCTTCTTGAAAGCTGGAACTCACAATTGACCTCTCTGAAAATTTGAGTGTTTGCTTTGGAAGTGTATGACTCTTTTGTGATTTTCGATGATGAGTATTCTGCCTTGAGCCTCCTTTTATAGATGCAGATTAGGGCCTCTTCCAATGCTTAAATTCAAGCTGAATCTTGCTGGATTCTCTTGCAAAAATAACTTGACCAATTTGGTTTCATTTAAATAAAAAAACATATCTTTTTAAGCCTCAGATTTCTTTCAAAAAATAACTGGTCAATCAAAACTTTTAATTGCTTCCCGCCACAGCTTCTGAATTCCACAATACTTCACTTTATTTTTGTAACAAATCTTTTTAATACTTTGATCAAATTAAATTAAAATCTCCACCGTTAATCCTCATGATTAAATCTGGACCATTTGATCTTCCTGCGCTAGTCCACATCTGGACCATACTAATTGATATGCTGTGATCCTTTGATTTCGCCCATTTTGGACTTGCACTTGATATGCTATAATCCTCTGATCTCGACCATTGCTGGACCACACATCCTGACCCTCTAATTTCAGGCAACACTGGGCCATGGTCTGATCTTATGATCTGGACCATTACTGGACCAAATAATTAATTCTGAACTATTGATCTGGAAATCTTCCCTCTTATCTAGACCAATTCTGGACTTGGTCTGGATTAAATTGAATTTAAATCCAGACAAGTAATATTTCAGTCTGGACATTTTACCTTTGATTTTGGATCAGGTCTGGATCAATTCTGGAAATCATTTCTTCTGATATGGACTTAGTTTCATGCCCTTAATCATGCTATCTTATGGTCTGGGTCAATTCTGGATTGATTCTCTTGTTCTGGACTCATTAACTTATCTTCTGGTTGAGTCTGGAACAAGTCTGGGCTGTTTTAATTTCTCACTGCCAGGCCATCTTCTGGTCAGAATAACTTCTGGAATAAATCTTATATTTGATTCCTGTTGGTCTGGAACAACTCTCCTTCTGGCAGGCTTTCCTCTGGTATGGTCCAGGTTTTCTTCTAACATTTCTTCCTTCTGATCTGGGCCAGAAAAGATATCTTCTGGTGATCCTGGAGTATCTTCTGGTAATTCCAGAATTCACTTTCTGGAATCCTTTGATCTTCTGCTTTTGATTACTTCAGTTTCTGGTGGCATTTAATAATTCAAGGTACAAAATAAGATTACATTGAGTGCTTTTGTAAACATCAAAATCCTAAGTACTTAGAACCAACTTGGTTCCAACAGACAATAGTTTAAAACTGAAACAGAATTTTTAAAACCTTGAATATCTCTATTCAACCCCCCCTTCTAGTGATATTCTAGTTACTTCAATTTGTACTACCGGAAAATTGGCAAAATGAAATTTCCGGTATGTTATTTGTACTACCGAAAAGTTTGCAAAACGAAATTTCCGGTAGTTAAATTTTCATACCAGATTTTTCTGAAAAAAAATTAACGTACCGGAAATTTTGGTTGTGAGGGTAAATTTTTTTAACCGTTGATGGAATGAAATTCAAATGGGTAATTTTGGGTTTTTATTATTTTGGAGGGTATAAGTCAAAGTGTGGGGGTATAAAATCCAATTTTCCAAAAAATATCCCAGCTGGCAAGGGAAAGATCAGCCCCATAGCGTATTCAGGTATATCAGCAATCGCATATTATGGGTCATCTACAGCCTATATTTGAAAATTTTACCCTATACCCCCACATTTTACCTTTACCCCCACAAATGCAAGAAAATGACGTTTTTGCCCTCGTATAAAGCATAAAGTCTAAAAAAAATCACCATTATATCTTTAACATTTTTCGGAAAAAGTGAGTGAATTTTGGAAAACTCAGCCGGAACACTTCACTCAAGTTTAGGGTTTAGGTTCCGGTAGTTCATTTGTGTTCCAAAAAACTTCATTCAAGTTTTCCGATAGTTCATATCTATTCCAGAAAACTTGAAAAAAGATTTTCGGTAGTTCATTTCTGTTCTAGAAATATTTTTTTAAATTTTCCAGTAGGGTAAAAAAAATTTGAAAAAAAAAATTGAAACACTACCGGAAACCTCACAAGTTTCCCGGTAGTGTTAATTTTACGCTTCTTTACCGGAAAACTTAAAAAGAGATTTCCGGTAGTTCATTTCTGTTCTGAAAATCTTTTTTCAAGTTTTAAGGAAGTTTAAAAAAAATAAAGTTGGAACACTACCGGAAAACTTGTGAGGAAGGTTTTTGGTAGTTATCGGAAAACTTTATCACAAGTGTTTCGGTAGTGTTAATTCTACACTTTTTTACCTGAAAACTTGGAAAAAATTTGCTAGTAACTATCGGAAAACTTTCATGTTCTAGAAATCTTTTTTTTCTGGTCCGGAAATCTTTGGAACGTAAAATAAAAAAGTGAATTTAAATTGGTAAAATAGTAAAAAAAAATAAAATAAGAGTATATTAGACATTTTTAAAAATTTATGGAGGTATAGGTACAATTGTGGAGTATGGGATTAATTGTTTATGTATTTCCTGCAATGTCCAGGCCATTTCCTTTCAATGGCAGATCCCGTGAAAGAGGAAGGTTTTGGAGTTTTGAGCGAAAAGGGAGATCGAATAGAAAGAGTTTGACTTTCATATGATTACTTTGTTTTACAAGACTACCACATTCCTTGAAACTTCTATTTTTCCATTTTTGTTGAAATCTCCAAATTGATTCTTGAACAATTACACTTTTAGATATTAATTTTGAGTTGATTTAGAAGTAAACTTAAATTTATGTAAACTCATATATGAAACTGAGTTTATTTCGCTGGAGTCTCAGTTTTTCACGTGATATTTTTAATGATTTTTTTTTAATCTTTTTCGTTATATTGACATGAATTTAGTAAATTTAAATAAACTTGAGTAAATTTTTATATAATTTTTAATAATTTTTTTTTATTTTTTTTATCTTAATTTTCATATTTGATTTTTTTTCTATTAATTTATTTTGTTTGATATTATTTTTTTCTTGTTATAATTTAATTAAAAAATTAAGTTATTGATGCATTTATTGTATTATACTAGTATAATAGTCATGCAAATATTATTTTTAATGAGTAATTAATATATCTAACAATTTAAAAAAGAGCAATTTAGGTGCATTTAGGTAATGAGGTCAAATGAATTAGCACATGGTAGACGGGTAGGGAAAGTCAAGAGTTTATGTGTGAAAAGATACAAGTGTTCCCACACAAAACACAGCATGTTCATTATTTCAACTCAACTTGGCACTATATAGGACAAAAATGCATGTTCTATTTTTCAGTTGCCTTCAATAATTTAAGGGATCATCTTATCGAAAATAATAATAATTTAAGGGGTCCGTTACAGATAAATTAATGTTTGACTTTGAATGTTAATTTTTAATTTTAGTTAATACTATATTAAATCAACACTTTTTAATATTTTTAAATATATTATGACAGTAGATTGAAATAATCAAATCAATTAAACAAATAACACCTATAACTTTTTGTTTTCCGTTAGTACTACTTTGCATTATAATATTTAACGTTTTTCTATTAGAATTCTTTATTATAATAATTATAAACAAGTGTTATTTTTAGCATTTGTATGATCCTTCCACCCGTTAAAAAATGAATTTGAGAACTAGAATTGTTTGACTTTGATTGATTACAAGCGGAGCATTCATAGAATAGAATATTTGAATTTGCAGACATGGTATCGGTTCAAATCAGTGGAATACATTAGGAGATTTTGAATATGTTGAGTTATCAGGAATTGGTCATGTCGACTTGGTCTGTTCTGACAAAAATTCAATTTGCATTGAACTTGTGCACATGGTTTGAGTGGAGGTTTTGACCAAATTGGGATTATTGTTTTAGAAGAATTTGAATATCGATTTTTGAATGCTGCTGAATCTGTTTTTTTTAGCATTCTGTCTATAATAGATGTTGTGTTGCGCAATCATTTGTACTCTATTGTTTTTTACATTGTTTACGTGGTTTCAACTAAATAGTGAGAGTTTAACCGTATAATTTTAAGGGTTGAAGTTTTTAATTTCATGCTAAATAATTGTAAAATTAATATATATTTATTTTATTAAAAAATAATTTAAATTTGCGTTGCAACATTTTAAATCAATAATGTACACAAAATTTTATTATTTTTGGTTACAAAAGAAAAAAGCACACAGAATTTATAAGATATGATACGTATATAAAACTTAAATTAAATGAGGAAGTAGATGACTCCGAAAATAAAATACTGCAATTTCATCTGTATAGCGTGTCTAGATGTGAAAATAAATAGACTTTACAAAGTTCAAATTTGGTGTGATTAAAAATTCAAGAACTGACCTGTTTCAAAAAAAAAAAAATTCAAGATCCGACATTTTATATGGTATAGGCCCATATTTTAGGTTTGATTTATTATTTTAGAAAGTTTGGTATAACTTGTGATTTAAAGAATTATTTTATATTAATGTTTTTAAAAAAGTAAATTAAAATATCTTTATATATATTAATCAATTAATAAATCAACAAAATTAATTTATATTTTGATATTTATTTTTAAAAAAAATTTTAAATATGCTAAAACTAAGGTAGAGTAATATGTTTAAATCACATAAAAAACATATTAAAGTTATGATTAAATATAAAATGCAAAGTTTAATAAGATAATAATAAGATAACAATTATTTTTATTTACTTAAATAAACTAATCTTATATGTCTAAAAAACTTTTTAGGTGAGACATAATCGAATTTTTTGAGCTACATAAACTTAAAAAAAAGTAAAAAACCTTGACATTGTCTTTTTTTTTTTCAATAAAAAAAGCTTAGCCAGAGTTAGATTTGACATTGATTAAACCTTGACATTGTCCTTATCATTCCGTCTATAATTTTCATCTCTAAACGTGTCAAATATGCATGGTTTTCTATATAGAGTGTCATAAAGGCATTTAACGTGTAGCTCATACACCATAACAGAAAGATTTAATAGAATGATGAATATCTTACAATTTGAATGATGTTTATGCTTATTTGTAAATATGATTGGTTTTGGAGTTTCAAGACCAAATATTTTTTTACCCAATTTCAAAACCAATTTTGTGATTTTCTCCTTTGCCTTTTGTTCAATAGTTAATTCCATTTCTACTTTTGCTATAATTTTCTTAAAACATTTATTTTAATTCATGTTAAATTGTCACAAAAAATAAATAAATTCATGTTAAATAAAATTTTAAATTTATGCTGATAAATATTTTAATTATGTTTAGAGATTAATTATTACACTAATAATGTAAATTTATTTACATGAACATCTAATCAGATCATAATGTAATGATAGTAACCACATAAATACATATTGGTTAAAAATAGTAACAAAATTAGGCTTAGAAGGAAGATGAAAAATGCTGTTTTGCTTTTGGAAAATAATAAATGGAAAAATGTTGTTTTGTTTTTGGAAAAAATGAATTTTCATTAGATATTTCATATCTTTAGAGAAGAAAATAATTATGCCAACAAGTTGGACTAATTTTTGTATTGGTGTTGTTCAAACTTCTAAAGCTATTCATTGCTGTGGTTCTCGCGTTTCCTTTGTTTTTAATGAGTTTGGTTTTATACCCATTTTGTAATTGCTTTTCTTTTTTTTGCGTACCACAAATGATAGTTTGTAGTTATGGTGCCAACCTACTTGGAATTACCTCAGCTATAGTGATGCATATACATGCCAATTTTGCTTAAAAAAATATCACTAAGCTAAAAAACTTTGCAAAAGAAAGCTAACCCCAAATAAATCATGCAAAGAAGACTAACGCATTGACGAGGGGGATACATGACATTATCAATAACTTGGAATTGGAAAATTGGAACTTTATAAAATTAATAACAACAATTGATATCTCATAAAACTCATACATTAAAATGGAAAATCATCATTATTGTTTTATTAGTTCCCTAAATGTGAAAGCAATTCAGGTGTCAAGCGAAGCAGACGAACACTTCTCTCCATTTTAAGTTTTGTGATACGTTGAACCGTTGCTTGATACTTGTTCAAATTGTCAAGGCTAATCATGCTTTGATAGAATTGATATTGGAGCTTTGCAAGTTGCTCCAACTTAGCAATTTGATGATCAAGATCTCCAACATATACTCGATTTAGTTTTTCAATTACATCCTTTGCAATTTTCTCAAGAAGTTCGACTTCTATCCTGCAATGCATGTATTGATCATGGTCAAAGTTACAATCATTAATTCATTTACTCCAACTTCGTTTCTAAGTTAATCAGTGTTTCTAATATAGACCTTAAAAAAAAACCAAAGGTGGAGCCTTACCCTTTTCAGTGAAATAGTATATTTTATGATTATAAAATAAGAGCAAAAGATGTAATATGTTATTAAAACTTACTTTAAATAGTAATGATCCACTTTTGAATTTTTTTAGAGGTGCACGTTAGATGCATCTTAGTTAATAAGAACAATTTTATAAAATCATTAAAGTTATTTATTTATTTATCTTAATATATCAAAGAGCCTTAAACGAAACTTATTTGAGAGTATTAAAAAATACATTATTTTTCATTACTCCCTTACTCTACAACAAATCCCTCCCCCCAAACTAATTATATATTATTAGAAAAAATTAGAAAGCTTCTAATGTACTTTAAAATTAAAAATACTAATAGTTAGTTAGTTACCTATTAACAGAACAATCCCAACCAGAGAAATTGGCTGCATCTCTCAAAGCCTCCCTCCATTTATGCACTTTCTCCATTTTCCCTTTAAAATTTTGCTCATGTTTAAAAAATGCCTCCGCATAACTCCCTGTTTGGTTGCGCACATGGGAAGGATCAATATCATAAAAAATAGGCAAAACAATTTGCCCCTTCATTTTCTTACATTCAAGTATTTTCACAAGTTCATCCAAACATCACCTAGAGTTTGCATAGTTTTTAGAGAAAACAATAACGGAAAGTTTTGCGTCTTCAATGGCCCTAAGAACCTTCTTACTAAGTCAATCAATCTCTTTGTAAGTTTTGGCACGCGGCTTTGAAATCATGCGTTATATTGTAGCTTATCCGGAAGCAAATTAATGGGGAATAAAATTTCTTGACCTAGTGTGTGAAAACTATTTTCATTTTTTTAAAACAACTACATAGTCAAGCCTATTGATTTATATATTTTAACTCAAATTATACCCAAGAAAAACAGAGTGATAAATTTCAATTTTATATTTGAGTAAAGCAACGAGCTAGTTATTGGAGGCGAGAGATGCGCGTAGGCCTTAACGTGGGGTGAACTTTTTTTAATATGACAATAACATGGGGTGAACTTAACGACTAACGTGGTCATTTTTAGGTAATTATCTCTTTATATCAAAATAATGCCTAATACAAAACCTCACTTGATTAAATTAATGGATTTTAAAAAATTGTTAGGTGGGCTCAATCCCTAAGTGGAATCCACCAATTTTATTATTATTATTATTATTATTATTATTATTGTTGTTGTTGTTGTTGTTAATATTGTTAAAGAAAGAAAAGAAAAGAAAAAAGAATATGTGTTTTATTGAGTTTGACTCGTGTGAAGAAGAAAAACAAAAAAAGAAAGGGATTTGAAATCCCTAGAGTAAAAGAAAGGAACACTGTGCTGTAAAAGGATGTAGAATAAAAGCAATAGTTCTTCCAATGATTTATTTACCTTCTTTATATTTTCATCAACAACATCTTTAGACTTGTATGTTAAGGAAAAACATATATCCACATTTTGAAATTTACACATAGGGTCCAAAACACTAGCAATTGTCACCAAAATGTTACATTCCCCCCAATATTTATCCTACTTTGTTTTCATTGGTGTTGTCGTTTCTTTCATATAAACATCAATATCCTCTGGTGCATTATCTATTACTTGTTTTACCTTCCAAACTTCTGCAAGATACAAATTAGCAATTTGATATTCACTTCCAAATATGACATGAGTAGCTAGATTGAATACTTCTAATAACTTACAAACTTTATGAACTTTAATTCAATTTTCATTTGAAGGTGCATAATTATAATGTGGCTCTCTTTCCTTGTAAGTTGGAAATGCAATCTTAAATTTCAATGTAGCTGATATCATATGAAAAGTGGAATTCCACTTTGTAGGACAATCAATGTTAAGCTTTTTATCCCTCAATCTCTTTTGTTCAACAACATCACAAAAGACCTTTAGTCTTGCATCATTGAAATTAATGTATTTCAGACTTTCATGAATATTGTACTGCCTGTGGTTTGACAAATGGACAGGATCATCGACATTGCCAGTGGCATCAAGCTAGGTTGTTCCTCAGTTCCCTGCAACACCAACCATTGGTTACTTAAACTACACACAACACAAAAAAAAAAGTAAGAAACTATTGAAACAATTAAACTGGTACATCAAAATTATTTGGTTCGATAGTTTTTCCTTTTCCTTGAAGTTCTATTCTTATAGAAAGTGCTAGTTTTGTTGGTTTGATTATAACTTAACTTAAACTTATGTTTGGATCCTGAATGCATATGCCCAAATTAAGATTATTTGAATTAAAAGGTATATGCTGCTGATGAGAAAATCAAATAAATTATTTCTTACAAATTCATGATTTACAACACTATACCATACAGAACTCAATCTAGTGAATTGAAATTTGAAAGCTCATAGTAATGATCTAATCCAAATATAATGCGCATCTTTTTACCAATGCAACAGATTCAATGCCAGTTTAATGTTAGAATCGCTTCGTGGGAAGAGGATTTAACCGGGGTCAGTATGTCTCTTTGATATGCCTTCTCCATCAACTCATTCCCCAACATGCCAAATCCATGGAAACCTTTGATTCACTCACTGTCTTCACAGCCAAGGTTTAATTATACTTAGCTTAATGCAATTCACAATAATTTCAGCTGCAATATTATTATGTCATATATTGTTCATATTTTTGTCATATGTGTTTAACTTGTTGATGCCAGCACAAGCAGGCCATCTTTCATATTGCAGGGTTGCAACTCTTCTTAGCAGATATACAGTAGGCAAAATCCCCAAGGCATTTAAACACATCCCCTCAATTAATGCATAACAGAAACAAAACAAATATATAGAAGATTACCTTGATTTGGTAAATTATGACTATTGCTTTGGCCTGTGAGGAACCTATGGCGTTCAAACAGCTGAAAAAATCCACTGATACATCCAATTTGCTTCTGCAATTCTGAAAAAAAACCAGTAAGAACAAGAACTCCGAAAAGCCACATCCACTGGAATCATCATCAAGAACAAGCACTAATCTAACATCATACTAAACAATTATCATAACTAGTCACACACACAAGAAACAAGCAAAAAAAACTAACAAGACCACCTACATTTCATCGTAAGTGTTGAGCTTGTGTTGTTGTTAAACCATAGGTGGGGTTGAAGGGTTGATTCCATTGTAGATTTTGCATTCTATCACATAACAACTACCCCTCATATAGCCTTACTTCCTCTGGATATGTTCCTCTCAATAATGCATAGGAATCACTTAAAAGATGGACAAAAAGACTATAGATAGAACAAAACGTGTAAACATGCACTATTTACCCAACTTTCCCACCATGTCTAAGAATAACCATAGAAACAGTAGTAACAAATTTTTATCCACATCTTCAAGCAATTTCTAGTTTTAGAATCTTAAGTGAAATCCATCAGCAGATTACCAGGGAACGAAAAGAGACATTAATGTCCCCCACAATAGGTCTTTCAATCAGTATATAAAGCCTCACAACACAAGTATCAAACACAAGTATACAAGTATCACAACACAATAGGTCTTATCACTTCAGATGTTTCTATATTGAACAGGAAAATGAGCTGGTCTGGAGGAGATTGGATGTGTGGTGCTTGCGAGCACATAAATTTCAAGAAGAGGGAAGTTGGTCTTACTAACAACAACCCTTCAACGGTGAAGGAAGAGAAAATGAAAAATAGAAACGAAAATGAGTAAAAATGGCACGCGACACTTACGATGGTAGATGGCGACGGAGATGCGGTGGCGAAGTTGAGACGGAGATGCGATGGCAAAGTTGAGACGGAGATGCGATGGCGAAGTTGAGATGGAGATGCGATGGCGAAGTTGAGACGGATATGAAAATGATTACGTTGGCCAACGATGACAAAGATGACGACGGAGATGTCCTCCGGCCGCCGGAGAGAGTATGAGGAGGAGAGCAGAGCAGAGAGCAGAAATTGATTTTGGGCTAGGGTTCAACCATTTTGAATTTTGGGGCTAGTGTTTAATTTTTTGATGTGTTCAATGAATTTTATTTTTATTTTTTTTATGATATTGAATAGAAAAAGGTTTGAAAGTGGTTCAAACGGGTTTTTTAAAAATGGTTTAGTTAACTGGACTTTTTAAAATTTATGGTGCAGTTCATAAACCATTTAATTGGTTTGGTTTTTTCTGGTGCAATGCAATCCAGTTTATGAATGCAGTCCAATTAACTACATTTTTTGCACACCCCTACTTGCAGCAATGGCAAATTCTCCTACCTATATATAGACAAATAATGCAACTAGCTAGAGTTAGTTAACTATACATACTAAAGGAAAAATAAATTAGGAGCAAGGTTTTATGGTTTAATTACCCGACAATGTATTGAATGGACAATAACATCTAACTCGCATTAACAATATCTACTCCTTCTTCATGAAGAACGCGAATGGTTTCATTAAACAAAAATTGAGAATCCAACCCAGTTATTATAACAACCTCTAAGGCTAAACCAATTTGTTGGATCTCAATATTTGTAGATTTTAACCCCAAATTCTTGTTCTTATTCACATTCACATTTGGCCTTTGAATTCCTAGTAGGGTGATCTTCTTCTCCTTCATTTTCTCCAACTTGATTTGTAATTTCTTAATGTAATTTGTGGCTTCCCCTAGTTGATCCGGTAGGGAAATGGCACCCTACATTAAAAAAAAAATTAAATTAAATTTAAGGGAGAATTTTGTGAATTTTTTATCTGAATATTCCTTTTTTTTTTAACACCAAAATGCCCCACTTTCAAAATAATATACGGGATCGCCCTACTTTTTAGAGCTAGTGGAAGGTCGCTTCCCTGGGGAGCGACCTGCTGAAGGAGGTTTTTTTTTTGTGTGTGCACATTTTACAAATTTTGAATATAGCGAATATACCCTTTTGTATTTCCAAAACCTAATTCCCAAACTAATTCATCTCTATCATCTTCATTCAACAAGTACAATGTTTTTGTTGTTGTTTTTTGTACACTGATGTCATTGTTGGGTTTTAAAAGTTGCAAACCCGTCACTATGATTTCTGCCTCTGATTTATGTGTGCGATTTCTCCCTCTGATTTCTGCGTGTGATTTTTGCCTCTGATGGTATCCTCTAATGATATCATTTGCCTCTGATGATATCCTCTGATTTCTGCGTGTGATTTCTGCCTCTGATGATATCCTCTGATTTCTGCCTCTGATGGTATCCTTTGATTATGATGGTATCCTCTTATGATATGTTCTTATTCTGATGGTATCCTCTTATTTGTGCCTCTGATTTATGCCTCTGATGATATATTCTGATGGTATCATCTAATTTCTGCCTCTAATGGTATCATGTGATTTTTGCCTCTGATATCTGCGTGTAATTTCTGCCTTTGATTTCTGCGTGTGATTTCTGCCTCTGATGATATATTCTGATGGTTTCCTCTGATGATATATCCCGTGAAAATTGTTTTATCCTCTAATCTTTCTCCACTCACCTACATTGATTTCTGATGGTGCAAACACGAGAAGGGAGGTTGAATTGTGTTTGTACTACTTGAATTCTTTTTCTGTTTTTGATGATTATTTAAAATCTGATATATAAACAAGCAGAGTTAGCAGCAGATAAAGTCAAATAATCAACACAAAGATTTATCCTGGTTCACCATTAACTAGGCTACATCCAGTCCCTTCACCTTGAAGAATTTTTCCACTAATTCAAAACCTTTGAATTACAACAGCACTACTTGTTGGAACCAAGTTGGTTCTCGCAATTAAAGTTTTGATATTAACAAATGTATTTTATGAAAATCGTATTTTGACTTAGAAGAAGAATGAAAAATCAGAAGATGTCATCAGAAGCATAAATTAGAAGATGACGTCACCAGAAGCATAAATCAGAGGATGATGTCACCAGAAGCAGAAATCAGAGGATGACGTCACCAGAGGATATTACCAGAGGAATCTGTCAGAGAAAAATGCTCAAAACAGAATTGGAGCAAAAGACTCGAGAAAAAGAATCTAGCTAAAAATATGCTCAAAACAAAATCTGAGAAAAATGCTCAAAACAAAATTGGAGCAAAAGACTCGAGAAATAGAATCTAGATGAAAGTATGCTCAAAATAGAACCGGAGCAAAATGCTCAAAACAGATTAATCAAAATACACTCCAGAAGTAAAGCATCAGTGAGCAAAAGACTCAAAACAGAATCTGAGCAAACTACTCCAGAATATTCTCAAAACAGATTAATCGAAATACACTCCAGAAGTAAAGCATCAGTGAAGTCCTAAAGTTCGACTATAAATAGAGACTTAATGCTGAAGATTAGAGCATCGAAAACCACAAGAACTCAAGCTTAAATTCAACATTATATGAGAGTTCAAAATAGAGAAACACAAATGTGCAAGAGCAATATTTTCTAAGTGTTTTCGAGAGAGAAATTGAGTGCAATAATCAGCTTTCCAGAAGCAACAAAAGAGTGCAAGAATAAGTGCAGCAATCAGCTTTCCAGAAGCAACAAAAGAGTGCAAGAATCAGTGCAGCAAACAGCTGTCCAGAAGCAACGTTGCAAAGTTCCAAACCTTTATTATATAACCCAATAGTGGTGTAGATTTTGTTGGAACCAAGTTGGTTCTAAGTACTTAGGATTTTGATGTTTACAAAAGCACTCCATGTAATCTTATTTTGAACCTTGAATTATTAAATCAAATGTCACCAGAAGTTGAAGCAATAAGAAGCAGAACCACTGCCAGCTTGAACCTGTCCCAAGTTGATTCAAGATTGCACCTTGCCCACCAGTGCTTTGCCCTCCATGGCCACCACGGTGGCACGCATCTTCTCCTCCTTCGGAACGCTTCATAACTCGAAATATCGTTCCAAACGGTGCGTCCAACCGTACGCATCGTCGCCTAAAAAAATCGAGATCTCCAGCTTCCTCCACCGGTCGCTCTCAGCGTAGTTACCTAGGGGTCTACCACCGCAGCCGCTGGTCTCTGCTTCTTCCCTGCGGACAGTTCCACCGCCGTTGGCATCGATCTTGGCCGCGAGTGCAGCCAATTGATCCTCCGTGTGTTTGGCGCGCGCCTCCGCCAACTCCAGTCGCGTGCGCCATTCCTCGCGCTCCTGCTCCTAATCGCTCAAATCCCTAACCATGCTTCTTGTTTTCATGCAATGCGCAGTAGAAGGATGCAAAAACAGGGCACCAGATCGGTGCTCTGATACCAGTGATAGAACTGGTATATTAAAATTGAACGAAATTGAAGATACCTCATGATTTGTTTATCAAATACTGAGAAAAATGTACAGAGATTTGCAGTTACAGAGAATAACCGAATTGCCCTGCAATTCAGTCCCACCCAACTACTCTTTAACTGCCTACCTATTGAAGAACCCATTTCTGTTATTTATATTAGCTATTCTAACTGAATTAGTTAGGCTTGACAGTTGGCACAGACTAACATAACAGACTACTAATAGAACTAACTAAACTAACAGATCTAACAGAATACTCTGCTTGACTATCAATCCTCTGATGGAATCCTCGACTCGACTATCAATCCTCTGATGGAATCCTCGGCTCGACTATCAATCCTCTGACGGAATCCTCTGCTCGACAATCAATCCTCTGCTTGACTAGCAATCCTATCAATACCCCCCTAAAAGAACTACCTTGTCCTCAAGGGGAAAAAACGGAAAAGCCTCCAACATCTTGGAAGCTTGCTCCCAAGAGTTATCACATGATGGCAATTGTAAGACCCTTAAATTTAATATTAATTTTGGAATTAATATTAAGGGTATTTTGGGGATATTTGTAAAATATTTAATATATGAATGTTTTGGGTGAATATATATATAAATATTTATTTTGGAAGATGAATTAAAATTATTGGATGAAGAATAAATTAATTTAATTACTAGTAATTAAATTAATCGGACAGTTAATTAAGGGATTAACGGCTAATTGCGACGAGATTGGTTAATTGCTGAGGATCAGACAAGTGTCAGGTGAGGTGGCACCACACAAGCCTATAAATAGGAGTGAGAAGGATGGTGAAATCAGAACACCATCCCTCCTTGCTCACTGCCCATACTGCATGTAACAGCACCCTTCCCTCCCATTCTGTTTTCTGAATTCTGTTCACGATTTCAAAAGGAAAAAGTGGGAGTTCCTCAAAAGTGCCATTAATTGGAAACCTAGGCCCCAAATCAGAAAACCCCCAGTACAAAAGTTGTTCCCCACATTATTACGGAGCTAGAGAACCCAGTTTCGTAGCAGCAAACGTAAGCGGCAGTTTCACCGGTTTTTGACGCGGGAACGGGAGCGAAAGTAGAAACTTGAGCAGAAGCAGAAAACGCAACAAGGGTAAGGGCACCTTCCACTTTCTAGTTGCATTAGGGCTGTAAATGAAGGTGAAAACACGAGAAGGGGGGGTTGAATTGTGTTTGACTTAACTTGAATCTTTTTCTGTTTTATACTTTCAAAACAAAACTTAATGTATAATTAAAAACAGAGTTAGCAGCGGATAAAAATAAAAATAAAACTCACAGATTTTATACTGGTTCACCGTTAATGAGGCTACGTCCAGTCGCTTCGCCTTGAAGGATTTCACTAATTCAAACCTTGAATTACAACCGTGCCACTGACCCTCCAAGTCAGTCTTCTCAAATAGTCTAACAATCCTAGACTTCTTTGAGGAAAAACAACTCCTGTCTTCAGCCAATCTGACAACCCCAAATTGTAGAAGAAACCACAACACTATGAATCTAATTGCTAAGTACTTGCTACCCCTACTGACTCCCTCAGTTTGTAGACTCTACTTCAACAACTTAGATTTGACACAGTGGAAAGAAAATAACACGAGTACTTGCTTCTTGAAAGCTGAAACTCACAATTGACTTATATGAAAATTTGGGAGCGTTTGCTTTGGAAGTGTATGACTCTTTTGTGATTTTCGATGCTTGAGTATTCTGCCTTGAGCCTCCTTTTATAGATGCAGATTTGGGCCTCTTCCAATGCTTAAATTCGAGCTGAATCTTGCTGGATTCTCTGTAAAAATAACTTGACCAATTGGGCTTCATATAAATAAAAAACATATCTTCAGATTTCCTTTCAAAATAACTGGCCAATTAAATTTGTTGGTTCCTTCCCGCCACAACTCCTGAATTCCACAACACCTCTATTTTTGTAATAAATCTTTTTAATCCTTTGATGAAAATAAATTAAATTTTCCACCGTATAAATTTCCTGATTAAATCTGGACCATTGGATCTTTATGCGCTAGTCCACATCTGGACCATACTGATTGTTATGCTGTGATCCTCTGATTTCGGCCTTCCCTGGACCACACTTTCTGACCCTCTGATCTTCTGATTTCGGCCATCCTGGATGCGCACCTGATATGCTATAATCCTCTGAACTCGGCCTTTGCTGGACTACACATTCTGTCCCTCTGATTTCGGCCAATACTGGGCCATGGTCTGATCTTCTGATCTGGACCATCACTGGACCAAATAATTAATTCTGAACCATTGATCTGGAAATCTTCCCTCTGATCTGGACTTTGGTCTGGATTAAATTGAAATTTTATCTGGACAATAAATATTTCAGTCTGGGCATTTTACTTTTGATTTTAGATCAGGTCTGGATCATTCTGGAAATCATTTCTTCTTGTATTGACTTAGTTTCATGCCCTGAATCATGCTATCTTGTGGTCTGGGTCAAATCTGGATTGATCCTCTTGTTCTGGACTCATAAACATACCTTCTGGTCAAGTCTAGAACAAGTCTGGACTGTGTAATTTTTCACTGCCAGGCCATCTTCTGGTCAGAATAACTTCTGGAATAAAATTGATATTTTGATTCCTGTTTGTATGGAACAACTCTCCTTCTAGTAGGCTTTCCAATGGTATGATCCATGTTTCATTCTGATTTTTATTCCTTCTGATCTGGGCCATCAAAGATATCTTCTGGTCATGTTTTGACATTCCTGGAGTATCTTCTGGTCATTCCAGAATTTATTTTTCTGGAATCCTTTGATCATTGCTTCTGATTCCTTCAGTTTCTGGGGCATTTAACTTAATAATTCAAAGTACAAAATAAGTTTACATAGAGTACATTTGTAAGCATCAAAATCCTAAGTACTTAGAACCAACTTGGTTCCAACAATCTCCCCCTTTTTGATGATGACAAAACCTTAACTTATTTTGCTAACTTATGAATTACTCCCCCTTAGACCAATCTCTCCCCCTAAGTCTGATACTCTCCTTTTCAACTCCTTCTTTGTTCTCTTTTTCTTTTCTTCTATTCTCCTCTCCTTTTCAACTCCTTCTTTTTGCTCTCTTTCTTTTTCTCTCTTCACATTTCCTCTCCTTTTCAACTCCTTCTGTTTTCACTCTTTCTTTTTCTTTCTTTTTTTTTCTCTCTCCCTGTTTCCTCTCCTTTTCAACTCCTTATGTTTTCTCTGTTTCTTTTTCTCTCCTTCTTTCTTTTTATCTCTCCTTTTCTACTTATTTCTCCTTTCTTTCTCTCTCTTTCTCTTTCTCCCCCTTTTTGTCATCAGCCAAAAAGTGGTCCTACTATTTTTGTATTTTTTGTTTTTCTCTTTACAAATTACAGAAAGTAAAAACTGAAATTAAAAGACATAAAATAAAATTGCAAGATATTTTAAAAACTCCTAAGATGACTACTTGAGCTAGTCAGATATGGAGGTCATGCTGAGATGCTTCTTAATGAACTCGAACCTATCTTCTGGTAATGCCTTGGTGAAGATATCAGCCCATTGATGATCAGTGTCCACAAACTGGATGCTCAAAGTCCCTTTTTGAACATGGTCCCTAATGAAATGGTGTTTTATTTCAATGTGTTTGGCTCTAGAGTGTAAGATAGGGTTCTTGGTTAGGTTTATGGCTGAAGTGTTATCACAGAACAAAGTGCAGTTGTCACTTATACTTTTCCTTTCCAGCTCTGTATGTTTTCTGGTCTGCCTTTTGGCTGGTTTCATCTTTCTCAAGTGAGCAGGTTGGGTGCATGGGGGTGGCCATTGGCTTACAGTCACTCATCTTGAACTTTTTGAGAAGTTCGTTAGTATATTTTGATTGGTGAATGAGTATACCTGATTTGCGTTGATGAATCTGAATTCCCAGGAAGAACTTAAGTTCTCCCATCATGCTCATTTGGAACTCCTTCTGCATTAGGTCAGAAAACTTTTTGCACAAAGTGCCATTAGTTGATCCAAATATGATATCATCAACATAGACTTGACTAATCAGAATATCATGTTTAATGGATTTCCTAAATAGTGTATTATCAATCTGGCCTCTATTAAATTCATTCTTAAGTAGAAAGTTACTAAGTCTGTCATACTATGCCTTTGGTGCTTGTTTTAAACCATATAAAGGCTTTTTAAGTTTGAAAACATGGTCTGGAAAATCAGAATTTTCAAAACCAGGGGGCTGTTTAACATAGACTTCTTCACTTATGTAGCCATTTAAAAATGCACTTTTGACATCCATTTGATACAACATTATATCATGATTAGCAGCAAATGATAAGAGAATTCTAAATGCTTCTAACCTGGCCACTGGAACAAAAGTCTCAGTGTAATCCATACCTTTCTGTTGACTTTATCCTTGAGCTACAACTTCACCCTTTTCATTGAATTTATTTCTGAATACCTACTTGGTTCCAATAATTCTTCTGTTTGGTCTGGATACCAGATCCCAAACATCATTCCTTTGAATTTCATTCAGCTCTTCTTGCATTGCAAGTATCCAACCTTCCTCTGCCAAAACTTCATCAACAATGCTTGGTTCGCATCAGCTTCTGGTTCTGTAACAGCTTCTGATTCTGTTGAATCAGCTTCTGGTTCTGGTGAATCTGTAACAACTTTAGATTCGGGTAAATATCCAGATTTCTGTTATGACTTATCTTGGTTGTTTCTGACTTGATCAGATTTATCTTTTAAAGATTTGTCATGTGTTGCTGACTTGCTTGTATCCTTTACCTTTCCAGGTACTTCTGTTTCTTGTGCTTCTGCTCCCTGCACTATTTTTATCTTGCTTTGATTTGTTAAGATCAAGCAGTTTGTCATTTTACATAATGCAAATCAAATAAGTTAAAATTTAACTCAATACAGCCAAACCATTCGTTCTGCTTCTGCTCCCTTTGGTTCTGATGAACTTGTACTATCTTTATCTTGCTTTGATTTGTCAAGCAGTTTGTCATATACCATAATATAAATCAATTAATTTAAAAATGAACTTAGTACAGCCAAACAATTAATTCTGCTTCTGGTGGTTTCTGTTTGTTTTTGAAACCACTGGAATGCTGTTTCTTTTGAGTGTTCAATTCGTGTGAATCACCTGGTTCCTCAGATATTTTGAAAACCTGCAGAATACTTATCTAGCTTTGATTTCTTAAGATCAAGCTTCTTGTTATCACAGTAAATATTAAATAATAATAGTATTTACAGCAAGATGTAGCCTCAGGTTTACTCTAAAAATCCTCTTGCTTCTGATTTTCAGATTCCTAATCTATATGTTCTGAGATTACTTGGTTTGGATGAGGGAATTTGAATTCCCTTCCAGGTTTGTAGTCTTGATGAATCTCACTGGAGAGTTTGAAGAACTCTCTTGATTCTGATTCTTTAATTTCTGTTTTGGCTCATACACCATATTCCTTTGGTGATTCTGGAACTTATGGTGATTCTGATAATCATACTTATTTTGATAATTAAAGTAGTTATGATGATCATACCTCAACCTTTGATCTTGATACCTGTTTAGGTTCTGGTTCTAGTATTGATTCTGATTGTGGTTCCAGTGTTGATTCTGGTTCTGGTTCCAGTTCCTGTACCTCTGATTTTGGTTCCAGTTTTGGTTCTGGTTCCAGTTTTTGTGCTTCTGGTAGTGGTTCCAGTTCTGGTTCTGGTTCCAGTTCCTGTTCCTCTGATACTGGTTCCAGTTCTGATTCTGGTTCCAGTTCTTGTTCTGATACGAGTGATATCCATGATATTTCCTATTCCTCCTATAATTCTGGTTCTGGTTCTGATAGGTATTGTGTTGACCAGTTCTTCTTCTACCAGAGTCACTTTGCTTTTGTTTGGTAGATGTTGGAACATAAACCTTCTTCTGCTTGTGCGTTGCCAACATCCATTGTCCAGGCACCATTGTTGGTGTCTCCTTTTGTTGCTCAGAATATCTGCAACATAGACAATTTGATCTTTTGGTACCCAAAACTGATTGGGTCCGGGTTTGTTAGTTGTAATAGCTCTATGATCTTGTTCAGATTTTACCATTGGACAAGATAATTCAGAGTGACCTTTCTTGGCACAAACACTACATAAAACATCATAATGAACAGCTTTATTTTCAGTAATTGTTTCTGTAAAACCAAGACCTCTTTTTCCAGAATTACTGTTTCCATAAATCATAGATGCATTTTTACTTCTTTCCATTCCATTGGAAATAAAGTTTTGAAAAACTTGCTCATGCATATCAGATTTACAAACAGTTTTAGAAGTGGAACAATTATTACTTTTCAGAGTTTGGTTTTCAGATTTGAGTCTTGCAACATCAGTTTTAAAATTTTTGTTTTCAGTTGCATACTCAGAATTTCGATTCTTTAAAACTTGGACTTCTTTGGTTATATTTTCCTTATCTTCCCAAAGAGTTTTCAGTTTTAAAGACCTTTTATTGTTTGCATTTAACAAGTCTTTTAAAGTCTCAATTAATTCAGATTTAGACAGATCAAAAAATACCTCATTGTCTTCATCTTCTGATTTTGTTCCAGAGCCTGAGCTATATTCAGAACTTGAGTTGGTATGAGCCATCAGAGCCAGAATTTTTTCCTCTGATGTGCTTCCAGATTTGCCAGAATGATTGCTTCAATCATTTTTCCTTCTGCCTGTTTTCCTTCTGGAATTCGTGCCTTTATGAGGTCCAGAAGCAGACTTGATGTGAGCTATGTTTGCTGTTTCTGCCTCTTCTTCATCAGAAGATTCTTCCTCTGATTCTGATACATCCCAGGCAACCATCAGACCTTTCTTTTTGTATCTGGAACTCTTCTTGTGCTGTTTTCCTTTTTCCAGATTTGGACATTCTGACTTGATATGTCCAGGTTCATTGCATCCATAACAGATGATGTTCTTGTCAGATTCTTCCTTGCTGTTATGTTTCTTCTGGGAACCTCTCCTCTTTCTGTTTTCCTAGATCTTAACCATCTTTTTGGTTAAGTAAGCCATATCATCACAGTCACTGTCACTATCCTCTGATTCTGATACTCCCTTTGCAGCTTTCTTCTGTTTCGACTTCAGAGCCAGATTCTTCTTCTTCTTAGGTTCATCTTCTTCCAGTTCTATTTCATGAGACCTCAGTGAGCTGATTAGATCTTCCAGGCCATCTTCTGGAACAAGTCTGGACTGTGTAATTTTTCACTGCCAGGCCATCTTCTGGTCAGAATAACTTCTGGAATAAAATTGATATTTTGATTCCTGTTTGTCTGGAACAACTCTCCTTCTGGTAGGCTTTCCAATTGTATGATCCATGTTTCATTCTGATTTTTATTCCTTCTGATCTGGGCCATCAAAGATATCTTCTGGTCATGTTTTGACATT
The DNA here is from genome assembly GCA_037974295.1 of Cicer cuneatum. Classification (NCBI taxonomy): domain Eukaryota; kingdom Viridiplantae; phylum Streptophyta; class Magnoliopsida; order Fabales; family Fabaceae; genus Cicer; species Cicer cuneatum. Next base: position 12,873,988 of record JBBPBO010000004.1, on the reverse strand, counting down.
CCTGGAGTATCTTCTGGTCATTCTAGAATTCATTTTTATGGAATCCTTTGATCACTGCTTCTGATTCCTTCAGTTTCTGGGGCATTTAACTTAATAATTCAAAGTACAAAATAAGTTTACATAGAGTACATTTGTAAGCATCAAAGTCCTAAGTACTTAGAACCACCTTGGTTCCAACAGTAAATGCATAACTGGCATAGCATTACTAACGTTTTCATCACTGTTTTGAAGAAAAACTATTTTGCAATGACATTTTGAAAAAAAAAATGAAGAAAATGCATTCTGTTGAGGTTTTAAAAATCTGCAACATACTGTTTTGGGTGATTATTCCAATACTGTTTTGTTTATGGGGAAAGCTGAAAAATGCATTGCATGTTATTTTGCAGAGGAGTAAAAAAAAACATATTCATAAAACTGTTTTTAATATTGCAAAAAAATGCATTCTGTTGGTATTTTGCTGCTATGTGATGCTTGCTGTTTGACTAAATGTGTTAATGTTGTTCTGATGTTTGAGAAAGCTGACATGCTTTGCATGTTGTTCTGATGTTTGAGAAAAACTAAATGCTTTGCATGTTGTTCTGATGTTTGAGAAAGCTGAATGCTTTTGCATGTTGTTCTGATGTTTGAGAAAAGCTGAATGCTTTGCATGTTGTCTGATGTTTGAAAAACCTGAAATGCTTGCATGATGTTCTGATGGTTTGAGAAAGCTGAAAATGCTAGCATGCTGTTCTGTTGATAAAAATCTGGTGTTGCTGATGATTTCAAATTAAAAAGGATTTAAAACTGATGAAAGTGTTTCCTTCTGGAAAATCTGTATTGATGTAAAAGTCTGAGTTTTGTGGTCTAAAAGGAGTGATAAAACTGTTTTGGGGTTGGGCTGACTTTCCAAAGGAAACAGTTTGAAATGTGTTAAAATCTTAGGAAAATTTTACTGATTTCGAAGGTGTATTCGAATACAACATGAGTGTATTCGAATACAACCTGTCAAGCTTCTGTTTTACTTAAGTTTTCAAACTATTTTACTTAATGTCATTCTGTTTTCCTTCTGATGATTCTGGTGTGAATCATTCTGTTTTGCTTCTGATGATTCTGGTGTGAATCATTCTGTTATTGCTTATGATGATTCTGGTGTGAATCATTCTGTTTTGCTGCTGATGATTCTGGTGTGAATCATTTTATTTTGCTTATGATGATTCTGGTGTGAATCATTATGTTTTTCTTCTGATGATTCTGGTGTGAATCATTCTGTTTTGCTTCTGATGATTCTGGTGTGAATCATTCTGTTATTGCTTATGATGATTCTGGTGTGAATCATTCTGTTTTGCTTATGATGATTCTTGTGTGAATCATTCTGTTTTTTCTTCTGATGATTCTGGTGTGAATCATTCTGTTTTGCTTCTGATGATTCTGGTGTGAATCATTCTGTTTTGCTTCTGATGATTCTGGTGTGAATCATTCTGTTTTGCTTCTGATGATTCTGGTGTGAATCATTCTGTTTTGCTTCTGATGATTCTGGTGTGAATCATTCTGTTTTGCTTCTGATGATTCCGGTGTATTCGAATACAAGGGATCTATATTCGAATACAGATTCGAGTTTTTAGAAATTCCAAGTTTTTCAACAGTGTTTTGTAAACCGTAAGTGTTGGGGAATATTGGGAATGTTTGTGGTGAATTAAAAGGGGACTTTTGGTGATATTTTGAAGTGGTGGTGATGAAGTTTTTGAGACTTTACTGATGTAGTGAAAAATGTTGATTTGTGCACATAGACTGCCTCTGTATTTGAATACCAGAGGGCTGTATTCGAATATAGAGTGTAATTCTGCACTGTTTTTGGCTTCTGTATTCGAATACAGAGAAGCTGTATTCGAATACAGATTCGTATTTTCCAGAAATCTCAGTTTTAAACACTGTGTTATGAATTTTAAGAGGTTGGGAAAACATTGCAATGTATTAATGATTACTTGACTGTTTAGTCATGATTGTGATGATGATAATATTGATTGTGCGGAGATGTTTTGAAAAATGATGGAAAGGCATGAATTTTCTGATTTTGCATTTTGTTTCCAGTGAAGAGAAACACTGCATATTCATGCATTGCATAGTCAAGTGGTACCCGCGATGGGCCACAGAGTAATGCGTAACCACGTGCTGATCTGTTGAGCGATTGCACGAGTGCTAGTCTGTTGAGCGACTGCACTAGGTACTGATCTGTTGAGCGATTGTACCTTGGTATATAGGTGCTGGTCTGTTGAGCAACTGCATTGGTACTGGACTGTTGAACGTCTGTACCCTGAAATGCGCAACTACGTGCTGGTCTATTGAACGACTGCACTAGGTACTGATCTGTTGAGCGACTGCACGAGTGCTGGTCTGTTGAGCGACTGCACTAGGTGCTGATCTATTGAGCGATTGCACCTTGGTCTTGAGGGCCGTTGAAGTCAAACATATTGTGCTGGTCTGTTGAGCGATTGCACCTTGGTGATTCCAAGAAATTGTATACATGAGCATATACATATTGCATCGAGGGATTGACCGGTGGGTCACGATTGGTTTATATGATGATGTTTGGAAATCGATGTGTGTGAGTACTTGACAGAATCTGAATTTCTGATTCAGGTGTATGAAGTTTAAGGTGAATTTCTGAATTTCTTCCTATCTTATGAACTTTAAGGTGTATGAAGTTTCATTTCCTATTTGATATTTATATTTTGGTAGGTTGATAGAGAGTCCATTTAACTTAAGTTGATCCAGGCCAATTATTGTGTTTATTGAAGTGTTGACTGTACTTACTACATATTTCCATATGAAACGGTTGCTGTTTGAAAAAGCTTATATGTCGTGAAAATTCAAATGAGCATCCTTAATTTTCATCATTGTCATATATTATGCCATGAATATATTTGTTGCTGTGAGATATATGCAATGTGATTATTTGTTAATTTCGGTCGGTGACCCTTGCTATTATATTGTGGAAATTGGGCTTTGCCCTCAGATGTTACCCGAAACCGTCTTACCGACGGATACACTAATGACGGAAACGTCGTTAGTTTTCCCTGATTTTTACGTACGAAGCCTACGTGGACAACGCAGAGGGACGGACAGCTGGCTGAAGACGAGACTTGTAGAGGATACGGTGGAGACCGCGCTACTGTAGCTTAGTTCATGATCAGACTAGACTTTTGTATAGGGTCTTGAGTTTTGGGAAATGTAATTTATTTTGGGAATTAATGTATGACTTCTCCGCTGTATTTTCCGCACTTTGATACTGTTTAGTGGCCACAGGCCGGGTGTTCTCTTTTGAAATGAACTGATGAAAATCTTATTTTAATTCCCTTGAATTAATTCTGAAAATTCTTTATTTATTTATTTAAAAAAAAAATACACTCGCGCTGTGTTTTAAACTCGGGGTGTTACAGCAATTGAGCCCATTTCACCAAAACCTCGATATTGCCTCCAACATCAGTCCTCCACTGCCGTATATCTTCTAGCTGCACAGCCAATTCCAGCTCCTCCGATAACATTGGTGGCAAGGTCTGAGGTGTATGCTGAGGTTTCAAAGCCTTCTTAAGCAATGAAACGTGGAACACCGGATGAACTTTAGTTTCAAGAGTTAGATCTAACCTGTAAGCCACCTCCCCCACGTGGCTTAGAATCTGAAAGGGACCATAATACTTAGGAGCCAATTTAGCATATGGTCTCTCTGCCAAGGACTTTAATTTGTAAGGCTGATGTTTTAAGAACACCCACTCCCCAACATCAAAATTCACCAACCGCCGGTGCTTATTTGCTTGTGCCCTCATCTGATCTTGAGATTTCAGTAAATTCTGTCGCAAGTCAGCAAGTAAATTATCCCATTGCTGGCCCAACTGATTGACGTCATCCAACTTTGATGGAATGGTGCAGCTCTTAATCACCAATGGGGGGTCTCTTCCATATAAAGCTTTAAAAGGTGTCATTCCAGCCGAGATATTGTAGTTACTGTTAAACAAGAACTCAGCCCAATGCAACCAATTCAACCAAGTCTTGGGCTTAGGGCCAGCAAAGCACCTAAGATAGGTTTCTAAGCATCGATTAGCAACTTCGATTTGACCATCCGTTTGAGGATGATAAGAAGTGCTATGTTGAAGAGTAGTTCCAGCCAATTTGAACATCTCCCTCCAAAAACTACTGAGGAAAACCGCGTCTCTATCCGATACAATTGTTGAAGGAAATCCATGAAGTTTCACAACTTCCCTCACAAACAAAGCTTCTACCTCCTTAGTAGTGTAAGGATGCCCAAGAGGAAAGAAGTGAGCAGACTTTGTAAGTCTATCAATGACTACCAAAATTGTATCCTTGCCTCAAACTCGTGGAAGGCGACCAACCAAATCCATCGAGATATCCTGCCATACATGGCAAGGAATAGGCAAAGGTTGAAGTAGACCCGCAGGTGATAAAGTGGAGTACTTGTTCCTTTGACATACATCACACTCTTCAATAAACTTCTTGATGTCTCCCTTCATGCATTTCCAAAACAAGAAACTAGAGACTCTTTTAAAAGTTCTGAACCATCCTGAATGTCCTCCACATGGTGAATCATGACATTCAGCCAAGATAAGTGGTGTTTTGTTAGAACCCTTAGGTAGCACCAATTTACCATTATACAGAAGTCTTCCCTTCTTGAGTTTATAACCAGAATGAGAAGTAGGGGAGACAATTAAGTCCTGTACCAACGGCTGCAATTCAGAATCTTGTTGCACTTCCGCATCCCAAGAATCATCCTCTTCCGCATGTAGAACTAAGAGGGAAGCATACATATCTCTCCTAGACAAACTATCTGCTACAGTATTCTCTTTCTGTGGCTTGTATTGGATTTCAAAATCCATCCCAATGAGCTTGACAGCCCATTTAAATTGCTTATCAGTGAACAATCATTGATCAGTCAAGAACTTAAGGCTCCTTTGATCCGTCCTCACAATGAAATGGTTGCCCAAAAGGTAGTGTCTCCATTTGGTCACAGCCTGAACCAAAACCATCAGCTCCCTCTCATACACAGACCTTTGTTGAGCTCTCAAAGATAAGCGGTTTACCTTCCTGCATCAAAACAACCCCCAACCCCTTACTAGAAGCATCAGTTTCCACTACAAAGGCCTTACTGAAATCCGGTACAGCCAACAAGGGAAGATCAACCATGGCTGTTTTCAAGGCCTGAAACGCAGACGTAGCTTCTTCAGTCCAACAAAACTTATCTTTCTTCAAAAGCTCAGTTAAGGGTTTGGCTAATTTACCATATCCTTGAACAAAACGTCTATAATAACCTGTTATTCCAAGGAAACCTCTAAGACCCTTCACATTAGTAGGAATAGGCCAAGAAATCATGGCTGCAGTCTTGTAAGACAAGCTGCCACCCCTTCGCCAAAAATCACATGTCCCAAGTACTCAAGACTAGACTGTCCAAAGCTACATTTCTTCTTATTTGCCTTCAACCCATTCTGCATCAGCACTGCCAAGACTTGGTGGACATGAAAAAGATGAGCTGACAAATCCTTGCTATACACCAAAATGTCATAAAAAAAGACCAGGACAAATCTCCGGAGGAAAGGCTTCAAAACCTCATTCATGAGGGCTTGGAATGTGGAAGGAGCATTGGTGAGACCGAAGGGCATCACCAAGAATTCATAATGTCCCTCATGAGTTCAGAAAGCCGTCTTCTCTATATCATCTTCCTTCATCCGGATTTGATGATAACCTGATTTTAAATCAAGCTTAGTGAATATTGTTGCTCCATCAAGTTCATCAAGCAGCTCTTCAATGATAGGGATGGGAAATTTATTAGGGATAGTAATTTTGTTGAGAGCCCTATAATCCACGCAAAAACACCAACCACCATCTTTCTTCTTGACCAAAATGATAGGACTAGAGTAAGGGCTAATGCTTGGTCTTACAATACCAGCCTCAAGCATTTCGGAAACCAACCGCTATATCTCAGTCTTTTGATAGTGTGGATACTTATAAGGTCGTAGATTCGGTATCTCAGCCCCCTCCTTCAAATGAATTGCATGATCTAACCTCGTTTCGGGTGGGAGACCTTGAGGATCCTAAAAAACCTCAGAATACTGCTGCAGCACCTCTGAAACAGCTTCAGGTATGACTGAAACGTCTACTGTTTTTTGCTCTGCCGTATCGTACTGAATTAATAAGCCTTTCCCTTCTTCCTTCAAAATTTGCATGAAAGCTCCATAAGACAATTCAGTCTTAGTTAAGGCAGGATCACCAACCAAAGTAATCAACTTGCCATCTATAGACACGGTAAGCTTCAACTTGCCAAAATTGGTTTTGAGCTCTCCTAAACTAGAGAGCCAATCCAAATCCAACACCAAATCCACCCCTTGCAAAGTGAACAAATAAAAGTATTGCTTAATCTCCATTCCTTGCAAATGCAGACTCAACTTGGGACACTTTCCCTTACATTTCACCCTATGACCATCCCCCAATTCCACAACGTAAGAAGGAGTCTCTTCCACCAGCAAGCTCAATTTCTGAACTACCTCATGAGAAATGAAGCTATGAGAAGCTCCACAATCGATGAGTATCAAAACAGAATTGTTCTGAACTACCCCTTGTATCTTCCAAGAATTTGTGGAACTCAACCCAGCCATTGAACAAAGAGACAACTGCAGAGAATTGAAAGTTTCTACCTCATGCAACTCAGTATCATTGTCCTCCTCCTCATCTTCTTCCAATATGATCATACGAAACTACTTATTCCTGCATTTATGTTCTCTATGGTCGGGCTCATCACATCTGAAACAGAGTCCCTTCTCCCTTTTGTCTCTCATCTCGGCCCCGGACAACCGTTTGAAATCACCACCTCTGGTTTTGTTCGCTTCTCCAGCCTGAACACCCCCCGGATTAGTAGTAGAGGTACCACCCTCGGCTTTCTTATCTAACCAAGGCTTAGCATCTACCATCACAGTCTTAGTGTACGAACTAGCGTTCGACATCGTAGTTGGTTTAATGAAAGTGTTGGTTCCTTTCTTAGTCCAAACCAGATTCTTCTCCTCAATCATAATAGACTTTTGAATTAAATCGAACGAAGACTTTAATTCCTACAATTTTACCTCCACTCGAACTTCCTCTTTCAAACCATTAATGAAAATTCCTCGTGCAAAATCTTGATCAATGGCCTTCAAAGCTCCAACATATTTCTCGAACTCCTCCACAAATTCTACCACTGTCCATGTTTGTTTGAGTGCCAGCAACAACTCAAAAGGATTTTGTACCATTGAAGGTTGAAACCTGCGAACCACTGCCAGCTTGAACCCGTCCCAAGTTGGTTCAAGATTGCATCTTGCCCACCAGTGATACCAGCCCAGTGCTCTGCCCTCCATGGCCACCACGGTGGCACGCATCTTCTCCTCCTCCGGAACGCTTCGTAACTCGAAATATCGTTCCAAACGGTGCGTCCAACCGTACACATCGTCGCCTGAAAAAATCGGGATCTCCAGCTTCCTCCACCGGTCGCTCTCAGCGTAGTTACCCAGGGGTCTACCACCGCAGCCGCTGGTCTCTGCTTATTCCCTGCGGACAGTTCCGCCGCCGTTGGCATCGATCTTGGCCGCGAGTGCAGCCAATTGATCCTCCGTATGTTCGGCGCGTCGCGTGCGCCATTCCTCGCGCTCCTGCTCCCAATCGCTCAAATCCCTAACCATGCTTCTTGTTTTCATGCAATGCACAGTAGAAAGATGCAAAAACAGGGCACCAGCTCAGTGATAGAACTGGTATATTAAAATTGAATGAAATTGAAGATACCTCAAGATTTGATTATCAAATACTGAGAAAAAATGTACAGAGATTTGCAGTTTCATAGAATAACCGAATTGCCCTGCAATTCAGTCCCACCCAACTACTCTTTAACGGCCTACCTATTGAAGAACCCATTTCTGTTATTTATATTAGCTATTCTACTGAATTAGTTAGGCTTGACAGCTGGCACAGACTAACATAACAGACTACTAACAGAACTAACTAAACTAACAGATCTAATAGAATACTCTGCTTGACTATCAATCCTCTGATGGAATCCTTGGCTCGACTATCAATCCTCTGATGGAATCCTCGGCTCGACTATCAATCCTCTGATGGAATCCTCTGCTCGACAATCAATCCTCTGCTTGACTAGCAATCCTATCAGATGGCCGAGATAAGAAGATCAGAAGGTTAGGAAGTGTGGTCCAGGGATGGCCGAAATCAGAGGATCACATCATATAAATTAGTATGGTCCAGATGTGGACTAGCGCAGAAAATCAAATGGTCCAGATTTAATCAAGAGGATTAACGGCGGAGATTTTAATTTATTTTGATCAAAGTATTAAAAAGATTTGTTACAAAAATAAAGTGAAGTATTGTGGAACTCAGGAGCTGTTGGCGGGAACGAACTAAAGACTCGATTGGCCAGTTATTTTGAAAGAAAATCTGAAGCTTAATAAAAGATATGTTTTTTATTTAAATAAAGCCCAATTGGTCAAGTTATTTTTGCAAGAGAATCCAGCAAGATTCAGCTCGAAATTAAGCTTGGAAGAGGCCCTAATTCGCATCTATAAAAGGAGGCTCAAGGCAGAATACTTAGCATCAAAAATCACAAAAGAGTCATACACTTCCAAAGCAAACACTCAAGTTTTCAGTGAGATCAATTGTGAGTTCCAGCTTTCAAGAAGCAATCACTCTTGTTATTTTCTTTCTCGTGTGATCTAAGTTGTTGAAGTAGAGTCTACAATCTAAGGGAGTCAGAAGGGGTAGCAGATTACTTGGCAATTAGATTCAAAGTGTTGTAATTCCTGCTACAATCTGGGGTTGTCAGATTGGCAGGAGAAGAAAGGTGCTGTATTCCACAAGACTCTAGGATTGTTAGACTGTTTGAGAAGACTGACATGGAGGGTCAGTAGAACTGCTGTAATTCAAGGTTTGAATTAGTGAAATCCTTCAAGGTGAAGGGACTGGACGTAGCCTCGTTAACGGTGAACCAGTTTAAAAATTCTGTGTTTTATTTTTACTTTATATCCACTGCTAACTTTGTTTTTATTCATCAAGTTTTGTTTTAAAAGTGTAAAAACAGGAAAAGTAAACAAGTTAGTCAAACACAATTCAACCCCCCTTCTCGTGTTTGCACCTTCAATTGGCATCAGAGCTCGGTCTCAAGGCTGAGCACTTAACAGTGTTTGAGGAAAGGTCCAAGGGGTTCAAAATGGCAGAATCCAGAGAAGAATTGGGAGGCAACATCAACAGACCACCACTGTTTGATGGAGAAAGGTTTGAGTATTGGAAGGACAGAATGAGAAGTTTCGTCATATCTCAAGATCCTGAACTATGGAAGATGGTAGTCAATGGATACACTGCACCTACTGATCCAGAAGATCCAACTAAAGAACTAGACATGGATGATATGAAACCAGACCAAAGCAGATTACACAAACTTGATCACAAGTCTAGAAACATCATGATCAGTGCCATCACATTCAAGGAATTTGACAGATGCATAGATAAAGAAACAGCAAAGAGCATATTCGACAGTCTGGTTCTGACCTATGAAGGAAGCCAGCAGGTTCAAGAACCAAGGGCTAACATACTGGTCAAACAGTATGAGATGTTCAAGATGGAAGATGATGAAAACATTGATGGAATGTTCTGCAGATTCCAGACTCTGATATCTAGACTGAAGATCTTGAAGAAAAGCTACACAACAGCAGATCATGTTAAAAAGATTCTAAGAAGCTTACCAACCAAGTGGAAACCAATGGTTACTGCAGTTCAGCAAGCCAAAGATCTGAACAACTTAAAACTTGAAGATCTGATCAGTGCACTCAGGTATCATGAAATAGAACTAGAAGCACACGAACTAAAGAAGAAGAAGAATCTGGCTCTAAAGTCGAAACAGAAGAAAACTGCAAAGGCAACATCAGAATCAGAGGATAGTGACAGTGACTGTGATGATATGGCTTACTTAACCAAAAAGATGGCTAAGATCTGGGAAAACAGGAAGAGAAGAAGCTTCAAGAAGAAACATAACAACAAAGGAAAGGAAGAATCTGACAAGAAAAGTATTGTTTGTTATGGGTGCAATAAACCTGGACATATCAAGTCAGAATGTCCAAATCTGGAAAAAGGCAAACAGCACAAGAAGAGTTCCAGATACAGAAAGAAGGGTCTGATGGCTGCCTGGGATGTATTAGAATCAGAAGAAGAATCGTCTGATGAAGAAGAGGCAGAAATAGCAAAGATGGCACACATTAGGTCTGCCTCTAGACCTCATAAAGGCACAAATTCAAGAAGGAAAGCAGGAAGAACGAAGAATGAACGAAGTAGTCATTCAAGCAAGCCTGGAAGCACATCAGAGGAAGCAATTATGTCTCTGATGGCTCATACAAACTCAAGTTTTGGATACAGCTCAGGCTCTGGAACAGAATCAGAAGATGAAGACAATGAGGTATTTTCTGATCTCTCTAAATCTGAATTAATTGATGCTGTAAAAGACTTGTTAAATGCGAACAATAAGATGTCTTTAAAACTAAAAACTCTTAGGGAAGATAAGAAAAATCTGACCAAAGAAGTTCAAGTTTTAAAGAATCAAAATTCTGAGTATGCAACTGAAAACAAGAATTTAAAAACTAAAGTTGCAAGATTCAAATCTTAAAACCAAACTCTCAAAAGTAATGCTTGTTCCACTTCCAAAACTGGTTATGAATCTGATATGCATGAACAATTTTTTCAAAACTTTATTTCTAATGGAATGGAAAGAAGTAAATATGCATCTATGATTTATGGAAACAGTAACACTGGAAAAAGAGGTCTTGGTTTTACAGAAACGATTGCTAAAAGTAAAGCTGTTCATTCTGATATTTTATTTATTGTTTGTGCTAAGAAAGGTCACTCTGAACTATCTTGTCCACTGGTAAAACCTGAACAAGATTAGAGAGCTGTTAAGACTAACAAACCTGGACCCAATCAGTTATGGGTACCAAAAGATCAAATTGTCTATGTTGCAGATATTCTGAGCAACCAGAAGGAGACACCAACAATGGTGCCTGGACAATGGATGTTGGCTATGCACAAGCAGAAGAAGGTTTATGTTCCTGCTACAACAAGACAAAGGCAATCTGAGTCTGATGGAAAAAGGTCTGGTCAACTCAACGAGAACCGGAATCAGAATCAGAACCAGAACTGGAACTAGAATCAAAACTGGAACCAGAACATGAATTGGAACCAAAACCAGAACTGGAACCAGTATCAGAAGCACAGAAACTTGAACTAGAACCAACACTAGAACCAGAACCAATACTGGAACCAGAATCAGAATCTACACTAGAACCAGAACCAATACTGGAACTAGAATCAGAATCAACACTAGAACCAGAACCAGAATCAGATAAGGAATTACCAGAATCCTCAGAATTATCAAGGTTATCAGAATCACTGGATTCACCAAAATTACCAGAATCAAAACATGTTCCAGAATCATCAGAGGAACATGATTTATAAACCAAAGCAGAATTAGGAAACTTCTCAAACAGGCCAGAAGAAGAACTGGCCCTAATGGCTCGAACAAAAGCTAAGTTTGAATCTAACTTTGACTCTGATTCTGACAGAGAAAAGGCAAGGTCTGGTCAGTGACACAAAACTTGGTATCTTGACAGTTGCTGCTCCAAGCCCATGACAGGAGATAAATCTATGTTTCTGGATCTGACTATGAAGAATGGAGGCAAAGTTTCCTTTGGAGGAAACCAAAAAGGTCAGATTATTGGTACAGGAACTATTGGTAACACTTCTTCTCCCTTGTCTATTAAAAATGTTCTGTTAGTTAAAGGTGTTGGGCCGTATATTCAGCTCGGGTGTCTACTATAGGAAGTAATTGTCAGATTAATTAGAAGTTTAATAGTTGATTTAGTCTTTTAGTTGGATAATAAACGTGGCAAATAATAGGATAGAGTAATTAGATTTCAATTATGTTGTTAGGAGACCGAGTAAGCAGGCGCAAAATTCTGCTTCTGGCCGCGTTTTTTTCTTCTGGTAAGTCTGTTTGTTCCGTTTCGTCTGTTGTACTGTACCGTTTCGTCTGGTACTTCTGTCTTTGTATTTTTGGCTATTTAAAGGCTCCAGCTTTAATGAATAAATAGGTAATTCCATTCCAAATATTAAGAACATCATTCTAAGCATTTTAACAATTGGTATCAGAGCTTCAAAAGAGGCCTGATAAACGTGAGAGTGTGTGTGCACAAGTGAAGTCCATAACAAACACGGAGTTTGAGCGTGTGAGTAAAACACAAAGAAATTAACATGACAACCTCAGAAAGGTTTGTGCAGTCGTCCATTCCCAAATTTGATGGCCATTATGATTACTAGTCAATGACAATGGAGAATTTTCTTAGGAGCAAGGAGATGTGGAACCTGGTGGACGAGGGAATTTCAGCACCAGCAGTTGGAAATACACCAGCAAGTGAGGCTCAGAGAAAGAGTGTGGAGGAAGCCAAACTCAAGGATTTAAAGGTGAAAATTTTTCTGTTTCAAGCTATTGACAGAGAAATATTGGAAACAATCCTTAACAAGGAACGATCAAAAGCAATTTGGGACTCAATGAAACAGAAGTATCAAGGGTCCACGAAGGTACAAAGAGCACAACTTCAAGCTTTGAGGAAGGAATTTGAGTTACTGGCCATGAAAGAAGGAGAGAAAGTAGATAACTTCTTGGGACGGACTCTAACTGTGGTCAACAAAATGAAGACAAATGGTGAGGTGATGGAACAAAGTACAGTGGTTAGTAAGATACTTAGATCATTGACCTCCAAATTCAACTATGTGGTTTGCTCAATAGAGGAGTCAAATGATCTAAGTACCTTGAGCATTGATGAATTACATGGAAGTTTGCTAGTTCATGAACAGAGGATGCTGGGACAACAGGAAGAAGAACAAGTGTTAAAAGTAACATATGATGAAAGATCAGGCAGAGGCAAAGGCATGAATAGAGGAGGACGAGGCAGACAAACTTTCAACAAAGCTACAGTTGAATGTTTCAAATGTCACAGACTGGGACACTTTTAAAATGAGTGTCCAGAATGGGGCAGAAGAGCCAATTATGTAGAATTGGATGAGGAGGAAGAACTTCTTGATTCTGGCTGCTCTAACCATATGACAGGAAAGAAGCAATGGTTCGTGGAGTTGGATGAACAATTCAGTCATTCAGTGAAACTGGGAAACAATCTCAGAATGCCAGTGAAAGGGAAGGGCAACATCAGACTTGAAGTAGAAAGTGCAACTCAGGTGATCTCTGAAGTTTATTATGTTCCTGAGTTGAAAAACAATCTGTTGAGTATGGGTCAACTACAAGAGAAAGGGTTAACTATCCTGATACAAAATGGAGAATGCAGACTCTATCATCCTAGAAGAGGACTAATCATGCACACACGTATGACCTCTAATAGAATGTTTGTTGTTCGAGCCAATGTTCTGATGGATACATCTTCTGCATGTCTAAGTGTGAGAAGTGATGATACTGGTGACTTGTGGCATAAGAGATATGGTCACTTGAGTATTACCAGTCTGAATTTACTACACCAGAAGGAACTTGTCAGAGGACTTCCCAAGTTTCAGATGTCAACCTATGTATGTACAAGCTATATGGAGAGCAACATCGGAAGATCATTCCAAAGAAGCAACATCGGAAGATCATTCCAAAGAAAAGCAAATGGAGAACAACTCAGAAGCTACAACTTTTACACTCAGACATTTGTGGACCCATCACTCCAAAGTCATATGGTAACAAAAGGTACCTACTAACCTTTATTGATGACCTGAGTCGCAAGCTCTGGGTTTACTTTCGGAATGAAAAGAGTGAAGCTTTCACAAAATTTAAAAGCTTCAAAAATATTGTGGAGAAGGAGTCTGGTCTATCTATTTGTGGACTAAGGACAGACAGAGGAGGGGAGTTCACCTCCAAAGAATTCACAAAATTCTGCAGACTCGAAGGTATTAAGAGACAATTGACTAGAGCCTACACTCCTCAACAAAACGGAGTTGCAAAACGTAAAAATCGTACCATACTTAACATGGTGCGATGCTTGCTAGAAGACAAGAAGATGCCAACTCCATTCTGGCCAGAAGCTGTGAGAACGACATGCCACATTCTCAACCGAAGTCCAACTTTTTCTGTAAAGAATAAAACACCAGAAGAATGCTGGAGTGGAGTTAAACCTAATGTTGATCATTTTCGAGTGTTTGGATGTGTAGGAAATGTACATGTACCACATGCAAAGAGGTCAAAGTTGGATGCTCGAAGTCAAGAGTGTGTGCTGATAGGGTACAATGAAGAGTCTAAGGGATACAAAATGGTCAACCCGACTACAAAGAAGGTGATAATTAGCAGAGATGTTGTGTTTGAAGAAGGGAAAAGCTGAGATTGGAGAAAGACAGAAGGAGAAGCTAAGAATGACATTCTTGATTGGGGAGAAGTTGATGAAGATACATATGCCTCTAGCGATGAAGAAAGTGAAGAAGAAGAAGAATCTGGTCAAAGTAGTACTGCTATTTTTACTGCTTCTGGTCACAGTAGTATCTCCAGTGATACTACCACATCTACACTTCCTGAAAAAAGAGTCACTCGAGCTCCAAACTATCTTCAAGATTATATAAGTGGAGAAGGACTATCAGAAGAAGACGAAGAGGTACAAAATCTAGCTCTGTTTATATCCTCTGATGATCTTGTTTATTATGAAGAAGCAGTAAAATTGAAAAGATGGAGGGATGCAATGGATATGGAGTTCAATGCTATTGTAAAAAATGAAACCTGCGAGCTTGTTGATGCACCAAAGGAGGCCAAAGTAATTGGTGTAAAATGGATCTATAAAACCAAATTAAATGAGAAGGGTGAAGTAGATAAGTGTAATGCTCGTCTTGTGGCTAAGGGATATGCACAAGAGAAAGGAGTAGACTATAATGAAGTTTTTGCTCCAGTTGCTAAGTGGGATACTATTAGAACAGTGATAGCCTTGGCAGCAAGAAATGGTTGGACAATCTTTCAGCTTGATGTCAAAAGTGCCTTTTTTCATGGTGAGCTGAATGAAAATGTTTACATTACTCAACCTCCAGGGTATGTGATCAGTGGGGCAGAGAAGAAAGTATACAAATTGAAGAAAGCACTCTATGGTCTAAAGCAGGCACCAAGAGCGTGGTTTAGCAAAATTGAAAGCTACTTCATTAAGGAAGGGTTTGAGAAAAGCAGCTATGAGCACACCTTGTTAATCAAAAGAGAAGAAAAGAACAAGATCCTAATTGTAAGTCTCTATGTTGATGATTTCATTTTTACTAGCAACGATACAGTTATGGTAAATGAGTTCAAAGAGTCTTTGAAAAAGGAGTTTGAAATGACTGATCTAGGCAAGATGAAGTATTTTCTGGGAGTTGAAATACGGAAAAACTTCAATGGCATTCACAATTGTCAGAAGAAGTATGCAGAAGAAGTTCTAAAAAGGTTTGGTCTGGAAATTTGCAATGGAGTTAAGAATCCCATGGTTCCAGGAAGTAATAGACTAACAAAACAAGAAGATGGTAAGAAGGTAGATGCAACCTTATTCAAGAAAATGGTAGGAAGTCTGATGTACATGACAGTTACAAGACCTGATTTAGCCTATAGTGTTTGTCTAATAAGTCGTTTTATGGCCAACCCTATGGAGTCTCACATGATGGCAGCCAAGAGAAATCTAAGATACATCAGTGCTACTACTGAGCTTGGTGTATTCTACAAAAGGGGATGTAAAGATGAGTTGCTTGCCTACATGGACAGTGACTATGCAGGGGATCTGGATGATCGAAAAAGCACCTCTGGTTATGTTTTCATGCTAAGTGGAGGAGCATTAGCTTGGTCAGCAAAGAAGCACACAGAGTAGATGTGTCAAGATACTATGTGATAACTCTTCTACAATAAAACTTGCAAAGAATCCAGTCTTCCATGGTAGGAGTAAGCACATTGATGTCAGGTTTGATTTTCTAAGGAATCTCACGAAGGATGAAATAATTGACATGGAATACTGTGGTACAAGTGAGCAATTGGCTGACATTATGACTAAACCAATGAAGCTCGAAGTGTTTGAGAAACTCAAAAAAGCACTTGGAATGAAGTCAGCTGAAGAAGTAAACTGAAATGCCTCTGACATGTTCAGTTTTGGGGAGCGATTGTTGGGCCGCATATTCAGCTCGGGTGTCTACTTTAGGAAGTAATTGTCAGATTAATTAGAAGTTTAATAGTTGATTTAGTCTTTTACTTGGATAATAAACGTGGCAAATAATAGGTTAGAGTAATTAGATTTCTATTATGTTGTTAGGAGACCGAGTAAGCAGGCGCGGAATTCTGCTTCTGGCCGCGTTTTTTGCTTCTGGTAAGTCTGTTTGTTCCGTTTCGTCTGTTGTACTGTACCGTTTCGTCTGGTACTTCTGTCTTTGTATTTTTGGCTATTTAAAGGCTCCAGCTTTAATGAATAAAGAGGTAATTCCATTCCAAACATTAAGAACATCATTCTAAGCATTTTAACAAAAGGGCTAAAACATAATCTTCTGAGCATAAGTCAATTAAGTGACTGCAATTATGATGTTGTCTTTAATCAAAAAACTTGCAAAGTTGTTAGTCAAATTGATGGGACTGTTTTATTTACGGGCACTAGGAAGGATAATGTTTATAAAATTGATCTTTTTAGTCTTGCTAAGCAACAGGTTAAATGCCTATTATCTGTAAGTGAGCAGAATCTGATTTGGCACAAGAGGCTAGGGCATGCAAACCCTAGACTTATATCCGAGTTGAGCAAACTCCAGTTGATAAGAGGGCTTCCCATGGTAAGTTCCAAAACTGAGATTCTGTGTGAAGCATGTCAAAGAGGTAAACAAACTAAAAGCTCGTTTAAAACAAAAAAATGTGTTTCTACCTCTCAACCACTTGAACTGCTTCACTTGGATCTGTTTGGTCCTGTTCAAACAGCTTCCCTCAATGGTAAGAAATATGGTTTTGTGATTGTTGATGATTACTCAAGGTGGACTTGGGTAAAATTTTTAAAGAACAAAGATGAATCTCACAAAGTGTTTATTTCTTTCTGTAAGCAAGTTATGAATGAACAGGGTATTAAGATCATAACCATCAAAAGTGATCATGGAGGTGAATTTGAGAACAAGTATTTTGAAGAATTCTGTGATGAGAATGGGATCTCTCACAACTTCTCATCCCCCAGAACACCTCAACAGAATGGAGTGGTAGAAAGGAAAAATAGATCACTACAGGAGATGGCCAGAACCATGCTGAATGATATGAAGGTTGCCACCTACCTTTGGGCAGAAGCTGTCAACACAGCCTGCTACATTCAGAATAGAGTCTCCATCAGGTCCATCTTAAATAAAGGTCCCTATGAACTATGGAAAGGTAAGAAACCCAATATTTCCTACTTTAAGCAATTTGGCTGCATCTTTTTTATGTTAAACACAAAAGATAACCTTGCTAAGTTTGATTCTAGATCTCAAAAGTGTATCTTTATTGGCTACTCTGAGAGATCAAAAGCTTATAGAGTGTTTAACAAAGAAACTAACAATGTGGAAGAATCAATCCACATTAAGTTTGATGATAAACAGCTTGACTCTGAAAAGTCAAAGCAAGATGAGGAAATTGCAGGTGAACCAGAGGCACAGGAACCAGAAGCAGAATCTGAGAAAGATCAAGATGAAGAAGAACATGCTAACTCTGAAA
Organism: Cicer cuneatum; assembly: GCA_037974295.1. NCBI lineage: Eukaryota > Viridiplantae > Streptophyta > Magnoliopsida > Fabales > Fabaceae > Cicer > Cicer cuneatum. Next base: position 12,856,239 of record JBBPBO010000004.1, on the reverse strand, counting down.
ATAAGTCAGAGGGAAAGAATGGATGGAAGTACAAGTCTTCACATCCAGAATCTCTCATTATTGGCAGTGCATCAGAACCTTTAAAGACTAGATCATCAAGTAGAGAAACCAGTCTGTTTGGTTTACTCTCAACAATTGAACCAAGCAATGTTGATGAGTCTTTGGCAGAGGAAGGTTGGATACTTGCAATGCAAGAAGAGCTGAATGAATTCCAAAGGAATGATGTTTGGGATCTGGTACGCAGACCAAACAAAAACATTATTGGAACCAAGTGGGTGTTCAGAAATAAACTAAATGAAAAAGGTGAAGTGGTAAGGAACAAAGCCAGACTTGTAGCTCAAGGATACAGTCAACAGGAAGGTATAGACTACACTGAGACTTTTGCTCCAGTGGCCAGGTTAGAAGCAATTAGAATTCGTTTATCATTTGCTGCTAATCATGATATAATGTTGTATCAAATGGATGTTAAAAGTGCATTCTTAAATGGCTATATAAGTGAGAAAGTCTATGTCAAACAGCCCCCTGGATTTGAAAATTCTGATTTTCCAGACCATGTTTTCAAACTTAAAAAATCTTTATATGGTTTAAAACAAGCACCAAGGGCATGGTATGACAGACTTAGTAACTTTCTGCTTAAGAATGAATTTCATAGAGGCCAAATTGATAATACTCTATTTAGGAAATCCATTAAAAATGATATTTTGATTATTCAAGTTTATGTTGATGATATCATATTTGGATCAACTAATGGCACTTTGTGCAAAGAGTTTTCTGACTTAATGCAAAAAGAGTTCCAAAAGAGCATGATGGGAGAACTTAAGTTCTTTTTGGGAATTCAGATTCATCAAGGTAAATCAGGTATACTCATTCACCAATCTAAATACACTAAAGAACTTCTTAAAAAGTTCAAGATGAGTGACTGTAAGCCTATGGCCACCCCCATGCACCCTGTAACGCCCCGGATTTTTTGGTCCAAAACGTTACTAAAAAAACTACTTTTAGAAAAATTTACGATAATTTTTTTTTCCGTAAGAATATCTACATTTATACTTTTAAATAATTAGTAACAATCACATTTATGTTTTTAAATAATTAGTAACAATCACATTTATTTAATATTATAAAAAAAAAGGTTTATTCAAGCTAAAATAAAGGAAAAATTAATTATTCCTAACAGAAGCAAAAACCCACTTCCGTATTTATAGAATTCGAATGCATTTGAAAGTTTAGTGACAAAAATTAAAATAAATAAATAAACATAGAAATGTTGCGGCAATACTTATTATTACAAAATTGTCTTGAAAACCCCATTTTTACCCCACGTTCGCCGCACGTTAATACTCATCAATTACTCTTGAATCTCCTCGAACTCATTAGTACCTAAAATGTTGTTGTAAGGGTCAATTTTTTTCCCATCATCCACATCAAACCAACGCTAAACATATAGGAAGAATAACACAAAACATATAAAGGTAAAAACTTCTAATTTAAAAGAAAAAAAATGCGCAAATGGCAAATCGTATAAAAAAAATATATGTATAATGCATGCTCTTAAAACTATATGATCCGAATATAAACCTGCCACTAAGGCAACTTCCACACAGAAAAATCACCCATACCAATGGGGAAATAAACCTGCCACTAAGGCAACTCCCACAAAGATGCATATGCCATGACATGACCATATATTATCAAAACTATACTCGCACACAGCCCACTAAGAATCATGTCATATACTTTCAACAACAAAAAAATCATATTTTTAAAACCATCATCGTGTTCACATATCACAAAGATCACATATCACAAATCCTTATCATGAGAATCATATATTCATAGACAAATAATCATTAAATAATAATTTTCACAACGTACTCATAAAAATCGAGACTTGACTTCATTTACACCATAAAGATTAAAACTTTATACATAACAAGAAACTTCAAGTCCAACTCATATACATCATCGAACCAAAATCCTGTCATATATATATATATATAACATAAAAAAAAATAATCATATTTTGCTTCATACTCATCATAAAAGTTAAAACTTTATCACGTAAAAGATAAAAGATTTCGGATTTCATTATTTTATTTTATTAGTCTACATTTATTTCTTTCAAAAACAAGCAATTACAATTATAAGTTTCATGTATCCAACTAACGGTCTAACTATAATTTGTGCGGGGAAAAGCCCTTATCTTGGCCGCTTTTCTTCCTAGTACGAAACTCTAAGCCCCCACGAAGTTGTTCACACGAAAAGTTTGCCGCACGAAGGAGATGAGGTGTGAAGGAGATGACGGCTAGGGTTTCGGTATTTTTTTTCTGCTTACTATTACTTAGTATGGAAATATTGTGGACTTTAGAGAAATTTAAAGTGGAGATTATTGGGTAGATAGTGTCGGGCCCAAATAAAGAATAGAAGGGAGAAAATATTATTTTATTTTATTTTTTTTTTCTTAACCTTGATCATACAAAAACTAAGCCACCAACTCCAAGCCCAAATTTCTATTATGGGTTGGGTCAAACCTAGCCACAAACCTTTAGCTCAAATTCTTCTTGTACTAAAAAAACATAATTATATATATATAAATACACACAAGGCAAATAATTCTTACTAATAATTTTATCAACTACAATAAGTCGAACAAGGCAAATAATTATCACACCTAAATTAATAATGAAATATATATATTTATAAGTCTTAATTATTTTAAATAATAAATTTAGAGGATGTTACACACCCAACCTGCTCACTTGAGAAAGATGAAACCAGCCAAAAGGTAGACCAGAAAACATATAGAGGTATGATTGGATCCCTTATTTATTTAACTGCTTCTAGACCTGACATCTTGTTTAGTGTTTGTGTTTGTGCCCGATTTCAAGCTGACCCTAGGGAATCCCATTTAACTACTATCAAACGAATTCTGAGATACCTTAAAGGAACCACCAACCTTACCCTGTTATACAAGAAAACCCCCACCTACAAACTCAGAGGTTTTTGTGATTCCGACTATGCTGGAGACAAGCTGGAAAGTGTAAGACCCTTAAATTTAAAATTTAATTATGGAATTAATATTAAGCGTATTTTGGGGATATTTGTAAAATATTTAATATATGTATGTTTGGAGTGAATATATATATAAATATTTATTTTGGAAGATGAATTAAGATTATTGGATGAAGAATAAATAAATTTAATTACGAGTAATTAAATTAACGAACAGTTAATTAAGGGATTATCGGCTAATTGCGACGAGACTAGTTAAGTGCTGAGGATCAGACAAGTGTCGGGTGAAGTGGCACCCACACAAGCCTATAAATAGGAGTGAGAAGGATGGGTGAAATCAGAACACCATTCCTCCTCCCTCACTGCCCATACTGCATGTAACAGTATCCCTTCCCTCCCATTCTGTTTTCTGTTCCAGTCCGTTCAAAAGAAAAAAAAAGAGGGAGTCCTCAAAAGTGACATTAATTGGAAATCTAAGCACCAAACCAGAAAGCCCCCAGTACAAAAGTTGTTCCCCTCATCATTCCGAAGCTAGAGAACCTATTTTCGTAGCAGCAAACGCAAGCGGGAGTTTCGCCGATTTTTGACGCGTAAACGGGAACAAAAACAGCAACGTGAGAAGTAGCAGAAACGCAACAAGGGTAAGGGCACCTTCAACTTTCTAGTTGCATTAGGGCTGTAAGTGCATAACTGTCATGGAATTACAGGTGTTTTCATTATTGTTTTTGAAGGAAAACTGTTTTGCCTGTTCATTGAAAGAAATGAAAAAATGCATTCTGTGATGTTTTAGAAAGTTCTATGATGATTGATGTTTGGGCTGAATGCACTAAAGTTATTTTGTTTATGTGGGAAAGTGGTAAAATGTCTTGCATGTTATTTTGAATATGATTAAGATGCGAAAATACATTCTGTTGGTGTTTTGCTGCTAAGTGATGCTTGCTGTTTGGCTGAATGTGTTAATGTCGTTCTGATGGGTTGAGAAAGATTAAATGCTTTGCATGTTGTTCTGTTTGTGTGAGAAAACTGGAAATGCTTTGCATGTGTTTTGAGAAATGATCAGAATGTAAATGGTTAAAAATGTCTTTTGCTGTGGTTGACATTCTGTTTGAATGGTTGAGCAAAACTGTGATGAATGATCTGGTGTTGCTAATGTTTTCAAAAGAAAAGGGATTTTAAATGATGAAAGTTTTTTTCTAGAAAAATTGTTATTGATGAAAATGTCTGAGTTTAATGGTTCAAAAGAAGTGCAAAATCTGTTTGGGGTTGTGCTGGTTTTTCAAAGGAAAAAGATTGAAAATGTGTTGAAGTTTTCAGGAAAAGTTCACTGAATTCGAAGGTGTATTCGAATACAACGTGAGTGTATTCGAATACAACCTGCCAAACTTCTGTTTTACTCAAGATTTTCAGACTTGTATTCGAATACGGGCCTCTGTATTCGAATACAGAGGAAGGATTTTTGCTTCTGACTTAGCATCTGTGTTCGACTACGACCCTGTCGTATTCGAATACAGAAGTGAAATTTTAACACTGTATTAGCAATTTTATTCGACTACGACGGCCTCGTATTTGAATACAGGATGCTAACTTTCACAATTTTTGCTTCTGTATTCGAATACAAGGGAGTTGTATTCGAATACAGATTCGGGTTTTTCAAGAAACACAGTTTTTAGCTTATGTATTCGAATACAAGGAAGCTGTATTCGAATACAGATTCGTGTTTTCCAGAAAATCATGTTTTAAACACTGTCTTGTGAATCTTAGAGTGTTGGGGAACATTGAGAAGGGTTAAAATGATTTAAAATGATTTAAAATGGAGTCTTTGAAATAGTTTTGAAGAGGAGATGATGATGTCTTGGAAACCTTTAATGTTATAGGAGAAAATGCTGAATTTACAATGTTTTGTCTTCTGTATTCGACTACAGGCATGCTGTATTCGAATACAGAATGTTGAATTTGCAGTTTCATGCTTTTGTATTCGAATACAAGGGGGCTGTATTGGAATACAGATTCGGGTTTTTCAGAAATTCCAAGTTTTATAAATCCTAAGTGTTGGGGAATATTGGGAAGGTTTGTGATGAATTAAAATGGAATTTTTGTGATAGTTTGAAGTGGTGGTGATGAAGTTTTTGAGACTTTCCTGATGTAGTGAAAAATATTGGTTTTACACTGTGACAACCTCCGCATTCGAATACAAGGAAGCTGTATTCGAATATAGAGTGTTAATTCTGCACTGTTTTTGGTTCTGTATTCGAATACAGAGAAGCTGTATTCGAATACAGATTCGTATTTTCTAGAAATCTCAGTTTTAAACACTGTTGTATGAATTTTAAGAGTCGGGGAAAAGACTTATGATAATTAAGAATGGAATTATGAGATAATGTAAAGTGTTAATGATTGCTTGACTGTTTAATCATGGTTGTAATGATGATGATATTGACTTTTTTGAGATGTTTTGAAAAATGATGGAATGGTTGAAATTTCCTGATAATGCATACTGTTTCAGTGAAGAGAAAATACTGCATATTCATGCATTGAATAGTCAAGTGGTACCCGCGATGGGCCATAGAGTAATGCGTAAACGTGCTGATCTGTTGAGCGATTGCACGAGTGCTGGTCTGTTGAGCGACTGCACTTGTACTGATATGTTGAGCGATTGTACCCTGAAATGCGCAAAAACGTGCTGATCTGTTGAGCGATTGCACGAGTGCTGGTCTGTTGAGCGACTGCAGTGGTACTGATCTGTTGAGCGATTGTACCTGAATATATGTCAAACGTGCTGGTCTGTTGAGCGATTGCACTGGTGCTGATCTGTTGAGCGATTGCACCCTGGTCTTGAGGGCCGTTGATGTCAAACATATTTATATTGTGCTGGTCTGTTGAGCGACTGCACCTTGGTAATTCCAAGAAATTGTATACATGAGCATATACATATTGCATCGGGGGATTGACTGGTGGGTCACGATTTTGTGATATGATGATGATTGGAAAGTGATGTGTGTGAGTACTTTATAAAATCTGAATTTCTGATAAAAGTGTGTGACTGCTGAAGTGTTGGCTGTACTTACAACATATTTCCTATATTAATTAGTTGCTGTTTTGAAAAGGCAAATATGTCATGAAAATTCAAAATGAGCATCTTTATTTTTCATCATTGTCATATGTTATACCATGGGTGTATTTGTTATGTGATATAAATGCTATCTGTTTAATTGTTAATTTCGGTCAGTGACCCTTTACTATTATATGTGGAATTTGGGCTTTGCCCTCAGATGCCCCCCAAACCCATGACACCCGTGGGTCCCGAGACGACAGAAACGTTGCTCGACTTCATTGATCGTTCCGTGCCTACTGCTTGGGCATACGACCCCATCTCAGGCAGGGCTACGTACACGGGGAGATTGAAGAGGACCTGTAGGACCAATGGAGTGGTGCACTACGTGGAGCACTACTATGCGAGGATTGACTTTCCTGTGCCTTCTCGTTTGGTATTGGAGGCGCACAGAATTTTTGATGATGCGGAGGAGCCAGCTAGAGGGGCTGAGACGGAGGCCACCGTAGGAGTGGTGACTCCTAACCCGGTGATTGCTGGGGATGTACGTGATTCTGAGGCGGAAGAGAAGAACGAAGAGCCGAAGCCAGTAGCAGCTGATATTCCGAGTCCGTCTAGGATATCCGATGATTGTTATGAGATTCTGGCACCGCCGAAGTGACCGAGACTGTGCATTGATCTGACTTTGTAGGAGACTAATCCCTCTCTGTATGATGAGGAGGAAGAGGTTACATCGAGGCGAGCGGCGGAGTCGGATGAGACTTGTTTGGGATGCGAAGGAAATCCGTGCTACTGTAGCTTTAGTGCATAATCGGTTAGATTTGATGTATAGGATTTTGAGCTAGAAATGTAATTTGTTTTATTTGGGAAATTATTGTTCTACTTTTCCACTAACTTATTCCGCACTCTGATATTTTCTTTTGGAATGATATGACATTGTTATCTTTTGAAAATGTCTTAATGTTTATTATTAAATTTCTAGAATTAAGTACTTAGTGATATTACGATGAAGTTATTTTATTACGTTCATCGATTAATCTACGACGTACTATTTTATGAAATGAATTAAAGGAAATTTTATTTTAATTCTTTGAAGTAATAAATTGGAAAATCATTTTAATTAATTATTTAAAAAAAATACACTCGCGCTGTGTTTTAAACTCGGGGTGTTACAGAAAGGAAAAGTACAAGTGGCAACTGCACTTTCTTAGGTGATAATTTGATCTCTTTGTCAAGAAAAAGACAAAGCACCATTGCCATGTCAACAGCTGAAGCTGAGTATATATCAGCAGCAGGATGCAGTTCACAGTTACCCTGGATGAAACATCAACTTGAAGATTACAACATCTTTGAAACAAACATCCCTTTGTTCTGTGATAACACTTCAGCCATAAACCTAACCAAGAACCCTATCTTACACTCTAGAGCCAAACACATTGAAATAAAACACCATTTCATTAGGGACCATGTTCAAAAAGGGACTTTAAGCATCCAATTTGTGGACACTGATCATCAATGGGCTGATATCTTCACCAAAGCATTACCAGAAGATAGGTTCGAGTTCATCAAGAAGCATCTCAGCATTACCTCCATATCTGACTAGCTCAAGTAGTCATCTTAGGAGTTTTTAAAATTTCTTGTAATTTTATTTTTTGTCTTTTATTTTCTGTTTTACCTTCTGTAATTTGTAAAGAGAAAAACAAAAAATACAAAAATAGTAGGACCTCTTTTTGGCTGATGACAAAAAGGGGGAGAGAGAGAGAAAAAGGAGAAATAAGTAGAAAAGGAGAGATAAAAAGAAAGAAGGAGTGAAAAAGGAAGAGATTAAAAGAGAAGGAGTTGAAAAGGAGAGGAAACAGGGAGAGAGAAAAATAAAGAGAGAAAAAGAAAGAGTGAAAAGAGAAGGAGTTGAAAAGGAGAGGAAACAGGGAGAGAGAAAAATAAAGACAGAAAAAGAATGAGTGAAAAGAGAAGGAGTTGAAAAGGAGAGGAAATGTGAAGAGAGAAAAGAAAGAAAGAATAAAGAAGGAGTTGAAAAGGAAAGGAGAAGAAAAGAGAAGGAGTTGAAAAGGAGAAGAAAAAGTTAGTATCAGACTTAGGGGGAGAGATTGGTCTGAGGGGAGTAATTCAAGTCTTCGAGTTATAAACTAGCAAAATAAGTTAAGGTTTTGTCATCATCAAAAAGGGGGAGATTGTTGGAACCAAGTTGGTTCTAAGTACTTAGGATTTTGATGTTTACAAAAGCACTCTATGTAATCTTATTTTGAACCTTGAATTATTAAATCAAATGTCACCAAAAGTTGAAGCAATAAGAAACAAAAGATCAAAGTGTTCAAGAGATTGAATCCTGAAGGTACCAGAAGATACTCCAGGATGTCAAAACATCACCAGAAGATATCTTTGCTGGCCCAGATCAGAAGGAAGCAAAGTCAGAAGGAAACCTGGACCAGACCAGAATGAAGCCTGCCAGAGGGAGACTTGAGCCAGACCTGAAGGAATCAAATGTCAGATTTATTCTAAAAGTTATTATGACAAGAAGATGGCCTGACCTTGAAATGATAAACAGTCCAGACTTGTTCCAGACATAATCAGAGGATGAATTAATGGGTCCAGAACAAGAGAATTAACCCAGATTTGACCCAGACCAGAAGATAGCATGGTTCAGGCTATGAAACTAAGTCCAGACCAGAAGAAATGATTTCCAAAATTGATCTAGACCTGATCCAAAATCAAAGGTAAAATGTCCAGACTGAAATATTATTTGTCCAGATTTAATTTCAGTTTAATCCAGACCAAGTCCAGAATTGGTCCAGATCAGAGGGAAGATTTTCAGATCAATGGTTTAGATTTAATTATTTGGCCTAGTGTTGGCTGAGATCAGAAGATCAGACCATGGCCCAGTGTTGGCCGAAATCAGAAGGTCAGAATGTGTGGTCTAGCAATGGCTGAGATCAGAGGATCACAGCAGATCAGTTTGCTAGACCAGGATGGCCGAGATCAGAAGATCATAAGGTTAGGAAGTGTGGTCCAAGAATGACTGAAATCAGAGGATCACAGCATATAAATTAGTATGGTCCAGATGTGGACTAGCGCAGAAAATCAAATGGTCCAGATTTAATCATGAGGATTAACGGTGGAGATTTTAATTTATTTTGATCAAAGTATTAAAAAGATTTGTTACAAAAATAAAGTGAAGTATTGTGCAACTCAGGAGTTGTTGGCGGGAAGGAACTAAAGACTTGATTGGCCAGTTATTTTGAAAGAAAATCTGAAGCTTAATAAAAGATATGTTTTTTATTTAAATAAAGCCCAATTGGCCAAGTTATTTTTGCAAGAGAATCCAGCAAGATTCAGCTCGAGGCCCTAATTCGCATCTATAAAAGGAGGCTCAAGGCAGAATACTTAGCATCGAAAATCACAAAAGAGTCATACACTTCCAAAGTAAACACTCAAGTTTTCAGTGAGGTTAATTGTGAGTTCCAGCTTTCAAGAAGCAAGCACTCTTGTTATTTTCTTTCTCGTGTGATCTAAGTTGTTGAAGTAAAGTCTACAATCTGAGGGAGTCAGAAGGGGTAGCAGATTACTTGGCAATTAGATTCAAAGTGTTGTAATTCCTTCTACAATCAGGTGTTGTCAGATTGGCAGGAGAAGAAAGGTGATGTATTCCTCAAGAATCTAGGATTGTTAGACTGTTTGAGAAGACTGACTTGGAGGGTCAGTAGAACTGCTGTAATTCAAGGTTTGAATTAGTGAAATCCTTCAAGGTGAAGGGACTGGACGAAGCCTCGTTAACGGTGAACCAGTATAAAGATTCTGTGTTTTATTTTTACTTTATATCTGCTGCTAACTCTGTTTTTATTCATGAAGTTTTGTTTTTAAAGTGTAAAAACAGGAAAAGTAAACAAGTTAGTCAAACACAATTCAACCCCCCCTTCTCGTGTTTGCACTTTCAGATTGCTTCTTCAATCTGGGGTTCTCAGATTGGTAGGAGAAGATTTTACTTGTAGAGTCAAAGTGTTGCTATTTGTAACACCCCGAGTTTTAAACAGTGCGAGTGTATTTTTTTTAACCAAAATAAATAAAAGAATTTTTCTCAATTTAATTCAGAATGATTAAAATCAATTCAAATTAAAAATCATTCGACATCGTAATCCAAAATAGAAAAGTGATTAAATAATTAAATCACGATTAATCAAGTATGATATTTTTGGGAATTTAATCTTCAAAATATACCAAAATAAAAATACATTCAAAAGTTGTATCCTGGACCCACCAAAATATTATCAGAGTGTGGAAAAGATTAGTGGAAAAGATATACAATAATTCCCAAAATAAATCATTACATCCCCAGAGCTCAAGACCCTATACAACAAGCCTAAACTGATCATGCACTAAAGCTACAGTAGCACGGTTTCCACCGCATTCTCTACAAGTCTTGTCTTCACCCAGCTGTCCATCCCTCTGCGTTGTCCACAAATACTCCGTAGTAAAGATCAAAGAAAACTAACGACATCTCCGTCGTTAGTGTAACCGTCGGAGGTACGGGTTCGGGTATCATCTGAGGGCAAAGCACAATTTTCCACAATAATAGTAAAGGGTCACCGACCGAAATTAACAATTACCACAAAGCAATTATAAAATATAACACATACACTCATGGCATATTTCAATGCTATAACAATGGTGATAAATAAGGATGCTCATTTTTTTAAATACATGACATTTGTGCCTTTGCAAAACAGCAACCAAATTAATATAAAAATCATGTTGCAAGTACAAATACATTCAACAAAACACAACAACTCATTCAACCCTTAGAGTTCATAAGTTACTTGCACACAACGATTTCCACCCATCAACATCATATCCAATCATGACTCACCAGTCGACCATCCCAATGCAATATGTATATGCCAATGTAAACAACTTCTTGGAATTACAAAGGTGCAGTCTCTCACAGACCAGCACACGCGCAGTCTCTCACGGACCAGCACGATTTCACATATGGAATGGACCGTCTAATCACGCGGAACCATTCCGTAGCCCGCATAGAATAGACCATCTAGTACATGTGGAACTACTCTGAACCCAGATAGAATAGACCATCAAATACACGCGGAACTATTCTACAACCCTTCACGGTTACTACAGTGTATTAGCCTCTCACAGGCCAAATACATAGAAGTTAAATCCTCGCACGGATAGAATGGACCGTCTAATACACACGGAACCACTCCGTAGCCCGAGTAGAATAGACCGTCTAATACACACGGAACTACTCTGACCCCGGATAGAACAGACCGTCTAATACACGCGGAACTATTCTATAACCCATGGTTACTACTTAACTTTGCGGCCCATCACAGTCACCGCATCAACTTTGTGGCCCATCGCGATCACCACCTGACTATGCAATGCATGGACATGCAATGTTTTCTCTTCACTGAAAACAGAATGCAAATACCAGCTGAAAGTCCATCCACTCCATCACCTCCTCAAATCATCTCAAACTATCTCAACAATTTCATTTTCACCACATCAACAAAGAATTCAAGAACCTCGTCATCACCACCTCAAACCTTCTCAAAAACTCCATTTTAATTCATCACAAGCCTCCCCAATGTTTCCCCAACTCTTTAAGTTCAAAAACCAATGTTTAAAACTAGAATTTTTGAAAAAAAACAATCTGTATTCAAATACAGCTTCCTTGTATTCGAATACAGAAGCTAAAATAGTGAAAAATCAACATTCTGTATTCGAATACGAGGTTGTCGTAGCCGAATACAGATGCGAAGTCAGTGGCAAAAAAAGCAAATCTGTATTCAAATACAATAGGGTCGCATTCGAATACAGATGCGAATACAGTGGCAAAAATTGAAATCCTGTATTCGAATACGACAGGGTCGTAGCTAAATAAGATGCTAAGTCAGAAGCAAAAATCACTTATCTGTATTCGAATACGGAGGGTCGTATTCGAATAAAAGTTCAAAATTTGAATAAAACAGAAGCTTCGCAGGCATGTATTCGAATACACCAATGCCGTATTCGAATACACCTTCGAATACAGTGATATTTTCCAGAAACTTCACATGTTCTTTGAAAAACCAAAACAACATTGATGTATCAACCAAAACAGCAGACATCACAGATCATCAAAACATCAATAGCATGCATTTTCATCATTTATAATGACATGCAAAACAGTTTCACTTCAAAAACAACAATGAAGACATCATCAATGCCACAACAACATGCATTTACAGCCCTAAATGCAATCTAGAACGTTGGAAGGTGCCCCTTACCTCCGTTACGTTTTTTGTGCTCGTTTACGCTACTGCGACAAAAGTCGGCGAAACTCCCGTTTGCGTTGCCACTACAAAAGTTGGTTCTCTAGCTCCGTAACGATGAGGGGAACAACTTTTGTACTAGACACTTTCTGGTTCGGCGCTTGGATTTCCAAGTAATTTGACTTTTGAGGATGCTTTTTTTTTTGTTAAAACAGAATGGGGAGAGAAACAGAATGGCGCATGCAGTGAGGGAGGAAATGTTTTTCTTCCTTTTTGTTCTGGCCTCTCACATATATATAGGCACATATGTGCCACCTCACCCAACACAGTACTATTATAATATTGTTTGACCATCAGGTACTTAACCACTCTCGTCGTAATTAACAGATGACATATTAATTAGCTGCCCGGAATTTAATTACTTGTGATTAAATTAATTTATCCTTCATCCAATAATTTTAATTCAACCTCCAAAATAAATATTTATATATACGTATATAAAAAATTATACATATATTAAATATTTTACAAATATTCCCAAAATACACTTAATATTAAATCCATAATTTAATTTAAATTTAAGGGTCTTACATTACTACCCCCCTTAAATTAGTTTCGTCCTCGAAACTATATGTCGATAAAAAATTGAGGATATTGTTCTCTCATCTTACTCTCCAGTTCCCAAGTCGCGTCTCCAGTCGTCGGATTCCAAATCACTTTGACTAGTGGGACTTCCTTGTTCCTCAACTGTTTAATCTTCCTGTCCTCAATTCTTACAGGTATTACTTCAAATGACAGGTTATCCTTCAACTGAATTGTGTCTGGTTCGATCACATGTGACGGATCCGAAATGTATTTTCTTAACTGCGACACGTGAAATACGTCGTGAATATTGGATAGTATTGGAGGTAAAGCAATCTGATAAGCCACTTGTCCAATTCGTGCAGTAATCTGGTATGGTCCAATAAATTTTGGAGTCAACTTTCTTGATTTGATAGCTCTACCAACTCCAGTTGTAGGCGTGATCCTTAGAAATACATGATCACCCTGTTCGAATTCTAAAGGTCTGCGACGCTTGTCCGCATAACTCTTCTAACGATCCTGTGAAATATTCATTTTCTCTTGTATCCTCTTGACCTTCTCCGTAGTCTGTTGCACCATCTCAGGTCGAACAATCATACTTTCTCCGTCCTGATACCAGCATAAAGGCTTCTGACACTTGCGTCCATATAAAGCCTCATAGGGTGCCATTCCAATACTTGCGTGAAAACTATTCTTGTAAGTAAACTCAATCAATGGCAATACCTCATCCTAGTTTCCTCTATCATCCAACACACATGCTCTCAATATATCTTCCAAGGACTGATTTCTTCTCTCAGTTTGTCCGTCTGTTTGCGGATGGTAAGCTGAACTCAATTTCAGTTTCGTGCCCAACGCTTCATGCAACGCTCCCCAAAAGTGAGATATGAACTCTGGATCACGGTCCGATACAATAGTCGATGGAACTCCGTGTAATCTCACAATCTCAGCAATGTAGATCTCCGTCAGCTTATCTACCTTATAAGTGGTCTTTACCGGCAAGAAATGTGTGGATTTTGTCAATCGATCCACTATTACCCAAATCGAATCATTCTTTTTCCTTGTCTTGGGCAATCCGGTTATAAAATCCATGGAAATGCTATCCCACTTCCATTCCGGTATATCCAAAGGTTGCAACATTCCAGCAGGTCGCTAATGTTCCACTTTCGCTTTCTGACAAGTTAAACAAGCCGATACATACTCTGCTACGTCCCTCTTCATTCCTGGGCACCAGTAATTCTGTCTTAAGTCCTGGTACATCTTGGTCGCTCCAGGATGAATACTCAATTTGCTCTTATGAGCCTCTTCCAAAATCGTTCTTCGCATATCTGTAACTACCGGTACAAAAATTCTTCCATTGTATCTCAAGATATTATCTGGTCCGATCCTGAACTCAATTGTCTTTCCTTTCACTATTAGGTTCCTCTTTTCTTGGATTAATGCATCATCTTGCAAGTTCGCAATCTCCTCAAGTAGACCACTCGAAATTTTTATCATTCCACACTTTAAAATTCCCGGTGCAAACTCTATGTCCAAGTGTAGATCTCTAAATGCTTCCCACAACTCTTGTTGTCTGGCCATTATCATTGAAGATACTGACACACTTTTCCTACTCAATGCATCAGCCACCACATTGGCTTTCTGATGACTCTTCATCATATGCATATTTTTCATTGTTTTTAGTCTTATTTATCTTCAATCATTAGACAATTTAATGATTTATTTGATATATTTTGTTGATTCTAGTTCTTGGGTTTAATAAAATGCTTATGTTCTTATTTCGTTGATTAAGTAGAGATTTTTCGGAGTTTTGCGTCGTTTCTTTGTTTTTAGTGCAGTGCTGAATTCTGGTGAGAAATCAACATGACCTATGTGGAGTATTTCAGTGATATATGAAGTTGTAGATGTCCAATTGGAGTCAAACCAAGTGCAAATGAAATCTAACATCCATAGCTACAACTTTCATGCAGACACCGGAGCCAAATTCGGACTCAAAATAGTAGAAATATGCAGTATACGTCAGACTGAAGATGTTGTGCGCCTGAAGCGCATTTCTGCGCTGCTGATTCTGTTTAAATGCGCTTGAAGCGCAAGGCATGCGCCTGGGGCGTGTGGCGCACTGCAGATTGCATAAAATCGAGTTTTTCTGATTTTTTAGGGATCTTTTGGTCAATTGAGAAGCTCAGAGACTTGTGCCCTAGCAGAGAAGCGCAAAGACGACTGTTCTACACCATTGAAGGAGTTTTATCAAGAATCATTCATGAATCTTTCTTGTAATTCTTCTTTAATCTCTATCTCTTTAATCTCTATAATGAGCAACTAAATCCTATTTGTTAGGGATGAGTGGAACAAGATGAAACCTTTATTTCTTTGAATTGATTTCTCGTTATATGAAGAAATTTATTGAATTATTTGTCTCATCTCTGTGCTTAATGCTTTTTATTGCCTGATCAATCAACTTTAAAATGTTCTATGATTTGTAATTTGAAACGGAAGTGGACTTTATGAATGCTTGAGATGAGAAATTCATGAGATTGTAGTCTAGGGATAGATGCAGGTCATGAAACCAATTGAATTAGTTGCAGAGACAACAATTTAAAAAGAGAATTTTTGTACTGTAAAGATTAATCCTAATTTTAAATCCACTAAGGAATTAGGGGTTCTTTTGGGATTAAAGGTTCTGTCACTAAGACATTAGGGCAAGAATACTAAAGAAAATTCGATAATAATTCAATAGAGGAATTCAGTAACTAGGATCAAATTAGAAACCAAGGGTGGACTCAAAGTGAAACTCATCCCTGACATTTTTCTCATTATAAAAGTTCAATTTTATTACTGTTGTTATTTTAAATCTTACCTCAATAAACTCGGAAACTTTTTGTTCAATTTCAGTAATTAAAGATAATTCGATAGTAAAACGCAATCCTTGAGTTCGACACTCGGTATTATTGTTTCAATTATTACTTGCAACGATTCAGTACACTTGCTGAAACGCAATCAAGTTTTTGGCGCCGTTGCCGGGGATTGCCATATCACTATTGAGTTATAATTTATTTACTTAATTGAAATTTTATGCTCTGTAATAAAATTTTTGTTTTCTTTTATTTTTAATTTTGAAGAAAAAAACAAAAGTAGTTTTTCTTTTATTTTCTATTTTTATTTGTTGAGCTTGCTAATGTCGTGTGCTAGTGATTTGTCTCTTCTTTGTTTGAGATAACTATTCGCTGTAGAGCATGGAAGATTGTAATGATGATATTCTACTACAATTATATGAAAAGTGTGATACTTGTCTTATATCTGCTGTATTCGACTACAGGTATGCTGTATTCGAATACAGGGTGTTGAAATTGCATTTTTATGCTTCTGTATTCGAATACAAGGAAGCTGTTTTATAAATCCTAAGTGTTGGGGAATATTGGGAAGGGTTGTGATGAATTAAAATGGAATTTTTGTGATAGTTTGAAGTGTTGGTGATGAAGTTTTGGAGAATTCACTGATGTAGTGAAAAATGTTGATTTGTGCACTAGGACTGCCTCTGTATTCGAATACCAGGGAGCTGTATTCGAATATAGAGTGTTAATTCTGCACTGTTTTGGCTTCTGTATTCGAATAGAGAGGAGCTGTATTCGAATACAGATTCGTGTTTTTCCAGAAATATCAATTTTAAACACTGTTTTATGAATTTTAAGAGCTGGGGAAAACAGAGGGAAGATTTTTGATAATTAAGAATGGAATTTTGAGATAATGTAAAGTGATAATTATGGGATTGCTTGAATGTTTAATTTATGATGTGATGATAATGAAATTGGTTGTGTTGAGATGTTTTGAGAAATGATGGAAAGGCATGAATTTTACTGAAGTTGAATACTGTTTTCAGTGGAGAGAAAACACTACATGTTCATGCATTGCATAGTCAGGTGGTGACCGCGATGGGCCACAGAGTTGATGCGGTGACCGTGATGGGCCGCGAAGTTATGTAGTAACCATGGGTTATAGAATAGTTCTGCGTGTATTAGACGGTCTGTTCTATCCGGGGTCAGAGTAGTTCCGCGTGTATTAGACGGTCCATTCTATCTGTGCGAGGATTTAACTTCTGTGTATTTGGCCTGTGAGAGGCCAATACACGTAATTGTAGTGACCATGATGGTTGTAGAATAGTTCTGTGTGTATTAGACGGTCTATTCTATCCGGGTTCAGAGTAGTTCCGCGTGTATTAGACGGTCTATTCTATCCGGGCTACGAAATGGTTCCGCTTGTATTAGACGGTCCATTCCATGTGTGAAATTGTGCTAGTCTGTTGAGCGACTGCACTGGTGCTGATCTGTTGAGGGATTGCACCCTGGTCTTGAGGACTGTTAAAGTCAAACATATTTAAATTGTGCTGGTCTGTTGAGCGAATGCACCTTGGTAATTCCAAGAAGTTGAATACATGAGCATATACATATTGCATCGGGGTGATTGACCGGTGGGTCACGAATTTGTTATATGATGATGATTGGAAAGTGATGTGTGTAAGTGCGTTATAAAATCTGAGTTTCTGTGATTGCTGAAGTGTTAGTTGTACTTACAACATGTTTTCCATATTAATTGGTTGCTGTTTTGAAAAGGCATACATATTATGAAATTTCCAAAATAAGCATTTTTATTTATCATCATTATTATATGATATGCTATGGATGTAATTTTTCTGTGATAAATGCTATGTGTTATGAGTTAATTTTGGTCGGTGACCCTTTACTATTATTGTGGAAATTGGGCTTTGCCCTCAAATGAACCCCAAACCCGTCCCACCGACAGTTACACTAACGACGGAGACGTCGTTAGTTTTCCTTGATATTCGTATACGGAGTCTTTGTGGACATCGCAGAGGGACGGACAACTGGCTGAAGACGAGACTTGTAGAGGATGTGGCGTAGATCGTGCTACTGTAGCTTAGTGCATGATCAGTTAGAGTTGATGTATAGGATTTTGAGCTGGAAAATGTATCTTGTTTTAATTTGGAAATTATTGTACCACTTTTCTGCTAACACATTCCGCACTCTGATATTTTCTTTTTGGATTATGACACTGATCTTTTGAAATGTATTAATGTTTATTATGAATTTCCAAAGATAAGTACTTAGTGATATTTATGATGAAACTAATTAATTACGTTCATCGATTAAATTACGACGTACCTTTTTATGAAATGAATTAGAGGAAATTTTATTTCAATTCTTTTGAAGTAATGAATTGGAAAATCATTTTAATTATTTATTTTAAAAAAAAAAAAAATACACTCGCGCTGTGTTTTAAACTCGGGGTAGTACAAACAACACCGGAGCTCTCCATGGCGACACACTTGGTCTGATAAATCCTTTCTCCAACAAACCTTCAATTTGACCTTTAAGCTCGCTTAATTCCAATGGCGACATCCGATACGGCGCAATTGAAATAGGTCCAGTTCCTGGGTGTAGATCAATGAAGAATTCCACCTCTCTTACTAGGGGTAGTCCTGGAATTTCTATTGGAAATACGTCCGGATACTCTTTGACTAACACCACATCTTCTATGCTCACATCCATCTTGGTCTCCACGTTAGCCAATGATAATAATTCCTGAATTCCTTCTTTGAGTGATACTCCAAGCTTGTTAGCAGCCAAATACCGAACGACTCCAGGTTCGGGGAAAAGAACTAATTTGCGAGCACAATCCAAGACTACATAATTATACGACATCCAATCCATGTCGAGAATGATCTCGAGTGATTGTAGGGGTAAACAGATTAAATTAACCAAGAAATCTCTATTCTGAATCGTTACAGGACAACGTAAACATGCAGAATTTACGGTCAAAGTCTTAGCAGGTGTGGAAACAACCAAATCAAAAGGCAAAGCAGACATAGATAGCTTCAAACGATTTACACAGTCCATAACAATGAAAGAATGGGTTGCTCCTGAATCAAAAAGTGCAGTTAGTGTGTTACCTACAATCTCGCAGTCTCTCTGGATCAAATTTTGAGCTTGACTCCCAGCTTCAGCACCCATGTGATAAACGCGTCCCCTAGCAATAGGACGAGTAGCCCTAGTTGCATTCACCGTTGGTTCCACCTTCGGAACCTTGCAATCCCTTGCAAAATGTCCTGGCTTCTGGCAATTATAACATGTAGGATCCGTGGTGGTACAAGCAGTAGCATAATGTCCCTCTTTTCCACATCGGAAACATCGAACCCCTTGTCCTAATTGTCTTTCAAAATTTTGGTTTCTCGGCCGATTCTGGCCTCTATTGTTGTTATGTGGCCGGTTATATGGCATAGCAACTTGCTTCCCTTTATTATTCTGATAATTCATCCGGCTCGGCCCTCCTGAGTTAAAGTTACCTCCTCGGTTGGCCCTCCTATTCTTCATGTCCTCAACCTCTCTACACTTCTCCACTAAGACTTGGAAACGTTGAATTCCCAATGGTAAGACCGAGTCTTCAATCTCATACTTCAGTCCATTTTGGAAACGATGGCACATAAACTGTTCATCAACTTCTTCCCGAAAAAATCTAAAATGCCTTGACAAGGATTCAAACTTAGCTGCATATTCCCCCACCGTCGTGTTTCCTTGGTGTAATTTCAGAGAATCATCACCCAACTTAGTTCTAGTGCTCATCGGAAAGTATTTGTCCAAAAACTTCTTTCTGAACGATTCCCAGTTCACCTCCTCATGAGCTGATCCCATCAGAGCCTTGTACTCCTCCACCAATACTCTGCATCCCCTAGCAGCAGATATGTAGCTAATACCGTTTCAGCAAGTGTACTGAATCGTTGCAAGTAATAATAAAAACGGTAATACCGAGTGTCGAACTCAAGGATTGCGTTTTACTATCGAATTATCTTTAATTACTGAAATTGAACAAAAAGTTTCCGAGTTGATTGAGGTAAGATTTAAAATAACAACAGTAATAAAATTGAACTTTTATAATGAGAAAAATGTCAAGGATGAGTTTCACTTTGAGTCCACCCTTGGTTTCTAATTTGATCCTAGTTACTGAATTCCTCTATTGAATTATTACCGAATTTTCTTTAGTATTCTTGCCCAAATGTCTTAGTGGCAGAACCTTTAATCCCAAAATAACCCATAATTCCTTAGTGGATTCAAAATTAGGATTAAGCTTTATAGTACAAAAATTCTCTTTTTAAATTGTTGTCTCTACAACTAATTCAATTGGTTGCATGACCTGCATCTATCCCTAGACTACAATCTCATGAATTTCTCATCTCAAGCATTCATAAAGTCCACTTCCGTTTCAAATTACAAATCATAGAACAAATAAGAATTAAGCACAGAGATGAGAAAAATAATTCAATAAATTTATTCATATAACCAGGAATCAATTTCAGACAATAAAAAGAATCAAGCACAGCGATGAGAAAAATAATTCAATAAATTTATTCATATAACCAAGAATCAATTTCAGACAAATAAAGGTTTCATCTTGTTCCAGTCATCCCTAACAAATAGGATTTAGTTGCTCATTACAGAGATTAAAGAGATAGAGATTAAAGAAGAATTACAAGAAATATTCATGAATGATTCTTGATAAAACTCCTTGAATGGTGTAGAACAGCTGTCTCTACGCTTCTCTGCTAGGGCACAAGTCTTTGAACTTCTCAATTGACCAAAAGATCCCTAAAAAATTAGAAAAACTCGATTTTATGCAATCTGTAGTGCGCCACGCGCCCCAGGCGCATGCCTTGCGCTTCAAGCGCATTTAAACAGAATCAGCAGCGCAGAAATGCGCTTTAGGCGCACAACATCTTCAGTCTGACGTATACTGCATATTTCTACTATTTTGATTCGGAATTTGGCTCCAGTGTCTTCATGAAAGTTGTAGCTATGGATGTTAGCTTTCATTTACACTTGGTTTGACTCCAATTGGACATCTACAACTCCATATATCACTGAAATACTCCACATAGGTCATGTTGATTTCTCACCAGAATTCAGCACTGCAATAAAAACAAAGAAACGACGCAATACTCCGAAAAATCTCTACTTAATCAACGAAATAAGAACATAAGCATTTTATTAAACCCAAGAACTAGAATCAACAAAATATATCAAATAAATCATTAAATTGACTAGTGATTGAAGATAAATAAGACTAAAAACAATGAAAAATATGCATATGATGAAGAGTCATCACAACCCCAAACTTAATCTATTGCTTGTCCCTAAGCAATAGTTAATTTCAGATTTGATACAGTTAAAAGCAAACTTAAATTCAATTTTTCAAATGAAATCAAACTCAAGTCTCAATGTTCCAGCTACTACGAAACATTCATCATGCTCCATGGTTGCTTAAAAAAAAAAAACACAATTTGTACACTTTAGCATTCATTTATCAAGTTCAACACTCACTTCACACAATCTCACCAAAATTTCTCTCAAGTGTTTAGCAAGGGTTTTGAATTTATCACTCAAATCCTAGAACATGCATCACGCTACCATATGCTTGAAAAAATTCTAGTTAGCAATCACAATGCAACAAACATATACACTTTTGGAGGACTTACGGGTTGTAATGGGGCTTAGGTAAGGGTAGGACATTTTGGGACAGTAGGCTTTACTACTTGGAGTTAGGCATACATTTTCAAATTATTCTCCCTCTTTTATTCTATTTTATTTTATTTTTTCACATTTTATGGTGGAAATTCACAACCATTGACAAAAGAACTAAGAAGATGTTATTTATCAATGTACTCAAACTAATTTTTTTTTCTTTTATTTTTTTTTTGTTTTGAATTTTTTTCTTCTTTTTTATTTTTTTCTTGAGAACCACCCCAAACTTAAAAGGTTTCTATCCCATGAGCAACCCCAAACTTAGAACTTTACCGAGATAAGACAAAAAATTTCCTACCTAGCTCCAAGTAAGGTGATTTAATCACTGTCAAGTCTTTGGTTTGTAATGTGGCTAGTAATCGAAAGAAAGGGTCAAGCTCAAAGGGGTTAGCAAAGGATAAAATTTGGACAGGGTAGTTAGAAAGGCTCAAACGACCAAAAAAATTTGCCTCCGTGTATGCATAAATCACAAGTGATGCAAGGAAGAATTAATGCAAGTTCTAAAGGGTTAACACATGTCTAGATAATCACACGACAAGGAATTGAAGTGTTTAGGCACAAAAGCTCACAGCTAGGATAAACAAGAGAGAATGTGAACTTTCAAAACTGTGCCAAGTGCGTTACTGAAATTTGTTTTTGTTTTTTCTTTTTGAGAAAGTGATGGCAAGTTAATGCTCTACAACCACTTAGTAATCAACAATGTATGCATTACTGAAACTCATTGAATTGATCAATGATATGAGCACAAAAATAAAGTTTAAATTTCAAAATCTAAAACAGATAGCTTAAGACCAACTTCAAGTTGTTAACAATTCTTCATCATAGTGCACGTTTACACAATTAAAAAGAAACAAATTCAAATAACAAAAATAAAAGTTACCTCTACCTATGGGTTGCCTTCCACGAAGCGCTTTTTTAAAGTCATTAGCTTGACGCCCAACTATTGTCAAGGTGGCATATAGGACAGAAAGAACACATCATCCTTTTTCTTCTTTTTGTTTGGTAGAAATTCCATGAACTTGCGAAATAAATGATGTTGCTTCCATGTCCTTTTCAATCTTTTCTTTTTTCTTTTCCTCATTCGTGTTGTCCTCTTGCTTATCATCTTCTATCACAACAATGAAGTCATCTTCAATCGTCAACTTCTCCTCCATCTTCTCAACTCAACCACTTGCTCAAATAACCTCTCACATTGACTTTCAAATCTTTCAATTGAAACCATGTCATTCTTCATGAATTCAATTAAAACATCCTTAATGTGAAAGTCTTTGTCATCTGATTCTTTGGATAGAATTTTACGAGGTAGAGTTTGTTCCCAATTGATCATTTTAATATAATACTCGTCGTCTTCTGCTTCTATAACCAATAAATCTTCATATTCTAGTTGTGCGACATAGTCATCAAAACAAGTTCCATTCCTATGTCCTTCTCCGCAAAAGTCACACCTAATAGGGCGCGTTTGAGGGTGATATTTTACAAATGTATCTCTCAAGATTTGTCCCACAATTATGCGTAATATAGCAGATATAAGACAAGTATCACACTCTTCATATAATTGTAGTAGAATATTATCATTGCAATCTTCCATGCTCTATAGCGAATAGTTATCTCAAACAAAGAAGAGACAAATCACTAGCACACAACATTAGCAAGCTCAACAAATAAAAATAGAAAATAAAAGAAAAACAATTAAGTTTTTTTTTTAAATTAAAAATAAAAGAAAAAAAAATTTTATTGCAGAGCAAAAAATTTCAACTAAGTAAATAAATTATAACTCAATAGTGATATGGCAATCCCCGGCAACGGCGCCAAAAACTTGATAGCGTTTCAGTAAGTGTACTTAATCGTTGCAAGTAATAATAAAAACGGTAATACCGAGTGTCGAACTCAAGGATTGCGTTTTACTATCAAATTATCTTTAATTACTGAAATTGAACAAAAAGTTTCCGAGTTGATTGAGGTAAGATTTAAAATAACAACAGTAATAAAATTGAACTTTTATAATGAGAAAAATGTCAGGGATGAGTTTCACTTTGAGTCCACCCTTGGTTTCTAATTTGATCCTAGTTACTGAATTCCTCTATTGAATTATTACAGAATTTTCTTTAGTATTCTTGCCCTAATGTCTTAGTGACAGAACCTTTAATCCCAAAATAACCCCTAATTCCTTAGTGGATTTAAAATTAGGATTAAGCTTTGCAGAACAAAAATTCTCTTTTTAAATTGTTGTCTCTACAACTAATTTAATTGGTTTCATAACGTGCATCTATCCCTAGACTACAATCTCATGAATTTCTCATCTCAAGCATTCATAAAGTCCACTTCCGTTTCAAATTACAAATCATAGAACATTTTAAAGTTGATCAGGCAATAAAAAGCATTAAGCATAGAGATGAGAAAAATAATTCAATAAATTTATTCATATAACCAAGAATCAATTCAGACAAATAAAGGTTTCATCTTGTTCCACTCATCCCTAACAAATAGGATTTAGTTGCTCATTACAGAGATTAAGGAGATAGAGATTAAAGAAGAAATACAAGAAATATTCATGAATGATTCTTGATAAAACTCCTTCAATGGTGTAGAACAGCCGTATCTAAGCTTCTCTGCTAGGGCACAAGTCTCTGAGCTTCTCAATTGACCAAAAGATCTCTAAAAAATCAGAAAAACTCGATTTTATGCAATCTACAGCGCGCCACGCGCCCCAGGCGCATGGCTTGCGCTTCAAGCACATTTAAACAGAATCAGCAGCGTAGAAATGCGCTTTAGGCGCATGCTTTGCGCTTCAGGCGCACAACATCTTTAGTCTGACGTATACTGCATATTTCAACTATTTTGAGTCCGAATTTGGCTCCGATGTCTTCATGAAAGTTGTAGCTATGGATGTTAGCTTTCATTTGAACTTCATTTGACTCCAATTGGACATCTACAACTCCATATATCACTGAAATACTCGACATAGGTCATGTTGATTTATCACCAGAATTCAGCACTGCACTAAAAACAAAGAAATGACGCAAAACTCCGAAAAATCTCTACTTAATCAACGAAATAAGAAGTATTTTTATTAAACCCAAGAACTAGAATCAACAAAATATATCAAATAAATAATTAAATTAACTAATGATTGAAGATAAATAAGACTAAAAAGAATGAAAAATATGCATAAGATGAAGAGTCATCAGTAGCATAGTTGACCTTTACCACTGCCTGGCAATTAATCATTTCAAAAATTTTCTCCATTTCCTGGATCCATTGGTCCGCTCTTTCTGGACCCTCATCACCCTTGAACTTTAGAGGATTATGACGACGAAAATCCTCTAGTCCTCTTGATTCAGCAGCACGAATCTCTCTTTCTCTTTTCTCTAGATCACGTTGAGTCTTCGCAGCCGTCTGTGCAGCAACAGATGCAGCCATGTTATTCATCGCTTCAGCCATCCTATCCTCCCGGCTGAAGTTGGCTCTTACAGTGTCGTCTCTCCTTGGAGGCATTGTTTCCTACAAAACCATCATCAAGTAGAAGTTTCACACCGTTTAGAATAATCCCAAAATATAACTTTAACAGTATCATTACTTCAGCACACCACAATTATTGAAGACTTGACACTCTAACTACTTGCTCCTATGCATGATCAGATAACGACTCAAAACCAACAATCTAACCAGAGCTCTAACCAAAACTTTAACCAAATGCTCTGGTACCACAATTGTAACACCCCGAGTTTTAAACAGCGCGAGTGTATTTTTTTTTAACCAAAATAAATAAAAGAATTTTTCTCAATTTAATTCAGAATGATTAAAATCAATTCAAATTAAAAATCGTTCGACATCGTAATCCAAAATAGAAAAGTAATTAAATAATTACATCACGATTAATCAAGTAAAATATACCAAAATAAAAATACATCCAAAAGTTGTATCATGGACCAACCAAAATATTATCAGAGTGCGGAAAAGATTAGCGGAAAAGATATACAATAATTCCCAAAATAAATCATTACATCCCAGAGCTCAAGACCCTATACAACAAGCCTAAAATGATCATGCACTAAAGCTACAGTAGCACGGTTTCCACCGCATTCTCTACAAGTCTTGTCTTCACCCAGCTGTCTGTCCCTCTGTGTTGCCCACAAATACTCCGTACGTGAAGATCAAGGAAAACTAACGACGTCTCCGTCATTAGTGTAACCGTCGGAGGTACGGGTTCGGGTATCATCTGAGGGCAAAGCCCAATTTTCCACAATAATAGTAAAGGTCACCGACCGAAATTAACAATTACCACAAAACAATTATAAAATATAACACATACACTCATGGCATATTTCAATGCTATAACAATGGTTATAAATAAGGATGCTCATTTTTTTAAATACATGACATTTGTACCTTTGCAAAACAGCAACCAAATTAATATAAAAATCATGTTGCAAGTACAAATACATTCAACAAAACACAACAACTCATTCAACACTTAGAGTTCAGAAGTTACTTGCACACAACGATTTCCACCCATCAACATTATATCCAATCATGACTCACCAGTCGACCTTCCCAATGCAATATGTATATGCCAATGTAAACAACTTCTTGGAATTACCAAGGTGCAGTCTCTCACAGACCAGCACACGCGCAGTCTCTCACGGACTAGCACGATTTCACAAATGTAATGGACCATCTAATACACGCGGAACCATGTCGTAGCCGAATATAGATGTGAAGTCAGTGGCAAAAACAGCAAATCTGTATTCGAATACAACAAGGTCGTATTCGAATACAGATGCGAATACAGTGGCAAAAACTAAAATCCTGTATTTGAATACGACGAGGTCTTAGCCGAATACAGATGCTAAGTCAGAAGCAAAAATCACTTATCTATATTCGAATACGGAGGGTCGTATTCGAATACAAGTTCAAAATTTGAATAAAACAGAAGTTTTGCAGGCATGTATTCAAATACACCAATGCCGTATTCGAATACAGTGATATTTTCCAGAAACTTCACACGTTTCCAAACTGTTTTCTTTGAAAAACCAACACAACATCAAAACATAGTCACTATTCTTTTGAAACCACAAAACTCATAACATTCTTCATCAACACAACAACAACAGATTTCCAAATCACCTCCACCTATTTAGAAATCCTTTTCTTTTGAAAAACCACCATCAACACAACAACAATAGATTTCCAGAAACCTCCACCCATTTTAAAATCCTTTTCTTTTGAAAAACCACCATCAACACCAAAATGACATCACAGTTTTCTTTAACCACCCAAAACAGAAAGTCAACCACACAATAAAAACGATTTTATTCACCACAATAAAACCATAAAACATCATCCACTCAGCAACTAGTCAACAACACCAGCAAAACCTTACCCCAAAAAATAACCACAAAATAGAACAGCCATTTCCAAACACTTGCATTTTGATCATCCCCCAAACAACATGCAAAGAACTTTCTAGTATCCCCACACAACCAAAACAACATTGATGTATCAACCAAAACAGCAAACATCACAGATCATCAAAACTTTTACAACATGCATTTTCATCATTCATAATGACATGCAAAACAGTTTCACTTCAAAAACAACAATGAAGACATCATCAATGCCACAACAACATGCATTTACAGCCCTAAATGAAATCTAGAAAGTTGGAAGGTGTCCCTTACCTCTGTTACGTTTTCTGTGCTTGTTTACGCTACTGCGACAAAAGTCGGCGAAACTCCCGTTTGCGTTGCCGCTACAAAAGTTGGCTCTCTAGCTCCGTGACGATGAGGGGAACAACTTTTGTACTGGACACTTTCTGGTTCGGCGCTTGGATTTCCAAGTAATTTGACTTTTGAGGATGCTCTTTTTTTTTTTGTTAAAACAGAATGGGGAGTGAAACAGAATGGGAAGAGAAACAGAATGGCGCATGCAGTGAGGGAGGAAATGTTTTTCTTCCTTTCTGTTCTGGCCTCTCACATATATATAGGGACATATGTGCCACCTCACCCAACACAGTACTATTATAATATTGTTTGACCATCAGGTACTTAACCACTCTCGTCATAATTAACAGATAACATCTTAATTAACTGCCCGAAATTTAATTACTCGTGATTAAATTAATTTATCCTTCATCCAATAATTTTAATTCAACCTCCAAAATAAATATTTATATATACGTATATAAAAAAATATACATATATTAAATATTTTACAAATATTCCCAAAATACACTTAATATTAAATCCATAATTTAATTTTAAATTTAAAGGTCTTACATTATCGTTCCTCAAATGTCTGGGGTTGTCAGGCTGTTTGAGAAGACTTGGCTGGTTTAGTCAAGGTTTTGTTGTTCCTCAAAAGTCTGGGGTTGTCAGGCTGTTTGAGAAGACTTGGCTGGTTTAGTCAAGGTGTTGTTGTTCCTCAAAAGTATGGGGTTGTCAGGCTGTTTGAGAAGACTTGGCTGGTATAGTCAAGGTGTTGTTGTTCCCAAAAAATCTGAGGTTGTCAGGCTGTTTTGGAAGACTGGCTTGTAGGGTCAGTGGTGTTGTAATTCAAAGGAGTTTGAATTTGTGAAAAGGCCTTATGGAGGAAGGGACTGGATGTTGAAACCAAGTTGGTTCTAAGTACTTAGGATTTTGATGTTAACAAAGCACTCCATTTAATCTTATTTTGTACCTTGAATTATTATATTAAATGCCACCAGAAGATGAATTACCAGAGGATAAAATCAGACCAGAGGATACACCTCCAGAAGTCACTAGATAATGCATCAAGAAGGTACCAGAGGATGCATCCTGAAAGCACAAGAGGATACACCAGGATGTCAAAACACCATCAGAGGATATCTTTCCTGGCCCAGATCAGAAGGAAGCAGAGTCTAGAATGAGACCTGGACTAGATTAGAACGAAGCCTGCCAGAGTGAGACTTGTTCCAGACCAAAAGATAGCTTGGCAGTGAAATGATAATCAGTCCAGACCTGATCTAGACTTAATCAGAGCTTCAGATAATTGGTTCAGAACAAGAGATTTAATCCAGATTTGGCACAGACCAAAACATAGCATGGTTCAGAGTTTGAAACCAAGTCCAGACCAGAAGAAATGATGTCCAGATTTAATCCAGAACTGATCCAGATCAGAAGGTAAATGTCCAGATTAAAATATCCTATGTCCAGATTTAATTTCAGAATTGGTCCAGATCAGAGGGAAGATGTTCAGATCAATGGTCCAGATTTAAGCATCATGGACCAATATTGGCCGAGATCAGAAGATCAGACCATATGGCTCAGTCTTGGCCGAGATCAGAAGATCAGAACGTGTGGTCCAGTATTGGTCTAGATCAAAGGATCACAGCAGATCAGATTGCAAGTCCAGAGTGGTCGAGATAAGAAGATATCTTTGCTGGCCCAGATCAGAAGGAAGCAAAGTCAGAAAAAGACCTGGACCAGACCAGAAGAAAGCCTGCCAGAGGGAGACTTGATCCAGACTAGAAGGAATCATTTGTCAGACTTATTCTGACCAGAAGATGACCTGGCAGTGAAATAATAAACAGCCCAGACTTGATCCAGACTTAATTAGAGGATAAGTTAATGGGTCCAGAACAAGAGAATCAATCCAGATTTGACCCAGACCAGGAGATAGCATGATTCAGGGTATGAAACTAAGTCTAGACCAGAAGAAATGATCTCCAGATTTGATCTAGAACTGATCCAAAACAGAAGGTAAAATGTCCAGACTGAAATATTATTTGTCCAGATTTAATTTCAGTTTAATCCAGACCAAGTCAAGAATTGGTCCAGATCAGAGGGAAGATATTTGGATCAATGGTTCAGATTTAAGTATTTGGCCTAGTGTTGGCCGAGATCAGAAGATCAGACCATGGCCTGGTGTTGACCGAGATTAGAAGATCAGAACGTGTGGTCCAGTATTGGTCGAGATCAAAGGATCACAGCATATCAGATTGCAAGTCCAGAGTGGTCGAGATCAAAAGATCAAAAAGTGTAGTCCAGGGTTGGCCGAGATCAAAGAATCACAGTAGATCAGATTGTATGGTCCAAATGTGGACGAGATTAGAAGATCAAACGGTCAAGATTTAATCATGATGATAATCAGTGGAGACTTGATTAAATTTGATCAAAGTATTAAAAAGATTTGATACAAAAATAAATTGAAGTCGTATAGGAGTTCAGAAGCTATTGGCGGGAATAAAGATGTGATCCATAATTAATTAAAGACAGGATTGGCCAAAGTTATTTTCGAATGCATATCTGGAGCTAAAAAGATATGTTTTTTATTTAAGAGAAACCCGATTGGCCAAGTTATTTTTGCAAGAGTATCTGGCAAGATACATTTCGAATTTTAGCTTGGAAGAAACCCTGATATTCATCTATAAAAGGAGGCTCAAGGCAGAAGACTCAGCATCAAATATACTTGAGAGTCATACACTTCCCAAAAGCAAAATACTTGAGTTTTCAGTGAGGTCAATTGTGAGTATCCGCTTTCCAGAAGCAAATACTCTAAGATTTTCTTTCCCTTGTGTTAGATCTAAGTTGTTGAAGTAGAGTCTACAATCTGAAGGAGTCAAAAGGAGTAGCAGATTACTTAGCAGTTAGATTCAAGGTTCTTTTCCTCAAAAGTCTAGGTTCGTTAGACTGTTTGAGAAGACTGACTTGGAGGGTCAGTGCTATTGTTGTAATTCAAGGTTTTTGAATTAGTGAAATCCTTCAAAGTAAAGGGACTAGACGTAGCCTAGTTAACGGTGAACCAGTATAAAATTATGTGTTTTATATTTACTTTATATCCGCTGCTAACTCTGTTTTATTCATACATCAAGTTTTGTTATAAAACTGCAAAAAATAGAAAAAGTAATCAAGTTAGTCAAACACAATTCAACCCGCCTTTCTCGTGTTTGCACCTTCACTGGACGTAGCCTAGTTAACAGTGAACTAGTATAAATTACTGTGTTATTATGTTATTATTATCCGCTGCGAATCTCATTAGTTATCTATTGAATAATTCACATCAACATTTAACAAAACAGCAAAAGTATTGAAGTTTGACAAACACAATTCAACCCCCTTCTCGTGTTTGCACCTTCAATTGGTATCAGAGCTCAGTCTCAAGGCTGAGCACTTTACAGTGTTTGAGGAAAGATCCAAGGGTTCAAAATGTCTGGATTCAATGAAGAAGCTGTTGGAGGAAACATCAACAGACCTCCTTTATTTGATGGAGAACGATTTGAGTACTGGAAGGACAGGTTGAGAAGTTTTTTTATTTCACAAGATCCTGAACTTTGGGACTTGGTGGAAGATGGTTATACTGTTCCAGAAGATGTTGATGGTGTTAAAATTTCCAGAAGAGATATGGATGCTGATCAGAAGAAGATGTTCAAGTTGTATCAAAAATCCTGAACGTTCATGATCAATGCAATCATATTTAAAGAGTTCGACATGTGCACTAACAGAGAAACAGCAAATAACATCTATGATAGTCTGATTCTGACTTACGAAGGTAGTAAGCAAGTCCAAGAAGCAAAGGCTAACATTCTAGTCAAGAAGTACGAGTTATTCAAGATGGAAGAAGATGAAGACATTGAAACTATGTTTTCCAGATTCCAGACTCTAGTGTCGGGATTAAGGGTACTAGAAAAGAGGTACACTACTGCTGATCATGTAAGGAAAATACTTAGAAGTCTGACAATCAAGTGGAGACCAAAGATCACTGCTATTCAGGAAGCTAAAGATCTGAATACTCTAAAGCTAGAAGAATTAATCAGCTCCCTCATATCACATGAAATTGAGTTGGAAGAAGGTTGATGTAGGAAGGTTCACGTCCAGAATCGAGGAAGAAACGGCTTTGCGGACAAACACAGCAGGAAATGCGGAAAACGATCGTCCGGTGTCACATTGCCTATTATTATACCTTTCTGGAAAGGGAATCGCGCCACAAACACAACTCATGGCTTGTCCATGAAGTATGGGCTCCATAACCGTTTTGGGCTCGTCTTGGGCTTCAAAACAGCAGTTTTAGTTTTCCCCGTAATTTCGGGCTTTTTCTGTTTTACCTAATTTTTCGCACTAGGGTTTCTATTATCTATTTAAAGACTTTCGATGTTGTAGCCGAAAGGTATCTTTTAATAAAATAATTAATTTTGAGAGTTTTCTCTTCTCTGGTGGATTCCAGAACTTGTTCTTTTTCTTAGGATTAGCGCTTGCTAACCCTTTGCGACTTCCGACTGCGTCAAAGGTGAACCCAGGAAGACGAACAAAATTGTAGCCCTGAAATCCAAGCAGAAGAAGGCTCTGAAAGCAACATCAGAATCAGAAGATAGTGATTCAGACGATCAAAGTATGAACTTAGAGGAAGAAAGTATTGCTTTCTTATCTAGAAATTTCAGAAAGATGTGGCACAACAAAAGAAAGAAATTTTCCCAAAGATATTCCAAGCAGTCCAACAAAGAAAGTGATGATACACATGACAAATAAGATATTATCAGCTACAGATGTAATGAATCTGGACATATTAAGTCAGAATGTCCAAATATAGAGAAAGGGAAGTACCAGAGGAAAGATTTCAGAACCAAGAAGAAAAGCATGATGGCTACATGGGATGATTCTGATGAATCTTCTGAAGATGAACAAGCAGATTTGGCAATGATGGCTCACACCAACTCTGTCTCTGGATCCAACACAGAATCTGAAGGTGCAAACACGAGAAGGGGGGTTGAATTGTGTTTGAATAACTTGAATACTTTTTAGTTTTAAAACAAAACCTGTTATGTATGAATTAAAATATAGTTTGCAGCGGATATAAAGTAAATAAAAACTTAGAATTTTATACTGGTTCACCGTTAACTAGGCTACGTCCAGTCCCTTCACTTTGAAGGATTTCACTAATTCAAAAACCTTGAATTACAAAGTACCACTGACCCTCCAAGTCAGTCTTCTCAAAAAGTCTAACAACCCTAGACTTTTGAGGAAAAGAACCTTGAATCTAATTGCTAAGTAATCTGCTACTTCTTTTGACTCCCTCAGATTGTAGACTCTACTTCAACACCATAGACCTAACACAAGGGAAAGAAAAACATAGAGTACTTGCTTCTGGAAAGCGGATACTCACAATTGACCTCACTGAAAACTCAAGTATTTTGCTTTTGGAAGTGTATGACTCTCAAGTATTTTCGATACTTAGTCTTCTGCCTTGAGCCTCCTTTTATAGATTAAGATTAGAGTTGCTTCCATGCTTAAGTTCGAGCTGTATCTTTCCAGATACTCTTGCAAAAATAACTTGGCCAATCGGGTTTCACTTAAATAAAAAACATATCTTTTTAGCTCCAGATTTGCATTCAAAAATAACTTTGTCCAATCCTGTTCTTGATTAATTATGGACCAAACCTTCCTTTCCGTCAACAGCTTCTGAATTCCCACAAGACTTTAATTTATTTTTGTATCAAATCCTCATAATACTTTGATCAAATTTCTATTAAAATTTAATCAAGTCTTTATTCGAATTTAATCAAGTCTCCACGGATTATCATCATGATTAAATCTGGACCATTTGATCTTCTGATCTCAACCACATCTGGACTTGCAATCTGATCTGCTATGATCCTCTGATCTTGGCCAACACTGGACCACATCTTCTGATCTTCTGATCTCGGCCAATCAATGGACCATATGATCTGGTCTGGACTTTTTTTTATCTTCTGATCTCGGCCAACACTAGGCCATGATACTTAAGTCTGGATCATTTTACATTTATCCTCTGAAATTTATCATTTAATCTGGACATGAATTTTACCTTTTGATCTGGACACTTATCCTATGATCTGGACATGCTATCTTCTGGTCTGGATTGAATCTTAATTAAATCTGGACAATCATTTCTTCTGGTCTGGACTGAATTTTATAATCACTGCCAATCTATCTTCTGGTCAGAATAAAGTCTGGACGAAGTCTTACTTGTGATTCCTTCTGGTCTAGAATAAGTCTCCCTCTGGCAGGCTTCCTTCTGGTCTGGTTCATGTCTCCTTCTGAACTCTGCTTCCTTTTGATATGGGCTAGGAAAGATATCCTCTGATGATGTTTTGACATCCTCTGATATCCTCTAGAGGTGTATTGTAACACCCCGAGTTTTTAAAACAGCGCGACAAGTCTTGTCAGAGTGCAGCTGTATCCTGGACCCAACAAAATATTATCAAAGTGCAGAAAAGTTTAGCAGAAAAGATATACAATAATTCCCAAAATAAATCATTACATCCCCAGAGCTCAAGACCCTATACAACAAGTCTAAACTGATCATGAATTAAAGCTACAGTAGCAAGGGTTTCCACCGCATCCTGTACAAGTCTTGTCTTCACCCAGCTGTCCGTCCCTTTGCGTTGTCCACTGTAACACCGTGAGTTTAAAACACAGCGCGAATGTATTTTTTTTTTTTTTAAAAATATATATGTAAAAGAATTTTCCAGATTTAATTCAGAAAGAATTAAAATAAAATTTTCACTAACTCATTTCATAAAATAGTACGTCGGAACTTCATCGATGAACATAATTAGATAACTTCATCATAATATTACTAAGTACTTAACTTTGGGAATTAATAATAACATTAATACATTTCAAAAGAAGAGCAGTGTCATAACATCTCAGAAGAAAATGTCAGAGTGCGGAATGTGTTAGCGGAAAAGTGGTTCAATAATTCCCAAATTAAAACAAATTACATTTTCCAGCTCAAAATCCTATACATCAAATCTAACTCATCATGCACTAAGCTACAGTAGCACGGTCTCCGCCGCATCCTCTACAAGTCTCGTCTCCAGCCAGTTGTCCGTCCCTCTGCGTCGTTAGTGTAACCGTCGGTGGGACGGGTTTGGGGTTCATCTGAGGGCAAAGCCCAATTTCCACAATAATAGTAAAGGGTCACCGACCGAAATTAACACATAACACAAAGCATATATCTCACAGTAACAAATATTACCATGGCATATCATAAAATCAATGA
Organism: Cicer cuneatum; assembly: GCA_037974295.1. Taxonomy (NCBI): domain Eukaryota; kingdom Viridiplantae; phylum Streptophyta; class Magnoliopsida; order Fabales; family Fabaceae; genus Cicer; species Cicer cuneatum. The sequence continues at coordinate 12,821,725 of JBBPBO010000004.1, read as the reverse complement.
TGATAAATAAAGATGCTCATTTTGAAATTTCATGACATGTATGCTTTTTCAAAACAGCAACCAATTAATATGGAAAACAAGTTGTAAGTACAGCCAACACTTCAGCAATCACAATCATTTATCAGAAATTCAGACTTTATAAAGTACTTACACACAACAATTTCCAATCATCAACATATACCAAAAATCGTGACCCACCGGTCAATCACCCCGATGCAATATGTATATGCTCATGTATTCAACTTCTTGGAATTACCAAGGTGCAGTCGCTCAACAGACCACCATAATTTAAATATTTTTGACTTTAACGGCCCTCAAGACCAGGGTGCAATCGCTCAACAGATCAGCACCAGTGCAGTCGCTCAACAGACTAGCACTCGTGCAGACGCTCAACAGACCAGCACATTTGACATATACTCAGGTACAATCGCTCAACAGATCGACACGTTTTTGCGCATTTTAGGGTACATTCGCTCAACAGACCAGTACCGGTGCAGTCGCTCAACAGACCAGCACTCGTGCAATCGCTCAACAGATCAACACGTTTACGCATTACTCTGTGGCCCATCGCAGGTACCACCTGACTATGCAGTGCATGAACATGCAATGTTTTCTCTTCACTGAAAACAGTATGCAGCCTTAATAGAATTTAGCTTTTTCATCATTTTTCCAAAACATCTCAACACAATAATTTCATTATCATCACATCATAAATGAAACATTCAAACATCTCATCATTTCCACTTCACATCATCTTAAAATTCCATTCTTATTCATCAAAGATCTTCCCTCTATCTTTCCCAACTCTTAAAATTCATAAAACAGTGTTTAAAGCTGAGATTTCTGTAATACACGAATCTGTATTCGAATACAGATCCTCTATATTCGAATATAGAAGCCAAAATAGTGCTGAATTAACACTCTGTATTCGAATACAGCTCTCTAGTATTCGAATACAGAGGCAGTCCTAGTGCACAAATCAACATTTTTCACTATATCAGTAAAGTCTCAAAAATTTCATCACCACCACTTCAAACTATGACAAAAATTCCATTTTAATTCATCACACACCTTCCCAATATTCCCCAACACTTAGGATTTATAAAACAATGTTTAAAACTCTGATTTTCTGAAAAACACGAATCTGTATTCGAATACAACTCCCTTGTATTCGAATACAGACGCATAAAACTGAAATTTCAACACTCTGTATTCGAATACAGCATACCTGTAGTCGAATACAGAAGACAAAAAAGTGTAAATTCAGCATTTTCCCAACATCATTTAAGGTTTTCAAGAACTTCATCATCTCCTTTGCAAAACTATTTCAAAAACTCCATTTTAAACCATTTCAAACCTTTCCAAAGTTTCTCAACACTTTAAGATTCACATGATTGTGTTTAAAACTTGATTTTCTGGAAAACATGAATCTGTATTCGAATACAACTTCCTTGTATTTGAATACATAAGCTAAAACTTGAGTTTCTGGAAAAAACCCGAATCTGTATTCGAATACAGAAGCAAAAATTGTGAAAGTTAGCATCCTGTATTCAAATACGAGAATGTCGTAGTCGAATACAGATGCAAATACAGTGTTAAAATTTCACTTCTGTATTCGAATACGACAGAGTCGTAGTCGAATACAGATGCTTAGTCAGAAGCAAAAATCCTTCCTCTGTATTCGAATATAGAGGCCCGTATTCGAATACAAGTTCGAAATCTTGAGTAAAACAGAAACTTGGCAGGCTATATTCGAATACACTCATGCTGTATTCGAATACACCTTTAGTTCAGTGAAATTTTCTTGAGACTTCAACACATTTTCAAACTTTTCTCTTTGAAAAACCAACAACCCCAAAAAAGTTTTACCACTCTTTTGCAAACCACAAAACTCAGACATTTTTCATCAATATAGATTTTCCAAAAGGCACTTTCATCATTTTAAATCATTCTCTTTTGAAAACATCAGCAACACCAGATTTTCATCAACAGGACAGAAACAGAATCACCAACACCAAAAGGAACATCACAGTTTTGCTTAAATCCCCCAAACAGAATATCAAACTCAAAACGGAACATGCATTTCCAAACGTTTACATTTTGAGCATTCTCAAAACAACATGCAAAGTATTTCGAGCATTCTTACATAACCAATCACAACATGCAAAGCATTTTCAGCTTTCTCACAACATTAATACATTCATCCAAACAGCAAGCATCTCATACACCAAAACACCAACAGAGTGCATTTTCGCATTTTATAACAACAGCACAATAGTTTTATAAATATGCATTTTGATCATCTTCAGAACAACATGCAAGACATTTTTCAACTTTCCCACATAAACAAAACAACATTAATGCATTCAACCAAACAGAAACAATCACAGAATCAGTACACATACACAGAATGCATTTTCTTCATTTTTTTCAAAATGTCATTGCAAAATAGTTTTTCTTCAAACAATGATGAAATATCAGTAATGTCATGACAGTTATGCATTTACACCCCTAATGCAGCTAGAAAGTGGAAGGTGCCCTTACCTTGTTGCGTTTCTGCTACTGTTCACGTTTCTGCGTAAAAAATCGGCGAAACTCCCGCTTGCGTTTGCTGCTACGAAAATGGGTTCTCTAGCTCCGTAATGATGAGGAGAACAAATTTTGTTCTGGGGGTTTTCTGGTTTGGTGCTTCGATTTCCATGTAATATCACTATTGAGGAACTCCCATTTTTTTTTTGTTCGTAAAACAAAAATTAGAATGGGAGGAGGGGAAGGTGAGCACTATTACATGCAGTAAGGGAGGAGGAATGGGTTTATGACTTTGCCCTTCCTTCTCACTCCTATATATAGGCTTGTGTGGGTGCCACCTCACCCGACACTTGTCTGATCCTCAGCACTTAACCAGTCTTGTCGCAATTAGCAGATAATCCCTTAATTAACTGTCCATTAATTTAATTACTCGTAATTAAATTAATTTATCCTTCATCCAATAATTTTAATTCATCTTCCAAAATAAATATTTATATATATATACATTCACTCAAAACATACATATATTAAATATTTTACCAATATCCCCAAAATACACTTAATATTAATTCCATAATTAAATTTTAAAATTTAAGGGCCTTACATCCACAAATACGCCATATGTGAAGATCAAGGAAAACTAACTACATCTCCGTCGTTAGTGTAACCGTCGGAGGTCGGTTTGAGTATCATCTGAGGGCAAAGCCCAATTTTCCACAATATTAGTAAAGGGTCACCGACCGAAATTAACAATTACCACAAAAATATTATTTCTGATAAAATAGATACATTCATGGCTTATTATATAACAACGATGATAAATAAAGATGCTCATTTTTTAAAATACATGACATTTGTACCTTTGCAAAACAACAACCAAATTAATATAAAAATCTTGTTGTAAGTACAATTATCAATTCAACAATCACAACAATTCATTAGAAACTCAGATTTCATAAGGTACTTACACACATCGATTTCCACTCATCAACTCATATAAAAATCATGACTCACCAGTCGATCATCCCAATGCAATATGTATATGCCAATGCACACAACTCTTGGAATTACCAAGGTGCAGTCTCTCACAGACCAGCACACGTGCAGTCTCTCACGGACCAGCACGATTTCACAAATGGAATGGACCGTCTAATACACACGGAACCATTCTGTAGCCCAGATAGAATAGATCGTCTAATACACACGGAACCATTGTGTAGCCCAGATAGAATAGACCGTCTCAAGAACTGCATCATCACCACCTCAAACTTTCTCAAAAACTCCATTTTAATTCATCACAAGCCTTTCCAATGTTTCCCCGACTCTTAAAGTTCATAAACCAATGTTTAAAATTGGAATTTTTGAAAAAAACCAATCTGTATTCGAATACAGAAGCTAAAATAGTGAAAAATCAGCATTCTGTATTCGTATACGAGGTTATCGTAGCCGAATACAGATGTGAAGTCAGTGGCAAAAACAGCAAATATGTATTCGAATACAACAGGGTCGTATTCAAATACAGATGCGAATATAGTGGCAAAAATTGCAATCCTGTATTCGAATACGACAGGGTCGTAGCCAAATACAGATGCTAAGTCAGAAGCAAAAATCACTTATCTGTATTCGAATACAGAGGGTCGTATTTGAATACAAGTTCAAGATTTGAATAAAACTAAAGCTTTGCAAGCATGTATTCGAATACACCAATGCCGTATTCGAATACACCTTCGAATATAGTGATATTTTCCAGAAACTTCAACACGTTTTCAAAATCTTTTCTTTGAAAAACCAACACAACACCAAAACATAATCACCATTCTTTTGAAACCACCAAACTCAGAAGATTTCTCATCAACAACAGATTTTCCATAAACACCTCCACCCATTTTAAAATCCTTTTCTTTTGAAAACCACTATCAACACCAGAATGTTAATAACACAGTAGAAAAACATAATCACCATTCTTTTAAACCACACAACTCAGAACATTTTCTCAATACATATAAATGTTTATACTCATCAACACAAAAGAACAGATTTCCAGAAAACCTCCACCCATTTTAAAAATCCTTTTCTTTCGAAAACTACCATCAACACCAAGACAAAATCACATCTTCTTAAACCACCAACACCAGAATGACATCACAGTTTTCTTTAACCACCCAAAATAGAAAGTCAACCACACAATAAAAAAGATTTTATTCACCACAGCAATGAGTCAACAACACCAGCAAAACCTTACCCTAAAAAATAACCACAAAACAGAACAGCCATTTCCAAACACTTGCATTTTGATCATCCCCAAAACAACATGCAAAGCACTTTCTAGTATCCCCACACAACCAAAACAACATTGATGTATCAACAAAAACAGCAAGCATCATAGAACATCAAAACATCAACAGCATGCATTTTCATCATTTATAATGACATGCAAAACAATTTCACTTTAAAAACAACAACGAAACATCATCAATGCCACAACAGCATGCATTTACAGCCCTAGATGCAATCTAGAAAGTTGGAAGGTGCCCCTTACCTCTGTTATGTTTCTTGCGCTCGTTTATGTTACTGTGACAAAATTCGGCGAAACTCCCGTTTGCGTCGCTGCTACAAAAGTTAGTTCTCTAGCTCCGTAACGATGAGGGGAACAACTTTTGTACTGGACACTTTCTGGTTTGGCGCTTGGATTTCCAAGTAATTTGACTTTTGAGGATGCTCCTTTTTTGTTAAAACAGAATGGGAAGAGAAACACAATGGCGCATGCAGTGAGGGAGGAAATGTTTTCTGCCTTTCTGTTCTGGCCTCTCACATATATATAGGCACATATGTGCCACCTCACCCAACACAATACTATTATAATATTTTTTGACCATCAGGTACTTAACCACTCTCGTCGTAATTAACAGATAACATCTTAATTAACTGCCCGGAATTTAATTACTCGTAATTAAATTAATTTATCCTTCATCCAATAATTTTAATTCAACCTCCAAAATAAATATTTATATATATATATATATTTACATAAAATATACATATATTAAATATTTTACAAATATTTCCAAAATACACTTAATATGAAATCCATAATTTAATTTTAAATTTAAGGGTCTTACATTACTACCCGTCATCTTACTCTCTAGTTCCCAAGTCACGTCTCCAGTAGTCGGATTCCAAATCACTTTTACTAGTGGGACTTCCTTGTTCCTCAATTGTTTAATCTTCCTGTCCTCAATTCTTACAGGTAATACTTCAAATGACAGGTTATCTTTCAGTTGAATTGTGTCTGGTTCGATCACATGTGACAGATCTGAAATGTATTTCCTTAACTGCGACACGTGAAATACGTCGTGAATATTGGAGGTAAAGCAATCCGATAAGCCACTGGTCCAATCCGTGTAGTAATCTGGTATGGTCCAATAAATTTCGGAATCAACTTTCTTGATTTGATAGCTCTACCAACTCCAGTTGTAGGCGTGATCCTTAGAAATACATGATCACCCTGTTCGAATTCTAAAGGTCTGCGATGCTTGTCCACATAACTCTTCTGACGATTCCTGTGAAATCTTCATTTTCTCTTGTATCCTTTTGACCTTCTCTATAGTCTGTTGCATCATCTCAGGGCCAACAATCATACTTTCTCCGTCCTTATACCAGCATAAAGGCGTCTAACACTTGCGCCCATACAAAGCCTCATAGGGTGCCATTCCAATACTTGCGTGAAAACTATTGTTGTAACTAAACTCAATCAATGGCAATACCTCATCCCAGTTTCCTCTATCATCCAATACACATGCTCTCAATATATATTCCAAGGACTAATTTGTTCTCTCGGTTTGTCCATCTGTTTGTGGATGGTAAGCTGAACTCAATTTCAGTTTCGTTCCCAACGCTTCATGCAGCGCTCCCCAAAAGTGAGATGTGAACTTTGGATCACGGTCTGATACAATACTCGATGGAACTCCGTGTAATCTCACAATCTCAGTAATGTAGATTTCCGTCAGCTTATCCACTTTATAAGTGGTCCTTACTAGTAAGAATGTGCGGATTTTGTCAATCGATCTACTATTACCCAAATCGAATCATTCTTTCTCCTTGTCTTGGGCAATCCGGTTATAAAATCCATGGAAATGCTATCCCACTTCCATTCCGGTATATCCAAAGGTTGCAACATTCCAGCAGGTCGCTGATGTTCCACTTTCGCTTTCTGACAAGTTAAACAAGCTGATAAATACTCTGCTACATCTCTCTTCATTCCTGGCTACCAGTAATTCTGTCTTAAGTCCTAGTACATCTTGGTCGCTCCAGGATGAATACTCAATTTGCTCTTATGAGCCTCTTCCAAAATCGTCCTTCTCATATATGCAACTGCCGGTACACAAATTCTTCCATTACATCTCAGAATATTATCTGGTCCGATCCTAAACTCAGTTGTCTTTCCTTGCACTATTAAGTCTCTTTTCTTGGATTAATGCGTCATCTTGCAAGTTAGCAATCTCCTCAAGTAGTCCACATGAAATTTTTATCATTCCACACTTTAAAATTCCTGGTGCAAACTCTACGTCCAAGTGTAGATCTCTAAATGCTTCCCACAAACTCTTTTTGTCTGGCCATTATCATTGAAGATACTGATACACTTTTCCTACTCAATGCATCAGCCACTACATTGGCTTTCCCAGGGTGATACTGCAATGAAGAATCAAAATCCTTGAGAGTCTCCATCCACCTCCTCTGACGCATGTTCAATTCTTTCTGATCGAACAGATACTTCAAACTTTTATGGTCACTGAATACCGTGAACATACATCCATATAAGTAGTGCCTCCAGACCTTTAATGCAAACACTACTGCAGTAAGCTCTAAATCATGAGTATGATAGTTTCGTTCGTGAGTTTTCAATTGCCTTGAGGCGTAGGCTACAACTTTCTTGTGTTGTACAGAACACATCCCAAACCTTGGTGAGATGCATCACAGTAAACCTCATAGGGTTCCTCTGGTTGTGGCAAGACCTAACTGGTGATATTGTCAACTTTTCCTTAAGCAACTGAAAACTTTCCTCACACTTTTCCGTCCATGCAAACGGTTGATTCTTTCTAGTGAGTTGTGTCAAAGGAGCTACAATCTTAGCAAATCCTTCAATAAATCTCCTGCAGTATCCTGCCAGTCCGACAAAACTACGTATGTCTGTGATAGTCTGAGGCTGTTTCCATGCAAGAATTGTCTCAATCTTTGCCGGATCCATAGCGATTCCTTCTTTTGTTATCACATGTCCCAAGAAGTTCACTTTCTCTAGCCAAAACTCGCACTTCGACAAATTGGCATACAATTGCTTCTCGCGTAAGACTTCAAGAACTTGGCGTAGGTGCTCTCCATGTTCTTCTTCATCCTTTGAATAAATCAATATATCATCGATGAACACCACAACGAATTTATCCAGAAATGGGCTAAAGATTCTATTCATATAATCCATAAAAATCGCTGATGCATTCGTAACTCCAAATGGCATAACGAGATATTCATAATGTCCATAACGAGTCCTGAAAGCAGTCTTTGGAATATCTCCTTCTCTTGCTCGAATCTGATGGTATCCTGACTTCAAATCGATATTTGAAAACACTGCGGCTCCTCTCAATTGGTCCATCAAATCATCGATGCGTGGTAAAGGATAACGATTCTTAATAGTTACCTTGTTCAGTTGCCTATAATCCACACATAAGCGCGAACTTCCATCATTATTCTTAACCAACAACACCGGAGCTCCCCATGGCGACACACTTGGTCTGATAAATCCTTTCTCCACCAAACCTTCAATTTGACCCTTAAGCTCGCTTAATTCCAATGGCGACATCCGATACGGCGTAATTGAAATAGGTCCAGTTCCTGGGTGTAGATCAATGAAGAACTCCACCTCTCTTACCAGGGGTAATCCTGGAATTTCTGTTGGAAATGCGTCCGGATACTCTTTGACTAACACCATATCTTCTATGCTCACATCCATTTTGGTCTCCACGTTAGCCAATGATAAAATTTCCTGAGTTCCTTCTTTCAGTGACACTCCGAGCTTGTTAGCAGTCAAATACCGAACCACTTCAGGTTCGAGGAAAAGAACTAATTTGCGAGCACAATCCAAGACTACATAATTATACGACATCTAATCCATGCCGAGAATGATCTCGAGTCATTGTAGGGGTAAACAAATTAAATTAACCAAGAAATCTTTATTCTGAATAGTTACAGGACAGCGTAAACATGCAGAATTTACGGTCAAAGTCTTAGCAGGTGTGGACACAACCAAATCAAAAGGCAAAGCAGACATAGATAGCTTCAAACTATTCACACAGTCCATAGCAATGAAAGAATGGGTTTCCCCCGAATCAAAAAGTGCAGTTAATGTGTTACCTGCAATCTCGCAATCTCGCTGGATCAAATTGTGAGGTTGATGTCCAGCTTCAGCACCCTAATGATAAACGCAGCCCCTAGCAGTAGAACGAGTAGCCCTAGTCGCGTTCACCGTTGGTTCCACCTTCGGAGCCTTGCAATCCTTTGCAAAATGTCCTGGTTTCTAGAAATTGTAGCATAAGGACTCATAGTGGTACAAGCCGTAGCATAATGTCCTTCTTTTCCACATCGGAAACATCGAACCCCTTGTCCTAATTGTCTTCCAAAATTTTGGTTTCTAGGCCGATTCTGGCCTCTATTGTTGTTTTGTGGCCGGTTATATGGCTTAGCAATTGCTTCCCTTTATTATTATGATAGTTCATCAGGCTCGGCACTCCTGAATTAAAGTTACCTCCTCGGTTGGCCCTCCTGTTCTTCATATCCTCAACCTCTCGGCATTTCTCCACTAATGCTTGGAAACGTTGAATTCCCAAGGGTAAAACTTAGTCTTGAATCTCATACTTCAGCCCACTTTGGAAACGATGACACATAAACTGTTCATCCACCTCTTCAAGGAAAAATCTGAAATGCCTTGATAAAGATTCAAACTTGGCTGCATATTCACCCACTGTCATGTTTCCTTGGTGTAATTTTAGAAAATCATCACCTAGCTTAGTTCTAGTGCTCATCGGAAAGTATTTGTCCAAAAACTTCTTTTTGAACGACTCCCAGTTCACCTCCTCATGAGCTGATCCCATCAGTAGCCTTGTACTCCTCCACCAATACTCTGCATCCCCTAGCAGCAGATACATGTATAGTTGACCTTTACCGCTGCGTGGTAATTAATCATTTCAAAAAATTTCTCCATTTCCTGAATCCATTGGTCCGCTATTTCTGGACCTTCATCACCCTTGAACTTTGGAGGATTATGACGACGAAAATCCTCTAGTCCTCTTGATACAGCAGCACGAATCTCTCTTTCTCTTTTCTCTAGATCACCTTGAGTCTTCACAACCGTCTATGCAGCAACAAACGCAGCCATGTTATTCATCGCTTCAGCCATCCTATCCTCCCGGTTGACGTTGGCTCTTGCAGTGTCGTCTCTCCTTGGAGGCATTGTTCCCTACAAAACCATCATCAAGTAGAAATCTCACACCACTTAGAATAATCCCAAAATATAACTTTAACAGCATCATTACTCAGCACACCACAACTATACAAGACTTGACACTCTAACTACTTGCTCGTATGCATGATCAGATAACGACTCAAAACCAACAATCTAACTAGAGCTCTAACCAAAACCTTACCCAAAACTTTAACCAAATGCTCTGATACCACAATTGTAACACCCCGAGTTTTTAAAACAGCGCGAGTGTATTTTTTTTTCCAACCAAAATAAATAAAAGAATTTTTTTTTCTTCAATTTAATTCTGAAATGATTAAAATCAATTCAAATTAAAAATCGTTCGACATCGTACTCCAAAATAGAAAAGTAATTAAATAATTACATCACGATTAATCAAGTAAGATATTTTTGGGAATTTAATCTTCAAAATATACCAAAATAAAAATACATCCAACAGCAGTATCCTGGACCCACCAAAATATTAACAGAGTGCATGAAAGTTTAGCGGAAAAGATATACAATAATTCCCAAAATAAATCATTACATCCCCAGAGCTCAAGACCCTTTACAACAAGTCTAAACTGATCATGCACTAAAGCTACAGTAGCAAGGGTTTCCACCGCATCCTCTACAAGTCCTGTCTTCACCCAACTGTCCATCTCTCTGCGTTGTCCACAAATATGCCATGCGTGAAGATCAAGGAAAACAAACGATGTCATTGTCGTTAGTGTAACCGTCGGAGGTACGGGTTTGAGTATCATCTGAGGGCAAAGCCCAATTTTCCACAATATTAGTAAAGGGTCTCTCACCGAAATTAACAATTACCACAAAACAATTATTCGAATCCTCTTAATACTTTGATCAAATTTCTATTAAAATTTAATCAAGTCTTTATTCGAATTTAATCAAGTGCAGTTGCCGCTTGTACTTTTCCTTTCCAGCTTGTCTCCAGCATAGTCGAAATCACAAAAACCTCTGAGTTTGTAGGTGGGGGTTTTCTTGTATAACAAAGTAAGGTTGGTGGTTCCTTTAAGGTATCTCAAAATTCATTTGACAACAGTTAAATGGGATTCCCTAGGGTCAGCTTGAAAACGGGCACAAACACAAACACTAAACAAGATGTCAGGTCTAGAAGTAGTTAAATAAAGAAGGGATCCAATCATACCTCTGTATGTTTTCTGGTCTACCTTTTGGCTGGTTTCATCTTTGTCAAGTGAGCAGGTTGGGTGCATGGGGGTGGCCATAGGCTTACATTCACTCATTTTTGAACTTTTTAAGAAATTCTTTAGTATATTTAGATTAGTGAATGAGTATACCTGATTTACCTTGGTGAATCTGAATTCCCAAGAAGAACTTAAGTTCTCCCATCATGCTCATTTGGAATTTTTTCTGCATTAGGACAGAAAACTCTTTGCACAAAGTGCCATTAGTCGATCCAAATATGATATCATCAACATAAACTTGAATAATCAAAATATCATTTTTAATGGATTTCCTAAATAGAGTATTATCAATCTGGCCTCTTATTAAATTCATTCTTAAGCAGAAAGTTACTTGGTCTGTCATACCATGCCCTTGGTGCTTGTTTTAAACCATATAAAGATTTTTTAAGTTTAAAAACATGATCTGGAAAATCAGAATTTTCAAATCTAGGGGGCTGTTTGACATAGACTTCCTCACTTATATAGCCATTTAAGAATGCACTTTTAACATCCATTTGATACATCATTATATCATGATTAGCAGCAAATGATAAGAGATTTTAATTGCTTCTAACCTGGCCACTGGAGCAAAAGTCTCAGTGTAATCTATACCTTCTTGTTGACTGTATCCTTGAGCTACTAATCTGGCTTTGTTCCTTACCACTTCACCTTTTTCATTGAGTTTATTCCTGAACACCCTATTGGTTTTAATAATGTTTTTGTTTGGTCTGGATACCAGATCCCAAACATGATTCCTTTGGAATTCATTCAGCTCTTCTTGCATTGCAAGTATCCAACCTTCCTCTGCCAAAGCTTCATCAACATTGGTTGGTTTGCATCAGCTTCTGGTTCTTGAAGATCTGTAACAGCTTCTGATTCTGATAAATCAGCTTCTGGTTCTGGTGAATCTGTAACAGCTTCAGGTTCTAGTAAATATCCAGGTTTCTCTTCTGACATATCTTGGCTATTTCTGACTTGATCAGATTTATCTTTTGAAGATTTGTCATGTGTTGCTGACTTGCTTGTATCCTCTACCTTTCCAGGTACTTCTGTTTCTTCTGCTTCTGCTTCTGCTCCCTTTGGTTCTGGTGAACCTGCACTATATTTATCTTGCTTTGATTTGTCAAGATCAAGCAGTTTGTCATATAACATAATATAAATAATTTAAAAATGAACTCAATACAGCCAAACCATTAATTCTACTTCTTGTGGTTTTTGCTTGTTTTTGAAACCACTGGAAAGTTGTTTCTGATGAGGTGTTCAATTCGTGTGAATCACCTGGTTCCTCTGACAGTTTGAAAACCTCTATGTCAGCAGTTTCAGTTTTACTCTGAAAATCCTCTTGCTTCTGATTTTTAGATTTCGAATCTGTATGTTCTGTGATTATATGGTTTGGATTAAGTGATTTGAATTCCCTTCCAGGTTTGTAGTCTTGATGAATTTCACTGGAGTGTTTGAAGAACTCTCCTGATTCTGATTCTTCTCTTTCTGCTTTGGCTGATACACCATGTTCCTCTGGTGATTCTGGTAATCATACTAATTCTGATAATTAAAGTAATTCTGATGATCATACCTCAATCTTTGATATTGATACCTGTTCAGGTTCTGGTTCTGGTACTGATTCTGATTCTAGTTCCAGTGTTGATTCTGGTTCCAGTTCCTATGCCTCTGATACTAGTTCCAGTTCTGGTTCTGGTTCCAGTTCCTGATCTGATTCTGGTTCCAGTGTTGGTTCTGGTTCCAGTTCCTCTACCTCTGATACTGATTCCAGTTCTGATTCTATTTCCAGTTCCTGTTCTGATTCCTGTGATATGTGTGATTTCTTTGATATTTCCTGTTCCTCCTATGATTCTGGTTCTGGTTCTGATAGGTATTGTGTTGACCAGTTCTTCTTCTACCAGAGTCACTTGGCTTCTGTTTGGTAGATGTTGGAATATAAACCTTCTTCTGCTTGTGCATTGCCAACATCCATTGTCTAGGCACCATTGTTGGTGTCTTCTTCTGGTTGCTCAGAATATCTGCAACATAGACAATTTGATCTTTTGGTACCCAGAACTGATTGTGTCCAGGTTTGTTAGTTTTAACAACTCTCTGATCTTGTTCAGATATTACCATTGGACAAGATAATTCAGAGTGACCTTTCTTAGCACAAATATCATAATGAACAGTTTTAGTATCAACAATAGTTTATGTAAAACCAAGACCTCTCTTTCCAATGTTACTGTTTCCATAAATCATAGATGCATATTTACTTCTTTCCATTCCATTAGAAATAAAGTTTTGAAAAAATTGCTCATGCATATTAGATTCACAAACAGTTTTGGAAGTGGAACAAGCATTACTTTTGAGAGTTTGGTTTTCAGATTTGAGTCTTGCAACTTCAGTTTTAAAATCCTTGTTTTCAGTTGCATACTCAGAATTTTGATTCTTTAAGACTTGTACTAAGAGTTTTCAGTTTTAAAGACATTTTATTGTTTGCATTTAGAAAGTCTTTTACAGCCTCAATTAATTCAGATTTAGAGAAATCAGAAAATACCTCACTGTCTTCATCTTCTGATTATGTTCCAGAGCTTGAGCTGTATCCAGAACTTGAGTTGGTATGAGCCATCAGAGCCAGAATTGCTTCCTCTGATGTGCTTCCAGACTTGCTTCAATGACTGCTTCGATCATTCTTCCTTCTCGCTGCTTTCCTTCCTGAAATCGTGCTTTTATGAGGTCCAGAAGCAGACCTGATGTGTGCCATCATTGTTGTTTCTGCCTCTTCTTCATCAGACAATTCTTCTTCTGATTCTGATACATCCCAGACTGCCATCAGACCCTTCTTTCTGAATCTGGAACTCTTCTTGTGCTGTTTGCCTTTTCCAGATATGGGCATTCTGACTTGATATGTCCAGGTTCATTGCATCCATAACAAACAATACTTTTCTTGTCAGATTCTTCCTTTCCTTTGTTGTTATGTTTCTTCTTGAAGCTTCTTCTCTTCCTGTTTTCCCAGATCTTAACCATCTTTTAGGTTAAGTAAGCCATGTCATCACAGTCATTGTCACTATCCTCTGATTCCGATGATGCCCTTACAGCTTTCTTCTGTTTCGACATCAGGGCCAGATTCTTCTTCTTTATATATATATATTTACTCAAAACATACATATATTAAATATTTTACTAATATCCCCATAATACACTTAATATTAATTCCACAATTTTAATTTAAAAATTAAGGGTCTTACACTGAGCACTTAACAGTGTTTGAGGAAATGTCCAAATGGTTCAACATGGCAGAATCCAGAGATGAACTAGGAGGCAACATCAACAGACTACCACTGTTTGATGGAGAAAGGTTTGAGTATTGGAAGGACAGAATGAGAAGTTTCTTCATATCTCAAGATCTTGAAATATGGAAGATGGTAGTCAAAGGATACACTTCACCTATTGATCTTGAAGATCCAACTAAAGAACTAGACATGGATGATATGAAACCAGATCAGAGCAGATTACACAAACTTCATCACAAGTCTAAAAACATTATGATTAGTGCCATCACATTCAAGGAATTTGACAGATGCACAGATAAAGAAACAGCAAAGAGCATATTCAACAGTCTGGTTCTGACCTATGAAGGAAGCCAGCAGGTTCAAGAAGCAAGGGCTAACATACTGGTCAAACAATATGAGATGTCCAAGATGGAAGATGATGAAAACATTGATGGAATGTTCTGCAGATTCCAAACTCTGATATCTGGACTAAAGGTTTTGAAGAAAAGCTACACAACAGCAGATCATGTCAAGAAGATCCTCATAAGCTTACCAGCCAAATGGAGACCAAAGGTTACAACAGTACAGAAAGCTAGGGATCTGAATACCTTGAAGCTTGAAGATCTGATCAGCTCCCTCAAGTCTCATGAAATAGAGCTGAATGCAGATGAACCTAAGAAGAAGAAGAATCTGGCTCTTAAGTCGAAACAGAAGAAAGCTACAAGGGCAGCATCAGAATCAGAGGATAGTGACAATGACTGTGATAATATGGCTTACTTAACCAAAAAGATGGTTAAGATCTGGGAAAACAGGAAGAGAAGAAGCTTCAAGAAGAAACATAACAACAAAGGAAAGGAAGAATCTAACAAGAAGAGTATTGTTTGTTATGGATGCAATAAACCTGGACATATCAAGTCAAAATGTCCAAATCTAGAAAAAGGCAACCAGCACAAGAAGAGTTCCAGATACAGAAAGAAGGGTTTGATGGCTGCCTGGGATGAATCACAATCAAAAGAAGAATCGTCTGATGAAGAAGAGGCAGAAACATCAATGATGGCACACATCAGGTATGCTTCTGAACCTCATAAAGCCATGATTTCAGGAAGGAAAGCAGGCAGAAGGAAGAATGAACGAAGTAGTCATTCAAGCAAGTCTGGAAGCACATCAGGAGAAGCAATTCTGTCTCTGATGGCTCATACCAACTCAAGTTCTGGATACAATTCAGGCTCTGGAATAGAATCAGAAGATGAAGACAGTGAGGTATTTTCTGATCTCTCTAAATCTGAATTAATTGATGCTGTAAAACACTTGTTAAATGCAAACAATAAGATGTCTGTAAAATTGAAAACTCTTAGGGAAGATAAGAAAAATCTAACCAAAGAAGTCCAAGTTTTAAAGAATCGAAATTCTGAGTATGCAACTGAAAACCAAGATTTTAAAACTGAACTTGCAAGACTCAAATCTGAAAACCAAACTCTCAAAAGTAATGCTTGTTCCACTTCCAAAACTGTTTATTAATCTGATATGCATGAACAATTTTTTCAAAACTTTATTTCTAATGGAATCGAAAGAAGTAAATATGCATCTATGATTTATGGAAACAGTAACATTGGAAAGAGAGGTCTTCATTTTACAGAAACTATTGCTGATACTAAAACTGTTCATTCTGATATTTGTGCTAAGAAAGGTCACTCTAAATTATCTTGTCCAATAGTAATATCTGAACAAGATCAAAGAGCTGTTAAGACTAACAAACCTGGACCCAATCAGTTCTGGGTACCAAAAGATCAAATTGTCTATGTTGCAGATATTCTAAGCAACCAGAAGGACACACCAACAATGTTGCCTGGAGAATGGATGTTGGCAATGCACAAGCAGAAGAAGGTTTATGTTCCTGCTACAACAAGACAAAGGGAAT
This sequence comes from Cicer cuneatum, assembly GCA_037974295.1. Taxonomy (NCBI): domain Eukaryota; kingdom Viridiplantae; phylum Streptophyta; class Magnoliopsida; order Fabales; family Fabaceae; genus Cicer; species Cicer cuneatum. The sequence continues at coordinate 12,805,315 of JBBPBO010000004.1, read as the reverse complement.
CTGAGTCTAATGGAAGAAGGTCTGGTCAACTCAACCAGAACCAGAATCGGAATCAGAACCAAAACTGGAATCAGAATCAAAACTGAACCAAAACCAAAACTGGAACCAGTATCAGAAGCATATAAACTGGAACCAGAACCAGAATTGGAATTAGTATTAGAAGCATAGGAACTGGAACCAGAATCAACTCTGGAACCAGAATCAGAATCAGTACTGGAACCAGAATCAGAATCAACACTGGAACCAGAACCAGAATCAGATCAGGAATTACCAGAATTACCAAATTCATCAGAACCACCAGATTCACCCAAATCTCCAGAATCATCAAGGTTATCAGAATCACTGGATTCACCAAAATTACCAGAAGCAAAACATGTTCCAGAATCATCAGAGGAACATGGTTTTTCAACCAAAGCAGAATCAAGGAAACTGCTCAAACAGGCTAGAAGAAGAACTGGCTCTAATGGCTCAAACAGAAGCTAAGTCTGAATATGAGTCTGACTCTGACTCTGATTTTGACAGAGAAAAGGCAAGGTCTGATCAGCAACACAAAACTTGGTATCTTGATAGTGGCTGCTCCAAGCACATGACAGGAGACAAATCTATGTTTCTGGATCTGACTATGAAGAATGGAGGCAAAGTTTCCTTTGGAGGAAACCAGAAAGGTCAGATTATTGGTACAGGAACTGTTGGTAACACTTCTTCTTCCCTTTCTATTAAAAATGTTATGTTAGTTAAAGGGCTAAAACATAATCTTCTGAGCATAATTCAATTAAGTGATTGCAACTATGATGTTATTTTTAATCAAAAAACTTGCAAAGCTGTTAGTCAACTTGATGGGTCGGTTTTATTTACTGGCACTAGGAAGGATAATGTTTATAAAATTGATCTGTTCAATCTTGCTAAGCAACAGGTTAAATGCCTATTATCTGTAAGTGAGCAGAATCTGATTTGACATAAGAGGCTAGGGCATGCAAACCCTAGACTTATATCCGAGTTGAGCAAACTCCAGTTGGTAAGAGGGCTTCCCAAGGTAAGTTCCAAAACTGAGATTCTGTGTGAAGCGTGTCAAAGAGGTAAACAAACTAAAAGCTCTTTTAAAACTAAAAAATGTGTTTCTACCTCTCAACCACTTGAACTGCTTCACTTAGATCTGTTTGGTCCTGTTCAAATAGCTTCCCTCAGTGGTAAGAAATATGGTTTTGTGATTGTTGATGATTACTCAAGGTGGACTTGGGTAAAATTTTTAAAGAACAAAGATGAATCTCTCAAAGTATATATTTCTTTCTGTAAGCAAGTTATGAATGAACAGGGTATTAAAATCATAACCATCAGAAGTGATCATGGAGGTGAATTCGAGAACAAGTATTTTGAAGAATTCTGCGATGAGAATGGCATCTCTCACAACTTCTCATCCCCCAGAACACCTCAACAGAATGGAGTGGTAGAAAGGAAGAACAGATCACTGCAGGAGATGGCCAGAACCATGCTAAATGATATGAAGGTTGCCACCTACCTTTGGGCAGAAGCTGTCAACACAGCTTGCTACATTCCGAATAGAGTCTACATCAGGTCCATCTTAAATAAAACTCCCTATGAACTGTAGAAAGGTAAGAAACCCAATATTTCCTACTTTAAGCAATTTGGCTGCATCTGTTTTATGTTGAACACTAAAGATAACCTAGCTAAGTTTGATTCTAGATCTCAAAAGTGTATCTTTATTGGCTACTCTGAGAGATCAAATGCTTATAGGGTGTTTAACAAAGAAACTAACACTGTGGAAGAATCAATCCACATTAAGTTTGATGATAAACAGCTTGACTCTGAAAAGTGAAAGCAAGATGAGGAAATTGCAGGTGAACCAGAGGCACAAGAACCAGAAGCTAAACCAGCAGTAGAATCTGAGAAAGATCAAGATGAAGAAGAACATGCTGACTCGGAAAACAAGTCAGAGGGAAAGAATGGATGGAAGTACAAGTCTTCACATCCTGAATCTCTCGTTATTGGCAGTGCAGCATAACCTTTAAAGACCCGATCATCAAGTAGAGAAACCAGTCTGTTTGGTTTACTCTCAACAATTGAGCCAAGCAATGTTAATGAGGCTTTGCCAGAGGAAGGTTGGATACTTGCAATGCAAGAAGAGCTGAATGAATTCCAAAGGAATGATGTTTGGGATCTGGTACCCGGAGCAAACAAACACATTATTGGAACCAAGTGGGTGTTCAGAAATAAACTAAATAAAAAAGGTGAAGCGGTAAGGAACAAAGCCAGACTTGTAGCTCAAGGATACAGTCAACAGGAAGGTATAGTCTACACTGAGACTTTTGCTCCAGTGGCCAGGTTAGAAGCAATTAGAATTCTCTTATCATTTGCTGCTAATCATGATATAATGCTGTATAAAATGGATCTTACAAAGTGCATTCTTAAATGGCTACATAAGTGCGGAAGTCTATGTCAAACAGCCCCCTAGATTTAAAAATTCTGATTTTCCAGACCATGCTTTTAAACTTAAAAAATCTTTATATGGTTTAAAACAAGCACCAAGGGCATGGTATGACAGACTTAGTAACTTTCTGCTTAAGAATGAATTTAATAGAGGCCAGATTGATAATACTCTATTTAGGAAATCCATTAAAAATGATATTTTGATTATTCAAGTTTATGTTGATGATATCATATTTGGATCGACTAATGGAACCTTGTGCAAAGAGTTTTCTGACCTAATGCAGAAAGAGTTCCAAATGAGCATGATGGGAGAACTCAAGTTCTTCTTGGGAATTCTATTCACCAAGGTAAATCAGGTATACTCATTCACCAATCTAAATATACTAAAGAACTTCTTAAAAAGTTCAAAATGAGTGAATGTAAGCCTATGGCCACTCCCATGCACCCAACCTGCTCACTTGAGAAAGATGAAACCAGCCAAAAGGTAGACCAGAAATCATACAGAGGTATGATTGGATCCATTCTTTATTTAACTCTTCTAGACCTGACATCTTGTTTAGTGTTTGTGTCTGTGCCCGTTTTCAAGATGACCCTAGGGAATCCCATTTAACGGCTGTCAAACGAATTTTGAGATACCTTAAAGGAACCACCAACCTTACTTTGTTTTACAAGAAAACCCCCCACCTACAAACTCAGAGGTTTTTATGATTCCGACTATGCCGGAGACAAGTTGGAAAGGAAAAGTACAAGTGGCAACTGCACTTTCTTAGGTGATAATTATTGGAACCAAGTTGGTTCTAAATACTTACGATTTTGATGTTTACAAAAGCACTCCATGTAATCTTATTTTGTACCTTGAATTATTACATTAAAAACCACCAGAAAATGAAGTTTACAGAGGTAGAAAATGCATCCAAAATGCATCTTGGAATTACCAGAGGATACACCAGGATGTCAAAACACTACCAGACGATATCTTTGCTGGCCCAGAACAGAAGGAAGCAAAGTTAGAAGAAGACCTGGACCAGACCAGAAGATGTCAAATGTCAAATTTATTCCAGAAGTTATTCTGACCAGATGATGGCCTGGTAGTGAAATGATAAACAGTCCAAACTTGTTCCAGACTTAATCAGAGGATGATTTAATGGGTCCAGAACAAGAGAATTAATCCAGATTTGACCCAGACCAGAAGATAGCATGGTCCAGGGTATGAAACTAAGTCCAGACCAGAAGAAATGATTTCCAGAATTGATCCAGACCTGATCCAAAATTAAAGGTAAAATGTCTAGACTGAAATATTACTTGTCCAGATTTAATTTCAGTTTAATCCAGACCAAGTCCAGAATTGGTCCAGATCAGAGGGAAGATTTCCAGATCAATGGTTCAGTTTTAATTATTTGGCCCAGTGTTGGCCGAGATCAGAAGATCAGACCATGGTCCAGTGTTGGCCGAAATTAGAAGGACAGAAAGTGTGGTCCAGTAGTGGCCGAGATCAGAGGATCACAGCAGATCAGTTTGCTGGACCAGGATGGCCGAGATCAGAAGATTAGAAGGTTAGGAAGTATGGTCCAGGGATGGCCGAAATTAGAGGATCACAACATATTAATTAGTATGGTCCAGATGTGGACTAGTGCAGGGAGATCAAATGGTCCAGATTCAATCATGAGGATTAATGGTGGAGATTTTAATTCATTTTGATCAAAGTATTGAAAAGATTTGTTACAAAAAGAAATTGAAGTATTGTGGAACTCAGGAGCTGTTGGCGGGAAGAAACTAAAGACTTGATTGGCCAGTTATTTTGAAAGAAAATCTGAAGCTTAAAAAAGATATGTTTTTTATTTAAATAAAGCCCAATTGGTCAAGTTATTTTTGCAAGAGAATCCACCAAGATTCAGCTCGAAATTAAGATTGGAAAAGGCCCTAATTTGCATCTATAAAAGGAGGCTCAAGGCAGAATACTTATGATTGAAAATCACAAAAGAGTCATACACTTCCAAAGCGAACACTCAAGTTTTCAGTGAGGTTAATTGTGAGTTCCAGCTTTCAAGAAGCAAGCACTCGTGTTATTTTCTTTCCCTTGTGTTAGATCTAAGTTGTTAAAGTAGAGTCTACAATCTGAGGGAGTCAGAAGGGGTAGCAGATTACTTTGCAATTAGATTCAAGGCGTCGTAATTCCTTCTACAATCTAGGGTTGTCAGATTGGCAGGAGAAGACTTGACTTAGGAAGTCAAGGTGCTGTATTCCTCAAGAATCTAGGATTGTTAGACTGTTTGAGAAGACTGACTTGGAGGGTCAGTGGAACTGTTGTAATTCAAGGTTTGAATTTGTAAAATCCTTCAAGGTGAAAGGACTGGACCTAGCCTCGTTAACGATGAACTAGTATAAAAATTTTGTGTTTTATTTTTTACTTTATATCTGCTGCTAACTCTATTTTTATTCATCAGGTTTTAATTTAAAAGTGTAAAAACTGGAAAAGTAATCAAGTTAGTCAAACACAATTCAACCCCCCATTCTCGTGATTGCACCTTCAATTGGCATCAGAGCTCGGTCTAAAGGCTGAGCACTTAACAGTGTTTGAGGAAAGGTCCAAGGGGTTCAACATGGCAGAATCCAGAGATGAACTGGGAGGCAACATCAACAGACCACCACTGTTTGATGGAGAAAGGTTTGAGTATTGGAAGGACAGAATGAGAAGTTTCTTCATATCTCAAGATCCTGAATTATGGAAGATCGTAGTCAAAGGATACACTGCACCTACTGATCCAGAAGATCCAACTAAAGAACAAGACATAGATGATATGAAACCAGATCAGAGCAGATTACACAAACTTCATCACAAGTCTAGAAACATCATGATCAATGCCATCACATTCAAGGAATTTGATAGATGCATAGATAAAGAAACAGCAAAGAGCATATTCAACAGTCTGGTTCTGACCAATGAAGGAAGCCAGCAGATTCAAGAAGCAAGGGCTAACATACTGGTCAAACAGTATGAGATGTTCAAGATGGAAGATGATGAAAACATTGATGGAATGTTCTGCAGATTCCAAACTCTGATAGCTGGACTAAAGGTTTTGAAGAAAAGCTACACAACAGCAGATCATGTCAAAAAGATCCTCATAAGCTTACCAGCCAAATGGAGACCAAAGGTTACAACAGTACAGGAAGCTAGGGATCTGAATACCTTGAAGCTTGAAGATTTGATCAGCTCCCTCAGGTCTCATGAAATAGAGCTGAATGCAGATGAACCTAAGAAGAAGAAGAAGAAGAAAGCTACAAGGGCAGCATCAGAATCAGAGGATAGTGACAGTGACTGTGATGATATGGCTTACTTAACCAAAAAGATGGTTAAGATCTGGGAAAACAGGAAGAGAAGAAGCTTCAAGAAGAAACATAACAACAAAGGAAAGGAAGAATCTGATAAGAAGAGTATTGTTTGTTTTGGATGCAATAAACCTGGACATATCAAGTCAAAATGTCCAAATCTGGAAAAAGGCAAACAGCACAAGAAGAGTTCCAGATACAGAAAGAAGGGTTTGATGGCTGCCTGGGATGTATCAGAATCAAAAGAAGAATCGTCTGATGAAGAAGAGGCAGAAACAGCAATGATGGCACACATCAGGTCTACTTCTAGACCTCAAAAAGGCATGATTTCAGGAAGGAAAGCAGGCAGAAGGAAGAATGAACGAAGTAGTCATTCAAGCAAGTCTGGAAGCACATCAGAGGAAGCAATTCTGTCTCTGATGGCTCATACCAACTCAAGTTCTGGATACAATTCAGGCTCTGGAATAGAATCAGAAGATGAAGACAGTGAGGTATTTTCTGATCTCTCTAAATCTGAATTAATTGAGGCTGTAAAAGACTTGTTAAATGCAAACAATAAGATTTCTTTAAAACTGAAAACTCTTAGGAAGATAAGAAAAATCTAACCAAAGAAGTCCAAGTTTTAAAGAATCGAAATTCTGAGTATGCAACTGAAAACCAAGATTTTAAAACTAAAGTTGCAAGACTCAAATCGGAAAAAACCAAACTCTCAAAAGTAATGCTTGTTCCACTTCCAAAACTGTTTATTAATGTGATATGCATGAACAGTTTTTTCAAAACTTTATTTCTAATGGAATGGAAAGAAGTAAATATGCATCTATGATTTATGGAAACAGTAACATTGGAAAGAGAGGTCTTCATTTTACAGAAACTATTGTTGATACTAAAACTGTTCATTCTGATATTTGTGCTAAGAAAGGTCACTCTGAATTATCTTGTCCAATAGTAATATCTGAACAAGATCAAAGAGCTGTTAAGACTAACAAACCTGGACCCAATCAGTTCTGGGTACCAAAAGATCAAATTGTCTATGTTGCAGATATTCTGAGCAACTAGAAGGAGACACCAACAATGGTGCCTGGACAATGGATGTTGGCAATGCACAAGCAGAAGAAGGTTTATGTTCCAACATCTACCAAACAGAAGCCAAGTGACTCTGGTAGAAAAATAACTGGTCAACACAATACCTATCAGAACCAGAATCATATGAGGAATAGGAAATATCAAAGAAATCACACATATCACAGGAATCAGAACAGGAACTGGAACAAGTATCAGAGGCACAAGAACTGGAACCAGAATCAACACTGGAACCAGAATCAGAATCAGTACCAGAACCAAAACCTGAACAGGTATCAGTATCAAAGGTTGAGGTATGATCATCAGAATTACTTTAATTTTCAGAATCAATATGATTACCAGAATCACCATAAGTTCGAAAATCACCAGAGAAACATGGGGTATCAGCCAAAGCAGAAAGAAAGGAATCAGAATTAGGAGAGTTCTTCAAACACTTTAGTGAGATTCATCAAGACTACAAACCTGGAAGGGAATTCAAATCCTCTCATCCAAACCATGTAATCACATAACATACAGGTTACAAAAGGAATGTTAGAGTAAAACTGAAACTGTTGACATAGAGGTTACATGTTGTTGTAAATACTATTATTATTTGATATTTATGTTTACTGTGATAACAAGAAGCGTGATCTTAACAAATCAAAGCTAGATAAGTATTCTGCAGGTTTTCAAACTATCAGAGGAACCAGGTGATTCACACGAATTGAACACTTCAGCAGAAACACCATTCCAGTGGGTTCAAAAACATGCAGAAATCACCAGAAGCAGAATTAATGGTTTGGCTTTATTGAGTTCATTTTTAAATTATTTATATTATGTTATATGACAAACTGCTTGATCTTGACAAATCAAAGCAAGATAAAGATAGTGCAGGTTCACCAAAACCAAAGGGAGCAGAAGCAGAAGCAGAAGAAACAGAAGTACCTGGAAAGGTAGAGGATACAAGCAAGTCAGCAACACATGACAAATCTTCACAAGATAAATCTGAAGAGAAATCTGGATATTTACCAGAACCAGAAACTAATTTATTAAATCAGAAGCTGTTAAAGATTTACCAGAACCAGAAGCTGATTTATCAGAATCAGAAGCTGTTACAGATTTACCAGAACCAGAAGTTGATTTATCAGAATCAGAAGCTGTTACAGATCTTCCAGAAACAGAAGTTGATGCAGACCAACCAATGTTGATGAAGATTTGGCAGAAGAAGGTTGGATACTTGCAATGCAAGAAGAGCTGAATGAATTCCAAAGAAATGATGTTTTGGATCTGGTACCTAGACCAAACAAAAACATTATTGGAACCAAGTGGGTGTTCAGAAATAAACTAAATGAAAAAGGTGAAGTGGTAAGGAACAAAGCCAGACTTGTAGCTCAAGGATACAGTCAACAGGAAGGTATAGACTACACTGAGACTTTTGCTCCAGTGGCCAGGTTAGAAGCAATTAGAATTCTTTTATCATTTGCTGCTAATCATGATATAATGCTGTATCAAATGGATGTTAAAAGTGCATTCTTAAATGGCTATATAAGTGAGGAAGTCTATGTCAAACAGCCCCCTAGATGTGAAAATTCTAATTTTCCAGACCATGTTTTCAAACTTAAAAAATCGTTATATGGTTTAAAACAAGCACCAAGGGCATGGTATGATAGACTTAGTAACTTTCTGCTTAAGAATGAATTTAATAAAGGCCAGATTGATAATACTCTATTTAGGAAATCCATTAACAATGATATTTTGATTATTCAAGTTTATGTTGATGATATCATATTTGGATCAACTAATGGCACCTTGTGCAAAGAGTTTTCTAACCTAATGCAGAAAGAGTTCCAAATGAGCATGATGGGAGAACTTAAGTTCTTCTTGGGAATTCAGATTCATCAAGGTAAATCAGGTATACTCATTCACAATCTAAATACACTAAAGAACTTCTTAAAAAGTTCAAAATGAGTGAATGTAAGCCTATGGCCACCCCCATGCACCCAACCTGCTCACTTGAGAAAGATGAAACCAGCCAAAAGGTAGACCAGAAAACATACAGAGGTATGATTGGATCCCTTCTTTATTTAACTGCTTCTAGACCTGACATCTTGTTTAGTGTTTGTGTCATTGCCCGATTTCAAGCTGACCCTACGGAATCCCATTTAACTATTGTCAAACGAATTCTGAGATATCTTAATGGAACCACCAACCTTACCCTGTTATACAAGAAAACCCCCACCTACAAACTCAGAGGTTTTTGTGATTCCGACTATGCTGGAGATAAGCTGGAAAGGAAAAGTACAAGCGGAAACTACACCTTCTTAGGTGATAATTTGATCTCTTGGTCAAGCAAAAGACAAAGCACCATTGTCATGTCAACAGCTGAAGCTGAGTATATATCAGCGGCAGGATGCAGTTCACAGTTACTTTGGATGAAACATCAACTTGAAGGTTACATCATCTTTGAAACTAATATCCCTTTGTTCTGTGATAACACTTCAGCCATAAACCTAACCAAGAACCCTATCTTACACTCAGAGCCAAACACATTGAAATAAAACACCATTTCATTAGGGACCATGTTCAAAAAGGGACTCTAAGCATCCAGTTTGTGGACATTGATCATCAATGGGATGATATCTTCACCAAAGCATTACCAGAAGATATGTTCGAGTTCATCAAGAAGCATCTCAGCATTACCTCCATATCTGACTAGCTTAAGTAGTCATCTTAGGATTTTTTAAATTTCTTGTAATTTTATTTTTTTTGTCTTTTATTTTCTGTTTTACTTTCTGTAATTTGTAAAGAGAAAAACAAAAAAAAATACAAAAATAGTAGGACCTCTTTTTGGCTGATGACAAAAAAGGGGGAGAGAGAGAGAAAAAGGAGAAATAAGTAGAAAAGGATAGATAAAAAGAAAGGAGGAGGGAAAAAGAAAGAGATGAAAAGGGAAGGAGTTTAAAAGGAGAAGAATCAGGGTGAGAGAAAAAGAAAGAGTGAAAAAGAAGAAGTTGAAAAGGAGAGGAATCAGGGAGAGAGTAAAAGAAAGAGTGAAAAGAGAATGAGTTGAAAAGGAGAGGAAATATGAAGAGAGAAAAAGAAAGAGAGAATAAAGAATGAGTTGAAAAGGAGAGGAGAAGAGAAGAAAAGAAAGAGTGAAAAGAGAAGGAGTTGAAAAGGAGAAGAAAAAGTCAGTATCAGACTTAGGGGGAGAGATTGGTCTGAGGGGGAGTAATTCAAGTCTTCAAGTCATAAACTAGCTGAAGATGCAAACACGAGAAGGGGGGGTTGAATTGTGTTTGACTTAACTTGAATACTTTTCCTGTTTTTATACTTTTAAAACAAAACTGATGCATAAATAAAAATAGACTTAGCAGCGGATATAAAATAAAAATAAAACTCAGAATTTTTATACTGGTTCACCGTTAACGAGGCTACTGTTGGAACCAAGTTGGTTCTAAGACTTAGGATTTTGATGTTTACAAAAGCACTCAATGTAAACTTATTTTATACCTTGAATTATTAAATTAAATGTCATCAGAAACTGAAGAAATCAGAAGCAGAAGATCAAAGGAAAATGAATTCTGGAATTTCCAGAACATGTTTCAGGATGACAAAACTGAACCAGAAGATAACTTTGCAGGCCTATATCAGAAGGAATAAAATTCATAATGAAACATGGATCATATCATTGGAAAGCCTGCCAGAAGGAGAGTTGATCAAGACAAACAGGAATCAAATATCACTTTTATTCCAGAAGTTATTCTGACCAAAAGATGGCCTGGCAGTAAAAATTACACAGCCCAGACTTGTTCCAGACTTGACCAGAAGGTATGTTTATGAGTCCAGAACATAAAGATCAATCCAGATTTGGCCTAGATCATAAGATAGCATGATTTAAGGCATGGAACTAAGTCCAGAACAAAAGAAATGAGTTCCAGAATCAACCCAGACCTGGTCCAAAATTAAAGGTAAAATGTCTAGACTGAAATATTTTTTGATCAAGTTTATTTTAGTTTGTTCCAGACCAAATTCCAGAATCTGTCCAGATCAGAGTAAAAATATCCAGATCAATGGTTCAGAAATAATTTTTTGAGTCCAGTGATGGTCAAGATCAGAAAATCAGACCATGGCCCAGAAGTGGCCGAAATCAGAGGGACAAGCTGTGCAGTCCAGAAATGGCCGAATCCAAAAGTTCATAGCATATCAGGCGCGCATCGAGGAAGGATGAAATCAGAAGATCAGAGGGCTATGAAGTGTGGTCCAGGAATGGCCGAATTCGGAGGATAATAGCTTAGCAATCAGGCTGGTCCAGCTGTGGAATATCGCATGGTGCAGATTTGATCATAGGAATCAATGGTGAGGATCTGAAGATATTTTTATCAAATTATTGTTAAAGATTCGTTTTAAATTAAAGTGGAGTAGCATGGAAGTCAGGAGCTGTGGCGGGAAGCAATGCACATATTTGATTGGCCAGTTAAGATATGAAACAAATCTAAGGCTTAAAAAAGATATGTTTTGGAATTAATTGAAGCCCGATTGGTCAATTTATTTTTGTCAGAGAATCCAGCAATATTTAGCTCGAATTTAAGGATTGGAAGAGGCCCAAATCAGCATCTATAAAAGGAGGCACAAGGCAGATTACTTAGCATCGAAAATCACAAAACGGTCATACACTTCAAAAGCAAACACTCTCAAATTTTCATATAAGTCAATTGTTGAGTCTTAGTTTTTAAAGCAACTACTCTTGTTGTTTTCGTTCCACTTTGTCAAATCTAAGTTGTTGAAGTAGAGTCTACAAGCTATGGGAGTCAGTAGAGGTAGCAGGTTACTTGGCAATTAGATTTGTAGTGTTGAGAATTCTTCTACAATCTGGGGTGTCAGATTGGCTGAAGAACATGAGCTGTTTTTTCTCAAGAAGTCTAGGATTGTTAGACTATTGAGAAGACTAACTTGGAGGGTCAGTAGCAAGGTTGTAATTCAAGTTTGAATTAGTGAAATCCTTCAAGGCAAAGGGACTGGACGTAGCCTCGTTAACGGTGAACCAGTATAAAATCTGTGAGTTTTTATTTATATTTTTATCCGCTGCTAAATCTGTTTTAATTATACATCAAGTTTTGTTTTGAAAGTATTAAAACAGGAAAAGTTTCAAGTTAAGTCAAACACAATTCAACCCCCCCTTCTCGTGTTTGCACCTTCAATTGGCATCAGAGCTCGGTCTCAAGGCTGAGCATTTAACCGTGTTTGAGGAAAGGTCCAAGGGGTTCAATATGGCAGAAGAATTGGGAAACAACATCAATAGACCACCACTATTTGATGGAGAAAGGTTTGAGTATTGGAAGGACAGAATGAGAAGCTTTGTCATATCTCAAGATCCTGAACTATGGAAGATGATAGTCAGAGGATATACTGCTCCTACTGATCCAGAAGATCCAACTAAGAAACTGGACATGTTTGATATGAAACCAGATCAAGTCAGATTACATAGACTTCATTACAAGTCCAGAACCATGGTGGTCAGTGCACTCACATTCAAAGAATTTGATAGATGCACAAATAAAGAAACAGCAAAGAGTATATTTGATAGTCTGGTTCTGACCTATGAAGGAACCAAGCAGGTTCAACAAACAAAGGCTAACATATTGGTCAGAAGGTATGAGCTGTTCAAGATGGAAGAGGATAAAGACATTGACACAATGTTCTGCAGATTCTAGAGTTTGGTATCAGAACTGAAAGTATTAAACAAAAGCTATACCAATGAAGATCATGTCATGAAAATTCTGAGAAGTCTACCAAAAAGGTGGAGACCAAAAGTTACTGCAATACAGGAAGCTAAGGATCTGAGTACCTTGAGGCTGGAAGATCTAATCAGCACACTTAGGTCTCATGAAATAGAACTTGAAGAAGATGAACCTAAGAAGAAGAAAAATTTGGCTCTGAAATCGAAACAGAAGAAAGCTGCAAAGGCAGAATCAGAATCAGAGGATAGTGATAGTGATTGTGATGATATGGCATACTTAACCAAAAAGATGGTTAAGATCTGGGAAAGCAGGAAGAAAAGAAACTTCAAAAGGAAACATAACAGCAAGGATAAGGAAGAATCTAACAAGAAGAATATTGTTTGTTATGAACGCAATGAACCTGGACATATCAAGTCAGAATGTCCAAATCTGGAAAAAGGCAAACCGGACAAGAAGAATTCTAGATATAGAAAGAAGGGTATGATGGCTGCCTGGGATGTTTCAGAATCAGAGGAAGAATCGTCTGATGAAGAAGAGGCAGAAACAGCAAAGATGGCTCACATCAAGTCTGCTTCTGGACCTCATAAAGGAAAACAAACCAAGAAGAGTTCCAGATACAGAAAGAAAGGTCTGATGGCTGCCTGGGATGTATCAGAATCAGAGGAAGAATCTTCTGATGAAGAAGAGGCAGAAACAGCAAAGATGGCTCACATTAAGTCTGCTTCTGGACCTCATAATGGCACGAATTCCAGAAGGAAGAATGATCGAAGCAGTCATTCAAGCAAGTCTGGAAGCACATCAGAGGAAACAATTCTGTCTCTGATGGCTCATACCTAATCAAGTTCTGAATACAGCTCAAGCTCTGAAACAGAATCAGAAGATGAAGACAATGAGGTATTTTCTGATCTGTCTAAATCTGAATTAATTGAGACTTTAAAGGACTTGTTAAATGCAAACAATAAAAGGTCTTTAAAACTGAAAACTCTTAGGGAAGATAAGGAAAATCTAACCAAAGAAGTCCAAGTTTTAAAGAATCGAAATTCTGAGTATGCAACTGAAAACAAAGATTTTAAAACTGAAGTTGCAAGACTCAAGTCTGAAAACCAAACTCTGAAAAGTAATAATTGTTCCACTTCTTAAACTGTTTGTAAATCTGATATGCATGAGCAAGTTTTTCAAAACTTTATTTCTAATGGAATGGAAAGAAGTAAATATGCATCTATGATTTATGGAAACAGTAATTCTGGAAAAAGAGGTATTGGTTTTACAGAAACAATTACTGAAAATAAAGCTGTTCATTCTGATGTTTTGTGTATTGTTTGTGCCAAGAAAGGTCACTCTGAATTATCTTGTCCAATGGTAAAATGTGAACAAGAACAGAGAGCTGTTACAACTAACAAACCTAGACCCAATCAGTTCTGGGTACCAAAAGAACAAATTGTTTATGTTGCAGATATTTTGAACAACCAGAAGGAGACACCAACAATGGTGCCTGGACAATGGATACTGGCAACGCACAAGAAGAAGAAAGTCTATGTTCCAATATCTACCAAACCGAAGCCAAGTGACTCTGGTAGAAGAAGAACTGGTCAACACAATCGGAACCAGAACCAGAATCATAGGAGGAACAGGAAATATCAAAGATATCACACGAATCAGAACAGGAACTGGAACCAGTATCAGAGGAACAGGAACTGCAACCAGAACCAGTATCAGAGGTACAGGAACTGGAACCAGAACCAACACTGGAACCAGAACCAAAACTGGAGGCATAGAAACTGGAACCAGAATCAACACTGGAACCAGAATCAGAATCAGAATCAATACCAGAACCAGAACCTGAACAGGTATCAGTATCAAAGGTTGAGGTATGATCATCAGAACTACTTTAATTATCATAATCAGTATGATTACCAGAATCTTCATAAGTTCCAGAATCACCAGAGGAACATGGTGTATGTGCCAAAGCAGAAATTAAAGAATCAGAATCAAGAGAGTTCTTCAAACACTCCAGTGAAGACTACAAACCTGGAAGGGAATTCAAATTCCCTCATCCAAACCATGTAATCTCAGAACATATAGATTAGGAATCTGAAAATCAGAAGCAAGAGGATGTTCAGAACTGAGGCTACATCTTGCTGTATATATTATTATTATTTTATATTTATGCTTACTGTGATAACAAGAAGCTTGATCTTAACAAATCAAAGCTAGATAAGTATTCTGCAGGTTTTCAAATTATCAGAGGAACCAGGTGATTCACACGAATTGAACACCTCAGCAGAAACAACATTCCAGTGGTTTCAAAAACAAACTGAAACCACCAGAAGCAGAAGCAGAACGAATGGTTTGGCTGTATTGAGTTAAATTTTAACTTATTTGATTTGCATTGTGTAATATGACAAACTGCTTGATCTTGACAAATCAAAGCAAGATAAAAATAGTGCAGGTTCACCAGAACCAAAGGGAGCAGAAGAAACAGAAGTACCTGGAAAGGTAGAGGATACAGGCAAGTCAGCAACACATCTTCAAAAGATAAATCTGATCAAGTCAGAAACAGCCAAGATAAGCCAGAAGAGAAATCTGGATATTTACCAGAATCTGAAGCTGTTACAGATTCACCAGAACCAGAAGCTGATCTATCAGGATCAGAAGATGTTACAGATCTTCAAGAACCAGAAGTTGATGTTGATGAAGCTTTGGCAGAGGAATGGTGGATACTTGCAATGCAAGAAGAATGAATTCCAAAGGAATGATGTTTGGGATCTGGCATCCAGACCAAACAAAAACATTATTGGAACCAAGTAGGTGTTCAGGAATAAACTCAATGAAAAAGGTGAAGTGGTAAAGAACAAAGCCAGATTAGTAGCTCAAGGATACAGTCAACAAGAAGGTATAGATTACACTGAGACTTTTGCTCCAGTGGCCAGGTTAGAAGCTATTAGAATTCTATTATCATTCGCTGCTAATCATGATATAATGCTCTATCAAATGGATGTTAAAAGTGCATTCTTGAATGGCTACATAAGTGAAGAAGTCTATGTCAAACAGCCCCCTGGTTTTGAAAATTCTGATTTTCCAGACCATGTTTTCAAACTTAAAAAGTCTCTATATGGTTTAAAACAAGCACCAAGGGCATGGTATGACAGACTTAGTAACTTTCTGCTTAAGAATGAATTTAATAGAGGCCAGATTGATAATACACTATTTAGGAAATCCATTAAACATGATATTCTGATTATTCAAGTTTATGTTGATGATATCATATTTGGATCCACTAATGGCACTTTGTGCAAAGATTTTTCTGACCTAATGCAGAAGGAGTTTCAAATGAGCATGATGGGAGAACTTAAGTTCTTCCTGGGAATTCAGATTCACCAAGGCAAATCAGGTACACTCATTCACCAATCTAAATACACCAAAGAACTTCTTAAAAAGTTCAAAATGAGTGAATGTAAGCCAATGGCCACCCCCATGCACCCAACCTGCTCACTTGAGAAAGATGAAACCAGCCAAAAGGCAGACCAGAAAACATACAGAGGTATGATTGGATCCCTTCTCTATTTAACTGCTTCTAGACCTGACATTATGATTAGTGTTTGTGTCTGTGCTCGATTTCAAGCCGATCCTAGGGAATCCCATTTAACTGCTGTTAAAAGAATTCTGAGATATCTTAAAGGAACCACAAACCTTACCTCGTTATACAAGAAAACCCCCACCTACAAATTAAAAGGTTTTTGTGATTCTGACTATGCTGGAGACAAGTTGGAAAGGAAAAGTACCAGTGGCAACTGCACATTCTTAGGTGATAATTTGATCTCTTGGTCAAGGAAAAGACAAAGCACCATTGCCATGTCAATAGCAGAAGCTGAATATATATCAGCAGTAGGATGCAGTTCACAGCTACTTTGGATGAAACATCAACTTGAGGATTATAACATGTTTGAAACCAATATCCCTTTGCTCTGTGATAACACTTCAGCCATAAACCTCACCAAGAACCCTATCTTACACTTTAGAGCCAAACATTTTGAAATAAAACACCATTTCATTAGGGACCATGTTCAGAAAGGAACTTTAAGCATCCAGTTTGTGGACACTGATCATCAATGGGCTGATATCTTCACCAAGGCATTACCAGAAGATAGGTTTGAGTTTATTAAGAAGCATCTCAGCATGACCTCCATATCGGACTAGCTCAAGTAGTCAACTTAGGAGTTTTTATATTTCTTGCAATTTTAATTTCTGTCTTTTATTTTATGTTTTTTACCTTCTGAAATTTGTACAGAGAAAAACAAAAAAAATACAAAAACAGCAGGACCACTTTTTGGCTGATGACAAAAAGGGGGAGAAAAAGAGAGAGAGAAAAAGAAGAAATAAGTAGAAAAGGAGAGGAATCAAGGAGAGAGAGAGAGAAAGAAAGCGTGAAATCAAAAGGAGTTGAAAAGGAGAGGAATCAGGGAGAGACAAAAAGAAAGAGTGAAATAAGAAGGAGTTGAAAAGGAGAGGAAATGTGAAGAAAAAGAAAGAGAGCAAAAAGAAGGAGTTGAAAAGGAGAGGAGAAGAGAAGAAAAGAAATAGTAAAAAGAAAGAGTTGAAAAGGAGAGTATCAGACTTAGGGGGAGAGATTGGTCTGAGGGGGAGTAATTCAAGTCATTCGAGTTATAAATTAGCAAAATAAGTTAAGGTTTTGTCATCATCAAAAAGGGGGAGATTGTTGGAACCAAGTTGGTTCTAAGACTTAGGATTTTGATGTTTACAAAAGCACTCAATGTAAACTTATTTTATACCTTGAATTATTAAATTAAATGTCATCAGAAACTGAAGAAATCAGAAGCAGAAGATCAAAGGAAAATGAATTCTGGAATTTCCAGAACATGTTTCAGGATGACAAAACTGAACCAGAAGATAACTTTGCAGGCCTATATCAGAAGGAATAAAATTCAGAATGAAACATGGATCATATCATTGGAAAGCCTGCCAGAAGGAGAGTTGATCAAGACAAACAGGAATCAAATATCAATTTTATTCCAGAAGTTATTCTGACCAGAAGATGGCCTGGCAGTAAAAATTACACAGCCCAGACTTGTTCCAGACTTGACCAGAAGGTATGTTTATGAGTCCAGAACATGAAGATCAATCCAGATTTGGCCCAGACCATAAGATAGCATGATTTAGGCATGGAACTAAGTCCAGAACAAAAGCAATAAGTTCCAGAATCAACCCAGACCTGGTCCAAAATTAAAGGAAAAATGTCCAGACTGAAATATTTTTTGATCAAGTTTATTTCAGTTTGTTCCAGAACAAATTCCAAAATCTGTCCAGATCAGAGTAAAAATATCCAGATCAATGGTTCAGAAATAATTTTTTAAGTCCAGTGATGGTCAAGATCAGAAAATCAGACCATGGCCTAGAAGTGGCCGAAATTAGAGGGACAAGCTGTGCAGTCCAGAAATGGCCGAATCCAAAAGTTCATAGCATATCAGGCGCGCATCCAGGAAGGCTGAAATCAGAAGATCAGAGGGCTATGAAGTGTGGTCCAGGAATGGCCGAATTCGGAGGATAATAGCTTAGCAATCAGGCTGGTCTAGCTGTGGAATATCGCATGGTGCAGATTTGATCATGGGAATCAATGGTGAGGATCTGAGGATATTTTTATCAAATTATTGTTAAAGATTCGTTTTAAATTAAAGTGGAGTAGCATGGAAGTCAGGAGCTGTGGCGGGAAGCAATGCACAGATTTGATTGGCCAGTTAAGATATGAAACAAATCTAAGGCTTAAAAAAGATATGTTTTGGAATTAATTGAAGCCCGATTGGTCAATTTATTTTTGTCAGGGAATCCAGCAATATTTAGCTCGAATTTAAGGATTGGAAGAGGCCTAAATCAGCATCTATAAAAGGAGTCACAAGGCAGATTACTTAGCATCGAAAATCAAAAAAGGGTCATACACTTCAAAAGCAAACACTCTCAAATTTTCATATAAGTCAATTGTTGAGTCTTAGTTTTTAAAGCAAGTACTCTTGTTGTTTTCGTTCCACTTTGTCAAATTTAAGTTGTTGAAGTAGAGTCTACAAGTTGTGGGAGTCAGTAGAGGTAGCAGGTTACTTGGCAATTAGATTTGTAGTGTTGAGAATTCTTCTACAATCTGGGGTGTCAGATTGGCTGAAGAACAGGAGCTGTTTTTCCTCAAGAAGTCTAGGATTGTTAGACTATTGACAAGACTGACTTGGAGGGTCAGTAGCAAGGTTGTAATTCAAGTTTGATTTAGTGAAATCCTTCAAGGCGAAGGGACTGGACGTAGCCTCGTTAACGGTGAACCAGTATAAAATCTGTGAGTTTTTATTTTTATTTTTATCCGTTGCTAACTCTATTTTAATTATACATCAAGTTTTGTTTTGAAAGTATTAAAACAGGAAAAGTTTCAAGTTAAGTCAAACACAATTCAACCCCCCCTTCTCGTGTTTGCACCTTCAGCTACGTCCAGTCCCTTCACCTTGAAGGATTTCACTAATTCAAACCTTGAATTACAACCATTCTACTGACCCTCCAAGTCAGTCTTCTCAAACAGTGTAACAATGCTAGACTCTTGAGGAATACAGCACCTGTCTTCAGCCAATCTGACAAT
This sequence comes from Cicer cuneatum, assembly GCA_037974295.1. Taxonomy (NCBI): domain Eukaryota; kingdom Viridiplantae; phylum Streptophyta; class Magnoliopsida; order Fabales; family Fabaceae; genus Cicer; species Cicer cuneatum. Next base: position 12,786,115 of record JBBPBO010000004.1, on the reverse strand, counting down.
CCCAGATTGTAGAAGAAACTACAACACTATGAATCTAATTGCCAACTAACCTGCTACCCTTCTGACTCCCTCAGATTGTAGAATCTACTTCAACAACTTAGATTTGACACAGTGGAAAGAAAATAACACGAGTACTTGCTTCTTGAAAGCTGGAACTCACTATTGACCTCTCTGAAAATTTGAGTGTTTGCTTTGGAAGTGTATGACTCTTTCTGATTTTCGATGCTAAGTATTCTGTCTTGAGCCTCCTTTTATAGATGCAGATTTGGGCCTCTTCCAAGCTTAATTTCGAGCTGAATCTTGCTGGATTCTCTTGCAAAAATAACTTAACCAATTGGGCTTTATTTAAATAAAAAACATATCTTTTATACGCTTCAGATTTCTTTCAAAAAATAACTGGCCAATCAAAACTTTAGTTGCTTCCCGCCACAGCTCCTGAATTCCACAATACCTCACTTTTATTTTTGTAACAAATCTTTTTAATACTTTGATTATAATAAATTAAAATCTCCACCGTTAATCCTCCTGATTAAATCTGGACCACTGGATTCTTCTGCGCTAGTCCACATCTGGACCAAACTAGTCCACCGTTAATTCTTTGATTTCTGCTTGTTTTTGAACCCACTAGAATGATGTTTCTACTGAAGTATTCAATTCGTGTGAATCACCTAGTTCTTCTGACAGTTTGAAAACCTGCAAAATACTTATCTAGCTTTGATTTGTTAAGATCAAGCTTCTTGTTATCACAGTAAACATAAATATCAAATAATAATAGTATTTACAGCAAGATGTAACCTCTATGTCAACAGTTTCAGTTTTACTCTGAAAATCCTCTTGCTTTTGATTTTCAGATTCCTAATCTGTATGTTTTGTGATTACATGGTTTGGATGAGGGGATTTGAATTCCCTTCCATGTTTTTAGTTTTGATGAATCTTACTAGAGTGTTTGAAGAACTCTCCTGATTCTGATTCCTTTCTTTTTGCTTTGGCTGATACACCATGTTCCTCTGGTGATTCTGGAACTGATGGTGATTCTGGTAATCATACTGATTCTGATAATTAAAGTAATTCTGATGATCATACCTCAACCTTTGATACTGATACCTGTTTAGGTTCTGGTACTGACTTTGATTCTGGTTCCAGTGTTGATTCTGGTTCCAGTTCCTGTGCCTCTGATACTGGTTCCAGTTCTGATTCTGGTTCCAGTTCCTGTTCCTATGATACTGGTTCCAGTTTCTGTGCTTCTGATACTGGTTCCAGTTCTAGTTCTGGTTCTGGTTCCAGTTCCTGTTTTGATTCATGTGATATCTTTGATATTTCCTGTTCCTCCAATGATTCTGGTTCTGATAGGTATTGTGTTGACCAGTTCTTGTTCTACCAGAGTCACTTGGCTTCTGTTAGTTAGATGTTGGAACATAAACCTTCTTCTGCTTGTGCATTGCCAACGTCCATTGTCCAGGCACCATTTTTGGTGTCTCCTTCTGGTTGCACAGAATATCTGCAACATAGACAATTTGATCTTTTGGTACCGAGAACTGATTGGGTCCAGGTTTGTTTGTCTTAACAACTCTCTGATCTTGTTCAGATATTACCATTGCACAAGATAGTTCAGAGTGACCTTTCTTAATACAAACAATACATAAAACATCATAATGAACAGCTTTACTTTCAGTAGTTGTTTCTGTAAAACCAAGATCTCTCTTTCTAGAGTTACTGTTTCCATAAATCATAGATGCATATTTACTTCTTTCCATTCCATTTGAAATGAAGTTTTGAAAAAATTGCTCATGCACATCAGATTTACAAACAGTTTCAGAAGTGGAACAAATATTACTTTTGAGAGTTTGGTTTTCAGACTTGAGTCTTGCAACTTCAGTTTTAAAATCTTTGTTTTGAGTTGCATACTCAGAATTTTGATTCTTTAAAACTTGGACTTCTTTGGTTAGATTTTTCTTATCTTCCCTAAGAGTTTTCAGTTTTCAAGACATCTTATTATTTGTATTTAACAAGTCTTTTAAAGTTTCAATTAGTTCAGATTTAGAGAGATCAGAAAATACCTCACTGTCTTCATCTTCTGATTCTTTTCCAGAGCTTGAGTGGTATTCAGAACTTGAGTTGGTATCAGCCATCAGAGACAGAATTGCTTCCTCTGATGTGCTTCCAGACTTGCCTGAATGATTGCTTCGATCATTCTTCCTTCTGCCTGTTTTCCGTCCTGAAATCATTCCTTTATGAGGTCTAGAAGCAGACCTGATGTGAGCCATCTTTGCTGTTTCTGCCTCTTCTTCATCAGACGATTCTTCCTCTGATTCTGATACATCCCAGGCAGCCATCAGACCCTTCTTTCTGAATCTGGAACTTTTCTTGTGTTGTTTATCTTTTTCTAGATTTGGACATTCTGACTTGATATGTCCAGATTTATTGCATCCATAACAAGCAATACTCTTCTTGTCAGATTCTTCCTTTCCTTTGTTGTTATGTTTCTTCTTGAAGTTTCTTCTTTTCCTGTTTTCCCATATTTTAACCATCTTTTTGGTTAAGTAAGCCATATCATCACAGTCACTGTCACTATCCTCTGATTCTGATGTTGCCTTTGCAGCTTTCTTCTGTTTCGACTTCAGAGCCAGATTCTTCTTCTTCTTTGGTTCATCTGCTTCTAGTTCTATTTCATGAGACCTGAGTGAGCTGATTAGATCTTCAAGCTTCAAGGTATTCAGATCCCTAGCTTTGTGTACTGCAGTAACCTTTGGTCTCCACCTTTTTGGTAAACTTCTTAGAATCTTCTTGACATGATCTGTAGTGGTATAGCTTTTCTTTAATACTTTTAAACCTGATACCAGAGTCTGGAATCTGCTGAACATTGCGTCAATGTCTTCATCCTCTTCCATCTTGAACAGCTCATATTGTCTGACCAATATGTTAGCCCTTGCTTCTTGAACCTGCTGTGTTCCTTCATAGGTCAGAACCAGACTGTCGAATATGCTCTTTGCTGTTTCTTTATCTGTGCATCTGTCAAATTCCTTGAATGTGATGGCACTGATCATGATGTTTCTAGACTTGTGATGAAGTTTCTGTAATCTGCTCTGATCTGGTTTCATATCATCCATGTCTAGTTTTTTAGTTGGATCTTCTAGATCAGTAGGTGCAGTGTATCCTTTGACTATCATCTTCCATAGTTCAGGATCTTGAGATATGACAAAGCTTCTCATTCTGTCCTTCCAATATTCAAACTTTCTCCATCAAACAGTGGTGGTCTGTTGATGTTGCCTCCCAATTCTTCTCTGGATTCTGCCATGTTGAACCCCTTGGACCTTTCCTCAAACACTGTTAAGTGCTCAGCCTTGAGACCGAGCTCTGATGCCAATTGAAGGTGCAAACACGAGAAGGGGGGTTGAATTGTGTTTGACTTAACTTGAATACTTTTCCTGTTTTTATACTTTTAAAACAAAACTAATGTATGAATAAAAACAGAGTTAGCAGCGGATATAAAATAAAAATAAAACTCAGAATTTTTATACTGGTTCCCCGTTAACGAGGCTACGTCCAGTCCCTTCACCTTGAAGGATTTCACTAAGAATTACAACCGTTCTACTGACCCTCCAAGTCAGTCTTCTCAAACATTCTAACAATCCTAGACTCTTGAGGAATACAGCACCTGTCTTCAGCCAATCTGACAATCTCAGATTGTAGAAGAAACTACAACACTATGAATCTAATTGCCAAGTAACCTGCTACCCCTTCTGACTCCCTGAGATTGTAAACTCTACTTCAACAACTTAGATTTGACACAGTGGAAAGAAAATAACACGAGTACTTGCTTCTTGAAAGCTGGAACTCACAATTGACCTCTCTGAAAATTTGAGTGTTTGCTTTGGAAGTGTATGACTCTTTTGTGATTTTCGATGCTAAGTATTCTGCCTTGAGCCTCCTTTTATAGATGCAGATTTGGTCCTCTTCCAAGCTTAATTTCGAGTTGAATCTTGCTGGATTCTCTTGCACAAATAACTTGACCAATTGGGCTTTATTTAAATAAAAAACATATCTTTTATAAGCTTCAGATTTCTTTCAAAAAATAACTGGCCAATCAAAACTTTAGTTGCTTCCCGCCACAGCTCCTGAATTCCACAATACCTCACTTTTATTTTTGTAACAAATCTTTTTAATACTTTGATTATAATAAATTAAAATCTCCACCGTTAATCCTCTTGATTAAATCTGGACCATTGGATTCTTCTGCGCTAGTCCACATCTGGACCATTGGATTCTTCTGCGCTAGTCCACATCTGGACCAAACTAATTGATATGCTGTGATCCTCTGATTTCGGCCATCCCTAGACCAACTTCCTTACCCTCTGATCTTCTGATTTCGGCCATCCTGGACTTGCACCTGATATGCTACAATCCTCTGATCTCGGCCATTTTTGGACAACACATCCGGACCCTCTGATTTCAGCCAACACTGGGCCATGGTCTGATCTTCTGATCTCGGCCAACACTGGGCCAAATAATTAATTCTGAACCATTGATTTGGAAATCTTCCCTCTGATCTGGACCAATTCTGGACTTGGTCTGGATTAAACTGAAATTAAATCTAGATAAGTAATATTTCATCCTGGACATTTTACCTTGATTTTGGATCAGGTCTGGATCAATTCTGGAAATCATTTCTTCAGGTCTGGACTTAGTTTCATACCCTGAACCATGCTTTCTTCTGATCTGGGTCAAATCTGGATTGATTCTCTTGTTATGGAGTCATTAACTTATCTTCTGGTTGAGTCTGGAACAAGTCTGGGTTGTTTTAATTTTTCACTGCCAGGCCATCTTCTGGTCAGAATAACTTCAGGAATAAATCTAATATTTGATTTCTCTTGGTCTGGAACAACTCTCCCTCTGACAGGCTTTCCTCTGGTATGGTCCAGGTCTTCTTCTGACATTGCTTCCTTCTGATCTGGGCCAGCAAAGATATCTTCTGGTGATCCTGGAATATCATCTGGTAATTCCAGAATTCATTTTCTGGAATCCTTTGATCTTCTGCTTCTGATTACTTCGGTTTCTGGTGGCATTTAATTTAATAATTCAAGGTACAAAATAAGATTACATTGAGTGCTTTTGTAAACATCAAAATCCTAAGTACTTAGAACCAACATGGTTCCAACACTAGCAAAATAAGTTAAGGTTTTGTCATCATCAAAAAGGGGGAGATTGTTGGAACCAAGTTGGTTCTAAATACTTAGGATTTTGATGTTTACAAAAGCACTCCATGTAATCTTATTTTGTACCTTGAATTATTACCTTAAAAACCAACAGAAAATGAAGTTTGCAGAGGCAGAAAATGCATCCAGAATGCATCCTGGAATTACAAGAGCATACACCAGGATGTCAAAACACTACCAGAGGATATCTTTGTTGGCCCAGAACAGAAGGAAGCAAAGTCATAAGGAGATCTGGACCAGACCAGAAGGAAGCCTGCCATAGGGAGAGTTGTTCCAGACTAGAAGATGTCAAATGTCAGATTTATTCCAGAAGTTATTCTGACCAGAAGATGGCCTGGTAGTGAAATGATAAACAGTCCAGACTTGTTCCAGACTTAATCAGAGGATGAATTAATGGGTCCAGAACAAGAGAATTAATCCAGATTTGACCCAAACCAGAAGATAGCATGGTCCAGGGTATGAAACTAAGTCCAGTAGAGAAAAAATGATTTCCAGAATTGATCCAGACCTGATCCAAAATCAAAGGTAAAATGTCCAGACTGAAATATTATTTGTCCAGATTTAATTTCAGTTTAATCCAGACCAAGTCCAGAATTGGTCCAGATCAGAGGGAAGATTTCCAGATCAATGGTTCAGTTTTAATTATTTGGCTCAGTGTTGGCTGAGATCAGAAGATCAGACCATGGCCCAGTGTTGGCTGAAATCAGAAGGACAGAAAGTGTGGTCCAGCAGTGGCCGAGATCAAAAGATCACAGCAAATCAGTTTGCCAGACCAGGATGGCCGAGATCAGAAGATCAGAAGGATAGGAAGTATGGTCCAAGGATGGCCGAAATAAGAGGATCACAACATATCAATTAGTATGGTCCAGATGTGGACTGTAACACCCCGAGTTTAAAACACAGCGCGGGTGCATTTTTTTTTTCCAATAAATAATTAAAATGAGTTTTCCAAAATTAATATCAAGGGAATTAAATAAAAATCAGTTCATTTCAAAGGTTATTACCCAATCAGTGTCAGAGTGCAGAATAATACAGTGGAAAAAGTAATACATTAATTCCCAAAATAAAATTACATTTCCCAAAACTCAAGACCCTATACAAAAGTCTAGACTGATCATGCACTAAGCTACAGTAGCACGGTCTCCACCGTATCCCCTACAAGTCTCTTCTTCAGCCAGTTGGCTGCCCCTCTGCGTCGTCCACGAATACTCCGTATGTGAAAAATCAGGGGAAACTAACGACGTTTCCGTTGTTAGTGTATCCGTCGGTAGAACGGGTTCGGGTAACATTTGAGGGCAAAGCCCAAAGTCCACAATATAATAGCAAGGGTCACCGACCGAAATTAACAAATATTCACATAGCATATATTGCACAGCAACAATTATAATCATGGTATAACATATGATGATGAGGAAAATAATAATGCTCATTTGAAATTTAATGACATATATGCCTTTTCAAAAACAGCAACCAATCATTATGAAATATGTGGTAAGTACAAACAACATCTCAACAAAACACAATCATTAAATCAGAATTTCAGATTCTGGACAGTACTCACACACATTCAATTTTCCACTCATTCATCATATAATCAAACGTGACCCACCGGTCAATACCTCAATGCAATATGTATATGCTCATGTATACAGTTTCTTGGAATCACCAAGGTGCAGTCGCTCAACAGACCAGCACATTATGTTTGACTTTAACGGCCCTCAAGACCAAGGTGCAATCGCTCAATAGATCAGCACCCAGTGCAGACGCTCAACAGTCCAGCACTCGTGCAGTCGCTCAACAGACCACCACATTTGACATATACCAAGGTACAATCGCTCAACAGATCAGTACCTAGTGTAGACGCTCAACAGTCCAGCACTCGTGCAATCGCTCAACAGATCAGCACGTGGCTGCGCATTTCAGGGTACAGACGCTCAACAGTCCAGTACCAGTGCAGACGCTCAACAGTCCAGCACTTATATACCAGAGTACAATCGCTCAACAGATCAGTACCTAGTGCAGACGCTCAACAGTCCAGCACTCGTGCAATCGCTCAACAGATCAGCACGTGGTTGCGCGTATTTGAATGGGCCACCACGAACACGCGGCCATTCCGTAGCCCGGATAGAATAGACCGCCACGAACACGCGGCCACTCTGAACCCGGATAGAGTGGACCACCACGAACACGCGGCCACTCTACAACCCATCACGGTTGCTACATTCACGTGTATTAGCCTCTCACAGGCCAAATACACAGAAGTTAAATCCTCGCACGGATAGAATGGACCACCACGAACATGCGGCCATTCCGTAGCCCTAGTAGAATAGACCGTCTATTACACGCGGAACTATTCTGACCCCGGATAGAACAGACCGTCTAATACACGCGGAACTATTCTATAACCTATGGTTACTACTTAACTTCGCGGACCGTCACGGTTACCGCATTACTCTGTGGCCCATCGTCGTCACCACCTGACTATGCAATGTATGAATATGCAGTGTTTTCTCTTCACTGAAAACAGTATGCAATAACAGAAAATTCATGCCTTTCCATCATATTTCAAAACATCTCAATATAATCAATATCATCATCAACACGTCAATGATTAAACATTCCAATAATCATTAACACTTTACATTATCACACAATTCCATTCTTAATCATCATAAGTCTTTTCCCCAACTCTTAAAATTCACAAAATAGTGTTTAAAACTGAGTTTTCTGGAAAAACACGAATCTATATTCGAATACAGATCCCTTGTATTCGAATACAGAAGCTGAAACTAGTGAAAATCTGCAATTTTAACATTTTGTATTCGAATACAGCATGCCTGTAGTCGAATACAGAAGACAAAACCAGAATGATCAACATCAGATCATCAGAAAACATAACCAGAATCAGAATGATTAACATCAGAACATCAGAAACAGAACTAGAATCAAAATGTTTAACATCAGAACATCAGAAACAGAACCAGAATCAGAATCATCAACACCAAAAAATCAGAAAACAGAACCAGAATCATAATCATCAACACCAGAACATCAGAAAACAGAACCAGAATAATCAACTTCAGAAACAGAACCAGAATGATCAACATCAGAAACAGAACCAGAAGGATCAACATCAGAAACAGAACAGAATGATTCACACCAGAATCATCAGAAGCAAAACAGAATGACTCACACCAGAAGCAAAACAGAATGATTCACACCAGAATCATCATAGGCAAAACAGAATGATTCAATCCAGAATCATCAGAAGCAAAACAGAATGATTCAATCCAGAATCATCAGAGCCAAAACAGAATGATTCACACCAGAATCATCAGAAGCAGAAACATAATGACTCACACTAGAATCATCAGAAGCAAAACAGAATGATTCACACTAGAATCATCATAAGCAAAACAGAATGATTCACACTAGAATCATCATAAGCAAAACAGAATGATTCACACAAGAATCATCAGAAGCAAAACAGAATGATTCACACCAGAATCATCAGAGGCAAAACAGAATGATTCAATCCAGAATCATCATAAGAAAAACAGAATGATTCAATCCAGAATCATCAGAGGCAAAACAGAATGATTCACACCAGAATCAGCAGAAGCAGAAACAGAATGACTCACACTAGAATCATCAGAAGCAAAACAGAATGATTCACACTAGAATCATCAGAAGCAAAACAAAATGATTCACACTAGAATCATCAGAAGCAAAACAGAATGATTCACACAAGAATCATTAGAAGCAAAACAGAATGATTCACACCAGAATCATCAGAGGCAAAATAGAATGATTCACACTAGAATCATCAGAAGCAGAAACAACAGAATGATGCTACCAGAATCATCAGAAACAACACAGAATGATTCATCCAGAATCATTAGAAACCACACAGAATGATATTGGAACCAAGTTGGTTCTAAATAATCTGGATTTTGATGTGTATAAATACACTTGATGGAATTTTTTTTTTGAACTTGAATTACTACGGTAAAAACCATCAGAAGATGAATGTATCAGAGGATACATTCTGAATTTACAGAAGATGCATTTCTGGAATTATCAGAAGATAAACCAGAATGTCCAAAACCGACCAGAAGATAACTTTGGAGGCTTATATCAAAAAGAAACAAAATCAGGAGAACATCTGGAAAACACCAGAAGGAAGCCTGTCATAATATGAATTGCTCCAAACAAGAATGTTTCAAATATCAGAAGCAATCAAGAAGTTATACTGATCAGAACATAGTCTGGCAGTGTAATTTCAACACAGTCCATACTTGTCCAGAAGTGACCAGAAGATATTTTTAATGGACTATATCAGAGGGAATAAATATCAGAAGATTCTTTGGACCATACTATTGTGAAGCCTGCCATGTGGAGAGTTGTTCCAGGCCATAAGTTGTCAAAAGCAAGAAGTAATCCAGAAGATAATTTGACCAGAACATGGCATGACAATCGAATTTTGAATAACCCAGACTTCGCCCAGACTTCATCTAGAATTTATCAGAAGAAGCACATAATGGTTCATACCAGAATCACCAGAAGTAGAAACAACAGAATGATTATCAGAATCATCAGAAGCAGGAATCAGGATGATGATCAGAATCATCAAAAGCAGAAAACATGATGATTATCAGAATCATCAGAAGTAGGAAACAGGATGATGATCAGAATCATCAGAAGCAGGAAATAGGATGATGATCAAAATTATCAGAAGCAGGAAAACATGATGATTATTAGAATCATCAGAAGCAGGAATCAGGATGATGATTAGAATCATCAGAAGCAGGGAACAGGATGATGATCAGAAATCATCAGAAGCAGGAAACATGATGATTATCAGAATCATCAGAAGCATAAATTCTTCTTTTGTATTCGACTACAGGGCTCGTAGTCGAATACAAGTTTGAAAACTTAAGTAAAACAGAAATTTTACAGGTTGTAGTCGAATACACACATGTTGTATTCGAATACACCTTCGAAAACCAGTGAAAATATCCTGAATCAAAATCATTAAAACCAAATCATCCAGAACAGAAACAGATTGTTCAATCATCAGAATCATCCAGATTTTCAAACCATCAGAACATCATGCAAGCGTTTCAGCTTTCACAACACAACAGAATAACATGCAAGCATTTCAGCTTTCACAACACATCAGAATAACATGCAAGCATTTTAGCTTTCTCAACATAAGCAAAACAGCATGTTATATCAGCAAAAACAGACAACGTCACAAAATCATCAACATCAACAGAATGCATTTCTCATTCTTCAAAATGACATGCAAAACAGTTTTTCTTCAAAAACAGAAATGGAACAACGAGCATGTCATAACAATATGCATTTACAGCCCTAATGCAACTAGAAAGTTGGAAGGTGCCCTTACCCTTGTAGCGTGTTCTGCTTCTGCTAAAGTGTATGCGTCCAGAAACGGCGAAACTGCAACTGGTGTTTGCTGCTGCGAAATTGGGTTCTTTAACTCCGTAATGATATGGGGAATAACTTTTGTACTGAGGTTTTGGTGTTTCCGTGTTTCGATGTTCCAGTAATGATACTTTGAAGAGTTCCCTCTCTTCCTCTTTTATAACCGTGACTGGAAATGGGAAGGCAGAAAACAGAGACAGAATGGGAGGGAAAAATGGGTTACTATTACATGCAGTATGGGCAGCAAGGAAGGAGGGATGGTGTTCTGATTTCACCATCATGCTCACCCTACTTATAGGCTTTTGGTGATGCCACCTCACCCCAAAATAATATTAAAATAAGGCTGGGTTCTTCAGCACTTATTTACCTTGTAATTAGCCACTAATCCTCAATTAATTGACCAATTAATTTAATTACTCATAATTAAATTAATTTAATCTTCACCCAATAATTTTTATTTCATCCTCCAAAATAAATATTTATATATATATATATATATATATATATATATATATATTCACTCAAACATACATATATTAAATATTTTACAATTATCCCCAAAAATACAATTAAAATTAATTCCATAATTTTAATTAAAAATTAAGGGTCTTTCATGGACTAGCGCAGTGAGATCAAATGGTCCAGATTCAATCATGAGGATTAACGGTGGAGATTTTAATTTATTTTGATCAAAGTATTAAAAAGATTTGTTACAAAAATAAATTGAAGTATTGTGGAACTCAAGAGCTGTTGGCGGGAAGAAACTAAAGACTTGATGGGCCAGTTATTTTGAAATCAAATCTGAAGCTTAAAAAAGATATGTTTTTTATTTAAATAAAGCCCAATTGGTCAAGTTGTTTTTGCAAGAGAATCCAGCAAGATTCAGCTCGAAATTAAGCTTGGAAATCCAGCAAGAGAATACTTATGATTGAAAATCACAAAAGAGTCATACACTTCCAAAGCAAACACTCAAGTTTTCAATGAGGTTAATTGTGAGTTCCAACATTCAAGAAGCAAGCACTCGTGTTATTTTCTTTCCCTTGTGTTAGATCTAAGTTGTTGAAGTAGAGTCTACAATCTAAGGGAGTCAGAAGGGGTAGCAGATTACTTGGCAATTAGATTCAAGGCGTTGTAATTCCTTCTACAATCTGGGGTTGTCAGATTGGCAGGAGAATACTTGACTTAGGAAGTCAAGGTGCTAGATTCCTCAAGAGTCTAGGATTGTTAGATTGTTTGAGAAGACTGACTTGGAGGGTCAGTGGAACTGTTGTAATTCAAGGTTTGAATTAGTGAAATCCTTCAAGGTGAAGGGACTGGACGTAGCCTCGTTAACGGTGAACCAGTATAAAAATTGTGTTTTATTTTTTACTTTATATCCACTGCTAACTCTGTTTTTATTCATCAAATTTTGTTTGAAAAGTGTAAAATTAGGAAAAGTAATCAAGTTAGTCAAACACAATTCAACTCCCCCTTCTCGTGTTTGCACCTTCAATAATTTGATTTCTTGGTCAAGCAAAAGACAAAGCACCATTGCCATGTCAACAGCTGAAGCTGAGTATATATCAGCAGCAGGATGCAGTTCACAGTTACTCTGGATGAAACATCAACTTGAAGATTACAACATCTTTGAAACCAATATCCCTTTGTTCTGTGATAACACTTCAGCCATAAACCTAACCAAGAACCCTATCTTACACTCTAGAGCCAAACACATTGAAATAAAACACCATTTCATTAGGGACCATGTTCAAAAAGGGACTTTAAGCATCCAGTTTGTGGACACTGATCATCAATGGGCTGATATCTTCACCAAAGCATTACCAGAAGATAGGTTCGAGCTCATCAAGAAGCATCTCAACATTGTCTCTATATCTGACTAGCTCAAGTAGTCTTCTTAGGAGTTTTTTTTTAATTTTCTTGTAATTTTATTTTATGTTTTTTTTATTTTCTGTTTTACTTTCTATAATTTGTAAAGAGAAAAACAAAAAAAATTACAAAAATAATAGGACCTCTTTTTGGCTGATGACAAAGAGGGGGAGAGAGAGAGAGAGAAAATGGAGAAATAAGTAGAAAAGGAGAGATAAAAAGAAAGGAGGAGCGAAAAAGAAAGAGAAGAAAAGAGAAGGAGTTGAAAAGGAGAAGAATCAGGGAGAGAGAAACTGAAAGAGTGAAAAAGAGGAGAAGTTGAAAAGGAGAGGAAATAGGGAGAGAGAAAAATAAAGAGAGAAAAAGAAAGAGTGAAAAAAGAAGGAGTTGAAAAGGAGAGGCTATGTGAGAAAGGAGAAAAGAAAGAGAGAATAAAGAAGGAGTTGAAAAGGAGAGGAGAAGAAAAGAAAAGAAAGAGTGAAAAGAGAAGGAGTTGAAAAGGAGAAGAAAAAGTCAGTATCAGACTTAGGGGGAGAGATTGGTCTAAGGGGGTGTAATTCAAGTCTTCGAGTTATAAACAAGCAAAATAAGTTAAGGTTTTGTCATCATCAAAAAGGGGGAGATTGTTGGAACCAAGTTGGTTCTAAGTACTTAGGATTTTTATGTTTACAAAAGCACTCCATGTAATCTTATTTTGAACCTTCAATTATTAAATCAAATGCCACCAGAAGATGAAGTAACCAGAAGCAGAAAATCAAAGGGTTCCAGAGGTTGAATCCTGAAGGTACCAGAAGATACTCCAGGATGTCAAAACATCACCAAAAGATATCTTTGTTGGCCCAGATTAGAAGGAAGCAAAGTCAGAAGGAGACTTGGACAAGACCAGAAGGAATCCTGCCAGAGGGAGACTTCATCCAGACCAGTAGGAGTCATTAGTCAGACTTAATCCAGAAGTAATTATGACCAGAAGATTGCCTGGCAGTGAAATAGTAAACAGCCCAGACTTGATCTAGATTTAATCAGAGGGTAAATTAATGGGTCCAGAACAAAGGAATTAATCCAGATTTGACCCAGACCAAAAGATAGTATGGTTCAGGGTATGAAACTAAGTCCAGAACAGAAGAAACGATCTCCAGATTTGATCCAGAACTGATCCAAAACAGAAGGTAAAATGTCCAGACTGAAATATTATTTGTCCAGATTTAATTTCAGTTTAATCCAGACCAAGTCCAGAATTGGTCCAGATAAGAGGGAAGATATTCAGATCAATGGTTCAGATTTAAGTATTTGGCCCAGTGTTGGCCGAGATCAGAAGATCAGACCATGGCTCAGTATTGGACGAAATTAGAAGGTCAGAAAGTGTGGTCCAGCATTGGCCGAGATCAGAGGATCACAGCAGATCACACCATGGCCCAGTGTTGGCCGAGATCAGAAGATCAAAAAATGTGGTCCAGGGTTGGCCAAAATTAGAGGATCACAGCAGATCACTTAGTAAGGTCCAGATGTGGACTAGCGCAGAAGATCAAATGGTCCAGATTTAATCATGAGGATTAACGGTGGAGATTTAATAAAATTTGATCAAAGTATTAAAAGGAATTTGTTACAAAAATAAAGTGAAGTCGCATGGGAGTTCAGAAGCTGTTGGCGGGAAAAGAAAGATTTGTTCCAGAATTAATTAAAGACAGGATTGGCCAGTTATTTTTGAAAGCAAATCTGAAGCTTAAAAAGATATGTTTTTTATTTAAGTGAAGCCCGATTGGTCAAGATATTTTTGCAAGAGAAGCCAGCAAGATACGACTCGAAATTAAACTTGGAAGAGGCCCTAATCTGCATCTATAAAAGAAGGCTCAACGCAGAATACTTAGCATCGAAAATCACAAAAGAGTCATACACTTCCAAAGCAAACACTCAAGTTTTCAGTGAGGTTAATTGTGAGTTCCAACTTTCAAGAAGCAAGCACTCATGTTATTTTCTTTCCCGTGTGTTATATCTAAGTTGGAGGGTCAGTGGTATTGTTTCTTTTCCTCAAAAGTCTAGGATTGTTAGACTGTTTGAGAAGACTGACTTGGAGGGTCAGTGGAACTGTTGTAATTCAAGGTTTGAATTAGTGAAATCCTTCAAGGTGAAGGGACTGGACGTAGCCTAGTTAACGGTGAACCAGTATAAAAATTCTGTGTTTTATTTTTACTTTATATCCGCTGCTAACTCCGTTTTTATTCATACATCAAGTTTTGTTTTAAAAGTGTAAAAAGTGGAAAAGTATTCAAGTTAGTCAAACACAATTCAACCCCCCTTCTCGTGTTTGCACCTTCACCTTCTGATTTGGATCAATTCTGGATCAATTCTGGAGATCATTTCTTCTTGTTTGGACTTAGTTTCATACCCTGAACCATGATATCTTTTGGTCTGGGTCAAATCTGGATTAATTCCTTTGTTCTGGACCCATTAATTTACCCTCTGATTAAGTCTGGATCAAGTCTGGGCTGTTTAGCATTTCACTGTTAGGCCATCTTCTGGTCAGAATAACTTCTGGATTAAGTCTGACTTATGACTTCTACTGGTCTGGATCAAGTCTCCCTCTGGGAGGCTTCCTTCTGGTCTGGTCCAGGTCTCCTTATGACTTTGCTTCCTTTTGATCTGGGCCAGCAAAGATATCTTCTGGTGATGTTTTGACATCCTGGAGTATCTTCTGGTAACTTCAGGATTCAATCTCTGGAACCCTTTGATCTTCTGCTTCTGATTACTTCAGCTTCTGGTGGCATTTGATTTAATAATTCAAGGTTCAAAATAAGATTACATGGAGTGCTTTTGTAAACATCAAAATCCTAAGTACTTAGAACCAACTTGGTTCCAACAGATTTCAGTTCAAATGAATCTGCAGAATTCGTTGGTTTCTGCTCACGAGCAGAGTGTCAAAAGGAACATCATGAGCAGGACCAACAGAGTCACATGATGTTGAGGAACTACGGAAATCTCCTGACTGCGTGTAACGAAAAGAATTGCACCAACTCTTTGCAACATTACAAACAAAATAGACAAAAATTGCACAGTTATCTGGCTGCGGGTAGTTACTCAAATTCATGCTCACTTTTTTTTTTAACTTGCGGTGAAACTTTTCCAGTAGCGATGGCAGACAATAGCAAGAGCTCTTGGTTAGGGTTCTGTAAAGCTTTCCACAACCAATGGGTTAATAGTCACAACGCTCTAACCAACTGAACCAAAAGGGTTAAACCTCCAACCTTGTGGTTAATAGCCACGACGCTCTCACCAACTGAGCTACAGATCTTGGAGGTAGCAGGTGTAACGAATACAAATTCAAAACTAGGAGGCCGAGGCAAGTTCAAAGAGGTCGCATGCCGATCAGTGGTTTGAAAAAGGAATGATCACGTTGTAAAAGAGAAATTATGATTATATTCCCAAACTATTGGGATCTCAACAGCGGAATGGAGACAGGATCGTTTAAGGAGGATTGAAATAGGCTCTAGATACCATGTTGAAGTTATGGGAATTTAGAGAAAAGGAGGAGAGAAAATAATAAGGGTTTCAATATTATTGATAATATCTTAATGTTGGGTTGATTACAAAAGACTCAATACAAATCTCTATTTATAGAGAAACATAGACTCAATCCTAAATCAGGAACAAATCATAATAATAATTAGAGATATTCTAAGATACCTTTGTGATTATAAATTGATCCTAGAAAATAATTCAAGATACTCTAATATAATATAAAAGATATTACAAGATATTTTCTAATATTCTAACAAAGTAATCAACTTGCCATCTCTAGACAAGGTAAGCTCCATCTTGCCAAAGTTGGTTTTGACCTCTCCCAAATTGGAGAGCCAATCCAAACCCAACACCAAATCCACCCGTTGCAGGGTGAACAAATAAAATTCTTTCTTAATCTCCATTCCTTGCAAATGAAAACTCAACTTGGGACACTTTCCCTTCCATTTCATCCTATGACCATCCCCCACTTCCACAATGTTAGAAGGAGTATCTTCCACCATCAAGCTCAATTTCTGAACTACCTCCTGGGAAATGAAGCTACGAGAAGCTCCACAATCTATGAGTACCAAAACAGAATTGTTCTAAACTACCCCTTGTATCTTCCAAGAATTTGTGGAAGTCAGCCCAACCATTGAACAAGACAACTACAGAGAATTGAAAGTTTCTACCTCATGCAACTGAGTATCCGTGTCCTCCTCATCTTCTTCGAAAATGATCTTACGAAACTGCTTATTCTTGCATTTATGTTCTCTATGGTAGGGGTCATTATTGGAACCAAGTTGGTTCTAAGTACTTAGGATTTTGATGTTTACAAAAGCACTCTGTGTAATCTTATTTTGTACTTAGAATTATTATATTAATTGCCACCAAAAGATAAAGGTACCAGAGGCAAAAGATGAGTTACCAGAGGATAAAATCAAACCAGAGGATACACCTCCAAAAGACACCAGATAATGCATCCAGAAGGTACCAGAGGACGCATCCTGAAGAAACCAGAGGATACACCAGGATGTCAAAACACCACCAGAGGATATCTTTCCTAGCCCAGATCAGAAGGAAGCAGAGTCTAGAAGGAGACATGGACCAGACCATAAGGAAGCCTGCCAGAGGGAGACTTGTTCCTGACCAGAAGGTATCATAAGTCAGACTTAGTCCAGAATTTATTCTGACCAGAAGATAGCTCGGCAGTGCAATGATAATCAGTCCAGACTTGATCCAGACTTGATCAGAGCATAAATTAATTGGTCCATAACAAGAGATTTAATTCAGATTTGGCCCAGACCAGAAGATAGCATGGTTCAGAGTATGAAACTAAGTCCAGACCAGAAGAAATGATTGTCCAAATTAATCCAAACTTGATCCAAATCAGAAGGTAATTGTCCAGATTAAAATATCCTATGTCCAGATTTAATTTCAGTTCAAGCCAGACCCAATCCAGAATTTGTCCAGATCAGAGGGAAAAGGTTCAGATCAATGGTCAAGATTTAAGTATCTGGCCTAATGTTGGCCGAGATCAGAAGATCAGACCATGGCCCAGTGTTGGCCGAGATCAAAAGATCAGAACGTGTGGTCCAGCATTGGCCAAGATCAGAGGATCACAGCAGATCAGATTGCAAGTCCAGAGTGGTCGACATCAGAAGATCAGAAAGTGTGGTCCAGGGTTGGCCGAGATCAGAGGATCATAGCAGATCAGATTGTATGGTCCAGGTGTGGACGAGAGCAGAGGATCAAACGGTCCAGATTTAATCAAGCTGATAATCAGTGGAGACATGATTAAATTTGATCAAAGTATTAAAAGGATTTGATACAAAAATAAATTGAAGTCTTGTGGAATTCAGAAGCTATTGGTGGGAAGAAAGATTTGATCCAAAATTAATTAAGAACAGGATTGGCCTAAGTTATTTTTGAAAGCAAATCTGGAGCTAAAAAGATGTTTTTTATTTAAGTGAAACCCGATTGGCCAAGTTATTTTTGCAAGAGAATCCAGCAAGATACAGTTCGAATTTAAGCTTAAAAGAGACCCTAATTCTTCACTTATAAAAGGAGGCTCAAGGCAGAAGACTTAGCATTGAAAATCAAAAAGAGTCATACACTTCCAAAAGCAAACACTCAAGTTTTCAGTGAGGTTAATTGTGAGTTCTAGCTTTCCAGAAGCAAGCACTCGTGTTTTTCTTTCCCTTGTGTTAGATCCAAGTTGTTGAAGTAGAGTCTACAATCTAAAGGAGTCAGAAGGAGTAGCAGATTAATTAGCAATTAGATTCAAGGTTCTTTTCCTCAAAAGTCTAGGATTTTTAGACTATTTGAGAAGACTGACTTGGAGGGTCAGTGGTATTGTTGTAATTCAAGGTTTTTGAATTAGTGAAATCCTTCAAAGTGAAGGGACTGGACGTAGCCTAGTTAACGGTGAACCAGTATAAAATTCTGAGTTTTATATTTACTTTATATCCGCTGCTAAATTTTGTTTTATTCATACATCAGGTTTTGTTATAAAACTGAAAAAATAGAAAAAGTATTCAAGTTAGTCAAACACAATTCAACCCCCTTCTCGTGTTTGCACCTTCACTCATCACATCTGACACATAGTCCCTTCTCCCTTTTGTCTCTCATCTCAGCCTCAGACAACCGTTTGTGATATGATCCTGGGTGTCATGAATCACTTTAAGGATCGTTCTAGGTAGGAAACTTATAGATTTGAACTAAAAACACGTTTTGCTGGAGAACGCAATAACCAGGGCTCCGAAAGTCAGAATAAGACGATTCCAAAACGAGGTGAAAGATGACGTTCCGAAACACAAGTTAGGCTATTCAATCACCAAAAACAAGTACGTAGAACTCAAGATATGATCGTAGGTTACTGAACATGAAAATTGGTAGAATTTGAGTAATAGGGTTTGTTGTAAAGGAAATTCAAATTACTATTTAACAAACGAACCAAGAAAAGAATGGCGCCACAATCTAAGGATTGATAAGCCAAAAGAACGCCACAAGGATTAACAACCTTGATAAATTCAAAGTGAATTCTTTCAAGAACTCTAGAGAGCAAAGCCTCACAACAATAATGTTCCAAAATCTGCCAATAAAAAAATAAGGGTTTGCCTTTTATAGTGGCAACTCCTTACACGTTCTGTAAATTTGGCCCAATTCATGTTTCTACAATTAGACCCAAATTTTCTTATTAATTCAGTCTACTACTTAATTAAAACTAATATTAAAATCTGATAACACATAGATGTCGCCTTCATTCCTTCATGACTTGGGCTTCAATTCTTCATGACTTGTACTTGCTTCAAATAACGTGGTTATCAAGCTATTTAGAACCTCTTTTGCTTTCTTTGACCTTGCTCTTTTCATTGGAGTTCCAAGACCTTGAATATCCTCTATGTTTCCTTCCTTGGTTATGCATTCTATGTCTTCATCATTCCCTCCTTCTTGAACTCAATTTGCCCTCAAATTGCAATTTTCTTCAACTGCATCATAAGGAGACAAGTTAGCCACATTAAAAGTAGGACTAACACCATACTCACCTGGAAGATCTATTTTGTACGCATTATCATTAATTTTGGACAACACTTGAAAAGTTCCATCTCCCCTTGGTTGAAGCTTAGATTTTCTTTGAGAAGGAAATCTTTCCTTCCTGAAATGAACCCAAACCCAATCATCTGGTTCAAACACAACCTTTTTCCTTCCTTTATTAGCTTGTCGAGCATAGTTATCCACTTTCTTTTCAATTTGTGCCTTTACCTTCTCATGTAATTTTCGAACATATTCAGCCTTAGCGTCCCCATCCTTATGAATTAGAATAGAACTACTTGGCAAAGACATTAAATCAAGAGGAGTGAGAGGGTTAAAACCATAAACAATTTTAAAGGGAGAATAACGAGTAGTGCTATGAACAACCCTATTATATGCAAACTCAACGTGGGGCAAACATTCTTCCCATGTCTTAATATTCTTTTGGATTACAGCCGTTAGAAGAGAAGAAATAGTTCGATTCACTACCTCAGTTTGGCCATCAGTTTGTGGGTGGCAAGTAGTCGAAAAGAGAAGTTTAGTTCCAAGCTTACCCCAAAGTGTCCTCCAAAAGTGACTAATGAATTTATTGTCTCGATCACTCACAATGCTTCTAGGTATACCATGAAGTCTAACTACTTCTTTAAAGAACAAATCTGCCACGTGACAAGCATCATCCACTTTTCTGCAAGGTATGAAGTGAGCCATCTTTTCCGCTTTTAGACCGAGGAAGACCTAAAACAAAATCCATGGAAATATCAATCCAAGGGGAGTTAGGTATTGGTAAAGTAGTATACAAACCATGAGGCATAACTTTAGACTTAGATTTCTTACAAACAATGCATCTTTCACAAAATTTGTGTACATCACGTTTCATGTGTGGCCAATAAAAATGTTCATGCAGCATGTCTAAAGTCTTTTGTACCCCAAAATGTCCCATTAATCCCCCCTCATGTGCTTCCTTCACAAGTAAATCCCTAATGGAACTTTTCGGCACACATAACCTCTTTTCTTTAAACAAATAGTCATGATGCTTAAAATACCCATTTTGGGCCGCATGTACACAAGATTTATATATTTGAGAAAATTCAGGATCATGTTCATACAATTCCTTAATTACCTCAAAACCAATAAACTTAGTTTCAAGACTAGAGAACAAAACATACCTTCTTGAAAGTGCATTAGCAACAACATTTGACTTACCTTTTTCATGCTTGATCACGTACTAAAATTGCTCAAGAAATTCAACCCACTTGGCATGTCTCTTGTTGAGCTTACCTTGGCTCTTTAAATACTTCAATGATTCGTGATCACTATGTATTACAAATTCCTTTGGTAAAAGGTAGTGCTGCCATGTTTGTAATGCTCTAACTAATGCATACAACTCTTTATCATATGTAGGATAATTAAGAACAACACCATTAAGTTTCTCACTAAAATAAGCAAGGGGATGCCCTTCTTGCATCAAAACAGCCCCTATCCCCACATTTAATGCATCACATTCAATTTCAAAAGATTTAGAGAAATTAGGCAATGAAAGAATAGGTGCATGAGTCAATTTGTCTTTGAGGGTAGCAAATGCTTGTTCTTGTTTTTCACCCTATTTAAATCCCACATTCTTTTTAATCACTTAATTTAAAGGTGCAGCTAATGTACTAAAATCTTTAACAAACCTCTTATAGAAACTAGCTAAGCTATGAAAGCTTCTTACCTCGTGAACATTGTTAGGAGTTGGCCACTCCTGAATAGCTTTCACCTTCTCTTGATCAACCTGCACTCCCTGTGAGCTAATAACAAAACCAAGAAAAACAACATGATTTGTATATAAAACACATTTTTTCATGTTTGCATACAATTTCTTCATGTTTGCATACAATTTCTCACGCCTAAGAGCTTCCAACACACTTCTCAAGTGCAAAAGATGATCATCATCAGATTTTCTATAAATCAAAATGTCATCAAAGTAGACCACAACAAATTTCCCTAGAAACTCCCTTAACACATGGTTCATCAACCTCATGAAAGTGCTAGGTACATTTGTTAATCCAAAGGGCATGACTAACCATTCATACAAGCCATATTTTGTTTTAAAGGCTGTTTTCCATTCATCTCCTTCTCTAATCCTAATTTGATGATATCCACTTTTAAGATCAATTTTGGAAAACAGACAAGCACCATGCAATTCATCCAACAAATCATCTAATCTAAGAATGGGATGTCGATACTTTACCGTGATATTATTGATGGCTCTACAATCAGTGCACATCCTCCAAGTCCCATCTTTCTTAGGCACAAGAATAACAGGGACTGCACATGGACTTAGGCTCTCTTGCACCCATCCTTTTTGCATCAAGTCTTCAACTTGCCTTTGGATTTCTTTGGTCTCTTGGGGGTTAGCCCTATATGCTGGCCTGTTGGGCAATGAAACACCTGGAATGAGATCAATTTGATGTTCTATACCTCTTATAGGTGGTAGGCCTCGAGGAACCTCTTTCGGAATTACGTCTTCAAAATCCTGCAACAAAGAAACAACTTCACTAGGAAAAGAATTAATAAGACATGCAACCTTTGAGTCACTCTCCTTGCTCAAAAGCAATAAAATTGGTTTTTTTAATTGCATAGCTTTTTTTACCTCTTTTTCTCTTATGAACAAATTTTGTGTTTTTCTCTCTTTCTTTTCACTCTCTTTTTTTTTCCCTCTTTCTTTTGACTCTTTTTTTCTTTTCTCTCTTTTTTTCTTTTCTCTCTCATTTTGGATTCATCCTCACCAACCTCTCTTGGAGACAAAGGAGCAAGAGTAATTTTGCGTTCTTTATGTACAAAAGAGAACTTATTGGTATAACCATCATGATTGCTTTTCTTATCATACTGCCATGGTCTTCCGAGAAGTAAATGACAAGCCTCCATTGGAACTACATCACATATAACTGTATCCTCATACTTCCCAATAGAAAAATTCACCTCTACTTGCTCACTCACAACCTGCTCGCCTTCCTCACTAAGCCATTGAAGTTTGTATGGTTCTGGGTGGGGTTTAGTCACCAGATTCATTTTTGACACCATTCTTGCACTTGCAACATTAGTGCAACTTCCTCCATCTATAATTAAAGAGCATAACTTACCTTGGATGAGACATCGAGTATGAAAAATATTCTTCCTTTGCGTGTCATCCAAGTCTCTTGATTGACTGCCCAACATTCTTCTAACCATGAACAAGTCTCCTCCCTCAGCAACTTCATCCTCATTCTCTTCATCACTAGATGTAGCAGATTCAGAAGATGATCCACTAGAAATATCTCCATTCTCCTTAAGCAACATGGTCTTCTTAGTTGGACATTTAGAAGCTATGTGACCTCTTCCCAAGCATTTGAAACATTTAATTTCACTACTTTTTGTTTTCTTATGAGCATCATTGGATTTATTTTAAATTCTTTGAGGTGCAACCCTGGAGGTGTTTGATGAAGTACTTCCCTCCTTCTTATTTCTATCCCTCCAACTAGAGGAATTAAAGTTAGAAGAATTCTTTCTGATACCTTTTCTCTTTAGTTGTTGTTCTACCTTAGTAGCTTGATGCACTAAGTCCTCCAACTCCACATAATTTTGTAATTCTACAACATCATTTATATCACTATTCAGTCCTTGTAAGAAACGTGCCTTAGTAGCTTCCCTATCTTCACTAATATTGGCTCTAATCAAGCACACCTCCATCTCCTTATAATAATCATCCACACTTTTGCTACCTTGTGTGAGCCTTTGAAGCTTGTTGTGAAGGTCTCTATGATAGTAAGAAGGAACAAATCTCTTCCGCATCAACCTCTTCATCTCCACCCAGCTATCCACCATTGGTTCTTCATACCTCACTCTTTCTTTTTGTAATTGGTCCCACCAAATGAGTGCATAATTAGTAAATTTCATGGCTTCCACCTTTACCTTCTTCTCCTCCGTGTAATTATTGCTTGAAAAAAAGTTGTTCAATTTTCATCTCCCACTCAAGGTAAGCCTCCAGATCACTTTTTCCCTGAAATGATGGTATTTTAAGTTTCACTCCCTCTATTCTATCTCCTCTACCACCATCTTCAGTTTCTCTTCTCCTTCTTCTACCTCCTTCATCACCATGATTTTCGTGATTTTCTAACTGTTCAATTCTAGCATGTAAATCTTCAGTATGTTCCCTCAGCATTCTTTGCATTTGAGCAGTTATAGCTTCTACTAACAATCTATTGTTTCCCCCTTGAGGAGGGGTATCATCACCACTTATTCTTGCCATATCTTAAACAAAAAGAAAACAAACAAAAGTGAAAGAAAAGGACCTCACCACACAACTCAGGTGTTTACACTCTTGAATTTATCACTCGTGTTTCACTCAATTTCGGCTTTTTCAATAATTAATCCCTCTTGCCTTTTTCCACTCAATTGCTCTCTTCAAGTTCTTAATTGAATCAGCGAGAACCTCAATATTTTGAACCCAAAAATTGGTACGAAGACTTAACGTAACACAAAGCAATAGTAATGTGATTGAGAAAAAAAAATTACTTTTAGGAGTTTTGTCAAACAAGTAGTGTGCAGTACTTTCTTTTTTGTATATATATATATATTTTTTTTTTGTATATTTTTTTTTGTAGCAGCAACACACAAATTAACTAAGGACGGGTTCAAACAACAGAAACACAACTAACAATTTATGTTTCACAACAAAAAAATAAAAAATGCATAAACAGAATTTTACTCAATTCCAAACCTAGAGACAAGCATTGATACCAAATGATATGATCCTGGTTGTCATGAATCACTTTAAGGATCGTTCTAGGTAGGAAACTTATAGATTTGAACCAAAAACACGTTTTGCTGGAGAACGCAATAACCAGGGTTCCGAAAGTCAGAATCAGACGATTCCAAAACGAGGTGAAAGATGACTTTCCGAAACGCAAGTTAGGCTGTTGAATCACCAAAAACAAGTACGTAGAACTCAAGATATGATCGTAGGTTACTGAACAAGAAAATTGGTAAAATTTGAGTAATAGGGTTTGATGTAAAGGAAATTCAAATTACTATTTAACAAACGAACCAAGAAAAGAATGGCGCCACAATCTAAGGATTGATAAGCCAAAAGAACGCCACAAGGATTAACAACCTTGATAAGTTCAAAGTGAATTCTTTCAAGAACTCTAGAGAGCAAAGCCTCACAACAATAATTTCCAAAATCTGCCAATAAAAAAATAAGGGTTTGCCTTTTATAGTGGCAACTCCTTACACGTTTTGTAAATTTGGCCCAATTCATGTTTCTACAATTAGACCCAAATTTTCTTATTAATTCAGTCTACTACTTAATTAAAACTAATATTAAAATCTAATAATACATAGATGTCGCCTTCATTCCTTAACTTCAATTTGAATCAAACAATTTATTATCTTGGGCTTCAATTCTTCCTGACTTGTACTTGCTTCAAATAACGTGGTTATCAAGCTATTTAGAACCTCTTTTGCTTTCTTTGACCTTGCTCTTGTCATTGGAGTTCCAAGACCTTGAATATCCTCTATGTTTCCTTCCTTGGTTATGCATTCTATGTCTTCATCAATTTGAAATCACCACCGCTGGTTTTGTTCCCTTCTCCAGCCTGAACACCCACCAGATTAGTAGTAGGGGTACCACCCTCGGCTTTCTTATCTATCCCAGGCTTAGTATCTACCTTCACCGTCTTAGTGTAGGAACTTGCCTTAGACATCGTAGTTGGTTTGATGAAAGTGTTGGTTCCTTTCTTAGTCCAAACCAGATTCTTCTCCTCAATCATAATAGACTTTTGGATTAAATTGGACAGAGACATTAATTCATACAGTTTTACCTCCACTTGAATTTCCTCTTTCAAACCATTCATGAAAGTTCCTCGTGCAAATTCTTGATCAATGGCCTTCAAAGCTCCAACATATTTCTCAAACTCCTCCACAAATTCTACCACTGTCCCTGTTTGTTTGAGTGTCAGCAACAACTCAAAAGGATTTTGTACCATTGACGGTTGAAACCTGCGAACCACTGCCAGCTTGAACCCGTCCCAAGTTGGTTCCAGATTGCACCTAGCCCACCAGTGATACCATCCCAGTGCTCTGCCCTCCATGGCCACGACGGTGGCACGCATCTTCTCCTCCTCCGGAAAGCTTCGAAACTCGAAATATCGTTCCAAACGGTGCGTCCAACCGTACGCATCGTCGCTTGAGAAAATCGGAATCTCCAGCTTCCTCCACCGATCGTTCTCAACGTAGTTACCCAAGTGTCTACCACAGGCGCCGCTGGTCTTTGCTTCTTCCCTACAGACAGTCCCGACACCGTTGGCATCGATCTTGGCCGCAAGTGCAGCCAATTGATCCTCTGTATGTTTGGCACGCGCCTCCGCCAACTCCAGTCGAGTGCGCCATTCCTCGCGCTCATGTTCCCAATCGCTCAAATCCCTAACCATGCTTCTTGTCTTCACGCAATGCGCAGTAGAAGGATGCAAAAACAGGGCACCAGATCGGTGCTCTGATACCAGTGATAGAACTGGTATATTAAAATTGAATGAAATTCTGAAGATACCTCAAGATTGTATTATCGAAACTGAGAAAAATGTACAGAGATTGCAGTTACAAAGAATAACCAAATTGCCCTGCATTTTAGTCCCACCCAACTAACTCTTTAACTGCCTACCTATTGAAGACCCCGTGTTTGTTATTTATATTAGCTATCCTAACTGAATTAGTTAGGATTGACAGCTGGCACAGACTAACATAACAGACTAATAACATAACTAACTAAACTAACAAATCTAACAGAATACTCTGCTTGACTATCAATCCTCTAATGGAATCCTCTACTTGACTATCAATCCTCTGATGGAATCCTCGGCTCGACTCTCAATCCTCTGATGGAATCTTCGGCTCGACTATCAATCCTCTGATGGAATCCTCTGCTTGACTATCAATTCTCTGGTCGACTAGTAATCCTATCAGATACCTGTTCTGGTTCTAGTTCTGGTTCCAGTGCTGATTCTGGTTCCAGTGTTGGTTCTAGTTCCAGTTCTTGTGCCTCTGATACTGGTTCAAGTTCTGGTTCTGGTTCCAGTTCCTGTTCTGATTCTAGTTCCAATTCTGATTCTGGTTGACTTGACCATACCTTCTTCCATCAGATTCAGATTGCCTCTGTCTGGTTGTAGCAGGAACATAAACCTTATTCTACTTGTGCATTGCCAACATCCATTGTCCAGGATCCATTGTTGGTGTCTCCCTCTGGTTGCTCAAAATATCTGCAACATAGACAATTTGATCTTTTGGTACCCAGAACTGATTGGGTCCAGGTTTGTTTGTTTTAACACCTCTCTTATCTTGTTCAGATTTTACCATTGGACAAGATACTTCATAGTGACCTTTCTTAGCACAAACAATGCATAAAACATCAGAATGAACAGTTTTAGTTTCAGCAATGGTTTCTGTAAAACCAAGACCTCTCTTTCCAATGTTACGGTTTCCATAAATCATAAATGCATATTTACTTCTTTCCATTCCATTAGAAATAAAGTTTTGAAAAAGTTGCTCATGCATATCAGATTCACAAACAGTTTTGGAAGTGGAACAAATATTACTTTTGAGAGTTTGGTTTTCTGATTTGAGTCTTGCAACTTCGGTTTTAAAATCCTTGTTTTTAGTTGCATACTCAAGAATTTTGATTCTTTAAAACATGGACTTCTTTGGTCAGATTTTTCTTATCTTCCCTAAGAGTTTTCAGTTTTAAAGACATCTTATTGTTTGCATTTAAAAAATCTTTTAAAGCATCAATTAATTCAGATTTAGTGAGATCAGAAAATACCTTATTGTCTTCATCTTCTGAATCTGTTCCAGAGCTTGAGCTGCATCCAAAACTTGAGTTGGTATGAGCCATCAGAGCCAGAATTGCTTCCTCTGATGTGCTTCCAGACTTGCCTGAATGATTGCTTTGATCATTCTTCCTTCTGCCTGCTTTCCTTCCTGAAACTATGCCTTTATGAAGTCCAGAGGCAGACCTGATGTGTGCCATCATTGCTGTTTCTGCCTCTTCTTCATCAGACGGTTCTTCTTCTGATTCTGATGCATCCCAGGCTGCTATCAGACCCTTCTTTTTGAATTTGGAACTCTTCTTGTGTTGTTTGCCTTTTTCCAGATTTGGACATTCTGACTTGATATGAAGGTGCAAACACGAGAAGGGGCGGTTGAATTGTGTTTGACTTAACTTGAATACTTTTCCTGTTTTAATACTTTCAAAACAAAACTTGATGTATAATTAAAACAGAGTTAGCAGCGGATAAAAATAAAAATAAAAACTTATAGATTTTATACTAGTTCACCGTTAACGAGGCTACGTCCAGTCCCTTCGCCTTGGAGGATTTCACTAATTCAACCTTGAATTACAACCTTGCTACTGACCCTCCAAGTCAGTCTTCTTAAATAGTCTAACAATCCTAGACTTCTTTGAGGAAAAACAACTCCTGTTCTTCAGCCAATCTGACACCCCAGATTGCAGAAGAATTCACAACACTATGAATCTAATTGCTAAGTACCTTGCTTCCCTTTCTGAATCCCTCAGTTTGTAGACTCTACTTCAACTTAGATACAACCCTATCTAATTGCCAAGTAACCTGCTACCTCTACTGACTCCCTCAGATTGTAGACTCTACTTCAACAACTTAGATTTGCCACAGTGGAAAGAAAATAACTGAGTACTTGCTTCTTGAAAGCTGAAACTCACAATTGACTTATATGAAAATTTGAGAGTGGTTGCTTTGGAAGTGTATGACTCTTTTTTGATTTTCGATATTGAGCATTCTGCCTTGAGCCTCCTTTTATAGATGAAAATTAGGGTTTCTTCCATGATCAAATTTGAGCTGAATCTTGCTGGATTCTCTTCCAAAAATAACTTGACCAATTGGGCTTCATATATATAAAAACATATCTTCAGATTTCCTTTCAAAATAACTGGCAAATTAAATATGTTGGTTGTTCCCGCCAATGCTCCTAAAATCCATGCTACTCCACTTTATTTTTATAACCAATCTTTTTAACACATTAATTAAAATAACTTGCAATCTCCATCGTTGATCAATTCTGGACCATCAGAATTTTGAGCGCTAGTCCACATCTGGTCCAAGCTAAATGATATGCTGTGATCCTCTAAATTCGGCCATCCCTGGACCACACATCCTGACCCTCTGATCTTCTGATTTCGGCCAACCTGGATGCGCGCATGATATGTTGAATTCTTCTGGACTCGGCCATTTCTGGACTTGCACATTCTGTCCCTCTAATTTCGGCCAACACTAGGCCATGGTCTGATTTTCTGATCTGGACCATCACTGGACTCAAAAAATTATTTCTGAACCATTGATCTGGATATTTTTACTCTGATCTGGACAGATTCTAGACTTTGGTCTAGAACAAACTGAAATTAACTTGAACAAAAAATATTTCAGTCTGGACATTTTACCTTTAATTTTGGACCAGGTCTGGATTGATTCTGGAACTCATTTCTTTTGGTCTGGACTTAGTTCCATGCCCTGAATCATGCTATCTTATGGTCTGGGCCAAATCTAGATTGATCCTCTTGTTCTGGGCTCATAAACATACCTTCTGGTCAAGTCTGGAACAAGTCTGGACTGTGTAATTTTTCACTGCCAGGCCATCTTCTAGTCATAATAACTTCTGGAATAAAATTGATATTTGATTCCTGTTTGTCTTGATCAACTCTCCTTCTGGCATGTTTTCCAATGATATGATCCATGTTTCATTCTGAAATTTATTCCTTCTGATCTGGGCCATCAAATATATCTTCTGGTCATGTTTTGACATTCCTGGAGTATCTTCTGGTCATTCCAGAATTCATTTTCCTTTGATCTTCTGCTTCTGATTTCTTCATATTCTGATTACATTTAATTTAATAATTCAAGGTACAAAATAAGTTTACATTGAGTACATTTGTAAGCATCAAAATCCTAAGACTTAGAACCAACTTGGTTCCAACATGATATGTCTAGGTTCATTGCATCCATAACAGATGATGCTCTTCTTGTCAAATTCTTCCTTTCCTTTGTTGTTATTTTTCTTCTTGGAGCCTCTCCTCTTCCTGTTTTCCCAAATCTTAACCATTTGTTTGGTTAAATAAGCCATATCATCACAGTCACTGTCACTATCCTCTAATTCTGGTGCTGCCCTTACAGCTTTCTTCTGTTTCGACTTTAGGGCCAGGTTCTTCTTCTTCTTTGGTTCATCTGCTTCCAGTTCTATTTCATGAGACTTGAGTGAGCTGATCAGATCTTCAAGTCTTAAGTTATTCAGATTTCTGGCTTGCTGAACTGCAGTAACCATTGGTCTCCAGTTGGTTGGTAAGCTTGTAAGAATCTTCTTGACATGATCTACTATTGTGTAGCTTTTCTTCAAGACCTTCAGTCCAAATATCAGAGTCTGGAATCTACAGAACATTCCATCAATGTCTTCATCATCTTCCATCTTGAACATCTCATACTGTTTGACCAGTATGTTAGCCCTTGCTTCTTGAACCTGCTGGCTTCCTTCATAGGTCAGAACCAGACTGTCAAATATGCTCTTTGCTGTTTCTTTATCTGTGCATCTGTCAAATTCCTTGAATGTGATGGCACTGATCATAATGGTTTTGGACTTGTGATGCAGATTGTATAATTTGCTCTGGTCTGGTTTCATATCTGCTGTAAGACCCTTAAATTTAAAATTTTAATTATGGATTTAATATTAAGTGTATTTTGGGAATAATTGTAAAATATTCAATATATGTATATTTCGTGTAAATACATATATATAAATATTTATTTTGGAACATGAATTAAAATTATTGGATGAAGAGTAAATTAATGTAATTACGAATAATTAAATTACCGGGTAGTTAATTAAGGGATTATCTGCTAATTGCGACGGAACCGGTTAAGTGCTGGAGGGTCCAGCAATATTTTAATATTATTTTTTATGAGGTGGCACATAGATGTGCCTATATATGGACGAGAGAAGGCAGAGTAAAAATAGAAAACACTTCATCCTCCCTTACTGCATGTAACAGTAACGTCCCCCTTCTTCATCCCATTCTGATTTCTGTTTCACGTTCAAAAAAAAAAAGAGAGAGTTGCTCAAAAGTGAGATTACTTGGAAATCCAAGCACCGAAACACCAAGTGCCCAGAACAAAAGTTGTTCCTCTCCTCATTACGGAGCTAGAAAACCCACTTTGGTAGCGGCAAATGCAAACAGAAACTTCGCCGATTTTTGACACAGAAACGTGAACGGGAGCAGAAACGCAACAGGGGTAAGGGCACCTTCCACTTTCTAGATTGCATTAGGGCTATAAATGCATACTGTTATGGCATTAATGATGTTTCATTATTGTTTTTGAAGAAAAACTGTTTTGCATGTCGGTTTGAAGGATGAAAAATGCATTCTGTTGATGTTTTAAATGATCTGTGATGTTGCTGTGTTGGTTGATATATCAACGTTGTTCTGTTTATGTAGGAAAGATGGAAAATGCTTTGCATGTCATTTTGGGGATGATCAAAATGCATGTGTTGATAAAACTGTTGTGCATGTTGTTATAAAATGCAAAAAGATGCATTATGTCGAGGTTTGATGATCTATGATGTTTGCTGTTTTGACTGAATACATCAATGTTGTTCTGTTTGTGTGGGAAAGCTGGAAAATGCTTTGCATGTTGTTTTAGTTGTGAAAGAATACTGGAAAATACTTTGCAAGTTGTTTTGGGAATGCTCAAAATGCAAATGTTTGGAAATGCATGTTCTGTTTTGAGTTTGACATTCTGTTTCAGCTATGGTGAAATAGTCTGGTGATGATGATGGTTTAAAAAGAAAAGGATTTAAAATGGTGGAAGTGTTTTCTAGAAAATCTATTGTTGATGAAAAATGTGTTGAGTTTTGGGGTTTCAAAAGAATGGTGATTTTATTTTGGTGTTGTGTTGGTTTTTCAAAGAAAAGAATTTGAAAACGTGTTGAAGTTTTCTCTGAAATTTCACTGAATTCGAAGGTGTATTTGAATACGGCATGAGTGTATTCGAATACAGCCTGCAAAACTTCAGTTTTATTCAAATTTTTGAACTTGTATTCGAATACAAGCATCTGTATTTGAATACAGCTAAGGGATTTTTGCTTCTAACTTAGCCTCTGTATTCGGCTACGACCTTGTCGTATTCGAATACAGAACTGCAATTTTTGCCACTGTATTCGCATCTGTATTCGACTACGACAGCCTCGTATTCGAATACAGAATGGTGATTTTTCACTATTTTTGCCTCTGTATTCGAATACAAGGGAGCTGTATTCGAATACAAGGGAGCTGTATTCGAATACAGCTTGTTTTTTTTTTCAAAAATTTCAGTTTTAAACAATGGTTTATGAACTTAAAGAGTTGGGAAAATATTGGGAAGGTTTGTGATGAATTAAAATGGTGTTTTTGAGATGGTTTGGGGTGGTGATGATGAGGTTCTGGAGTTCTTTATTGATGCTGTGAAAAATGTTGAGTTTTCACTGTTGTAGCCTCTGTATTCGAATACAGAGTGTTGATTCTGCAATGTTTTAGCTTCTGTATTCGAATACAAGGAAGCTGTATTCGAATACAAATTCGTGTTTTCTAGAAATCTCAGTTTTAAACACTGTTTTATGAATTTTAAGAGTTGGGGAAACATTGGGAGGACTTATGACAATAAGAATGGAGTTTTGAGAAAATGTGAAATGGTAATGATGAGATGATTGAATGTTTAATTATTGATGTGATGATAATAAAATTATTTGCGCTGAGATGTTTTGGGGAAATGATGGAAAGGCTGAATTTTACTGATCTTGCATACTGTTTTCAGTGAAGAGAAAACATTGCATGTTCATGCATTGCATAGTCAAGTGCTGATCTGTTGAGCGATTGCACGAGTGCTGGTCTGTTGAGCGATTGCACGAGTGCTGGTCTGTTGAGCGATTGCACGAGTGCTGGTCTGTTGAGCGACTGCACTAGTACTGGTCTGCTGAGCGACTGTACCCTGAAATGCGCAAAAACGTGTTGATCTGTTGAGCGATTGCACGAGTGTTGGTCTATTGAGTGACTGCACTGGTACTGGTCTGTTGAGCGATTGTACCTTGGTATGTGTAAAACGTGCTGGTCTGTTGAGCAACTGCACGAGTGTTGGTCTGTTGAGCGACTGCACTGGTGCTGATCTGTTGAGCGATTGCACCCTGGTCTTGAGGGCCGTTAAAGTCAAACATATTTAAATTGTGCTGGTCTGTGAGTGACTGCACCTTGGTAATTCCAAGAAGTTGAATACATGAGCACATACATGTTGCATCGGGGTGATTGACCAGTGGGTCACGATTTGGATATATGTTGATGATTGGAAATTGATGTGTGTAAGTACTTTATAAAATCTGAATTTCTGATGAATGATTACGATTGCTGAAGTGTTAGTTGTACTTTGTTAGTTGTACTTATAACATGTTTTCCATATTAATTGGTTGCTGTTTGAAAAGGCATACATGTAATGAAATTTTCCAAATGAGCATCCTTATTTATCATCATTGTTATATGATATGCCATGGATATATTTGTTACTGCGATATAAATGCTATGTGTTATTTGTTAATTTCGGTCGGTGACCCTTTACTATTATTGTGGAAATTAGGCTTTGCCCTCATATGAAACCCAAACCCGTCCCACCGACGGTTACACTAACGATTGAGACGTCGTTAGTTTCCCCTGATTTTCACGTACGGAGTATTCGTGGACAACGTAGAAGGACAGACCACTGGGGTGAAGATGAGACTTGTGGAGGAGGCGGTGGAAATTGCTTGCTACTGTAGCTTAGTGCATGATCAGACTAGACTTTTGTATAGGGTCTTGAGTTTGGGAAATGTAATTGGTTATTTTGGGAATTATTGTATAACTTTTCCACTAATATTTTCCGCACTCTGATAATATTTAGGTGGGTCCAGGATACAGCTGTTGGATGTATCTTTATTTTGATATATTTTGAAGAATTAAATTCCCAAAAATAATTTACTTAATTAATCGTGATGTAATTGTTTAATTACTTCTCTATTTTGGATTACGACGTCGAACGATATTTAATTTGAATTGATTTTAATCATTCTGAAGTAAATTGAAAAATATTCTTTTATTTATTTTGGTTTAAAAAAAAATACTCACGCTGTGTTTTAAACTCGGGGTGTTACATCTGCCATGTCCAGTTCTTGAGTTGGATCTCCTGGAACAGTAGGTACAGTAGGTTCAGGATCTTGAGATATGAAGAAACTTCTCATTCTGTCCTTCCAATACTCAAACCTTTCTCCATCAAACAGTGGTGGTCTGTTGATTTTGCCTCCCAATTCTTCTGACATGTTGAACCCTTGGACCTTTCCTCAAACACTGTTAAGTGCTCAGCCTTGAGACCGAGCTCTAATGCCAATTAAAGGTGCAAACACGAGAAGAGGAGGTTGAATTGTGTTTGCACCTTCAATACTTTTTCTGTTTTTGCAGTTTTAAAACAAAACTTGATGTATGAATAGAACAGAGTTAGCAGCGGATATAAAGTAAAAATAAAAACACAGAATTTTATACTGGTTCACTATTAACGAGGCTACGTCCAGTCCCTTCACTTTGAAGGATTTCACTAATTCAATACCTTGAATTACAACAACTCCATTGACCCTCCAAGCCAGTCTTCTCAAACAGTCTAACAATCCTAGACTTTTGAGGAATGCAGCACCTTGACTTCTCAAGTCAAGTCTTCTCCTGCCAATCTGACAACCCCAGATTGTAGAAGGAATTACAACGCCTTGAATCTAATTGCTAAGTAATCTGTTACCCCTTCTGACTCCCTCAGATTGTAGACTCTACTTCAACAACTTAGATCTAACACAAGGGAAAGAAAATAACACGAGTGCTTGCTTCTGGAAAGCTGGAACTCACAATTAACCTCACTGAAAACTTGAGTGTTTGCTTTTGGAAGTGTATGACTCTTTTGTGATTTTCGATACTTAGTCTTCAGTCTTGAGCCTCTTTTATAGATGTGAATTCGGGTCTCTTCCAAGCTTAAATTTGAGTTGTATCTTGCTGGATTCTCTTGCAAAAATACTCTGACCAATAAGGTTTCATATAAATAAAAAACATATCTTTTTAGCTCCAGTTTGGCTTTCATAAATAACTTGGGCCAATCCTGTCTTTAATTAATTCTGGAACAAATCTTTCTTCCCGCCAATAGCTTCTGAATTCCACAACGACTTCACTTTATTTTTGTAACAAATCCTTTTAATACTTTGATCAAATTTAATTAAATCTCCACCGATTATCATCATGATTAATTCTGGACCGTTTGATCTTCTGCACTAGTCCACATCTGGACCATACTAAGTGATCTGCTGTGATCCTCTGATTTCGGCCAACCCTGGACCACACTTTCTGATCTTCTGATCTCGTCCAACCTGGACTTGCAAACTGATCTATTGTGATCCTCTGATCTCAGCCAATGCTAGACCACACGTTCTGACCTTCTGATTTTGGCCAACACTGGGCCATGGTATGATCTTCTGATCTCGGCCAACATTGGGCCATATACTTAAATCTGAACCATTGATCTGAATATCTTCCCTCTAATCTGGACCAATTCTGGACTTGGTCTGGATTGAACTGAAATTAACTCTGGACAAAGGATATTTAAATCTGGACTTTTACCTTTGATTCTGGATCAGGTCTGGATCAATTCTGGACATCATTTCTTCTGGTCTGGACTTAGTTTCATACCCTGAACCATGCTATCTTCTGGTCTGGGCCAAATCTGGATTAAATCTCTTGTTCTTGACCCATTAATTTATGCTCTGATTAAGTATAGATCAAGTCTAGGCTGTTTATCATTTCACTGCCAGGCCATCTTCTGGTCAGAATAACTTCTGGGCTAAGTCTGACTAATGATTCCTTCTGGTCTGGATCAAGTCTCCCTCTGGCAGGCTTCCTTCTGGTCTGGTCCAGGTCTCCTTCTGACTTTGATTCCTTCCGATCTGGGCCAGGAAAGATATCCTCTGATGATGTTTTGACATTCTGGTGTATCCTCTGGTAATTTCAAAATGCATCCTCTGGTACCTTTTGGATGCATTTTCTGGTGTCTTCATCTTCTGCCTCTGGAAACTTAATCTTCTAATGGCATTTAATGTAATAATTCAAGGTACAAAATAAGATTTCATGGAGTGCTTTTGTAAACATCAAAATCCTAAGTACTTAGAACCAACTTAGTTCCAACAATCAGAACATATCATCACGGGATACCAGAGGCTGAATCAGATGCAGAAATCAGAGGATATCATCACACGCAGAAATCACAGAAATCATATGATACCATCAGATTTCTGACATCAGAGGAAGAAATCACACGCAAAAATCAGAGGAAGAAATCACACGCAGAAATCAGAGGGAGATATCACTTGCAGAAATCAGAGGGAGAAATAGCACGCATAAATCAGAGGCAGAATCTTAAAACCTAACAACAACAACATTAGTGTACAGAAAACATGTTAATTACTTGTGAATGAAGATGATAGACATGAATCAGTTTGGGAAATACAGAGGGTATATTTGGTATTTTCAAAATTTGTAAAACGCGCAAAAAATACAAAAACATCCTTCAGCAGGTCTCTTCCTGGGGGAGAGACCTCTCACTAGGGCAAAAAAAAACATTTTATTCAGCAGGTCGCTCCTTAGGGAAGAGACCTCCATCTGATTCTAAAAAATAGGACAATATATTAATTTGAAAGTGGAGCATTTTGGTATTAAAATTCAAAAAAGAGGATATTTAGATAAAAAATTCGCATTTTCACATATTAAAAGTGAAAAAGAAAAGAAAAGACCTTCTCTCCTTCAGCAACGGCAACATAGATTCTCTCTCTCATAAAACCCCCAATTTCGTCAATTAGGTTCAATCCAATTTTAAATTCCCAATCTTCCAAAATCCTTCACATTCTCTCAAAATCCCCCAAAAACTTCCCTCACAGAGAATTCCGATTCGCCGGCGAGCTTTCGTGGCTCGCTTCTCCGGCTAGAAACCATGGCGAAATTCTCCGATCGAAGCACGCATCTCCGATTAAGGAAATTTTCCTCCATCATTCTCGCTATATTCGCTCTCTGCATCATCTTCCCCACAACGGCAACAGCAGAACACGAAGAACCCTCCGTTCTCCGGTTACCGTCGGCCAC
Organism: Cicer cuneatum; assembly: GCA_037974295.1. Taxonomy (NCBI): domain Eukaryota; kingdom Viridiplantae; phylum Streptophyta; class Magnoliopsida; order Fabales; family Fabaceae; genus Cicer; species Cicer cuneatum. The sequence continues at coordinate 12,749,314 of JBBPBO010000004.1, read as the reverse complement.
CGCCGGCGAGGGACAAACCCTATGTTCCGGGACAACAACTTCATCGTGTCCTACAAAGTGCTTCCGGACGGACCCGGTTTGCGGCGCCGACGGCGTGACGTACTGGTGCGGTTGCGTCGAAGCCGCGTGCGCGGGCGCTAAAGTTGCGAAATTGGGTTTCTGTGAAGTTGGGAATGGAGGATCCGCAACTTTTCCTGGTCAGGCACTTCTTTTGGTTCACATTGTTTGGCTTATTGTTTTAGGGTTTTCTGTTTTGTTCGGTCTTTTTTAGTTTCGCCGGAAAATTCTGTAATTATGAGGAATTACGATGTTTATCTAATCTTCTGGGGTGGGTTTAGGTAACATAGCCATTCTTTTTCTCATTTTTTTGTAATTGGGGTGTTTTGATTCATGTGTGTTATAAAGGGATTTGAAGATGTTGATTTTTGTTTATATATATATATATATATATATATAGTTAATTGATCATTTGGGCGATTCTTCTTATATTGTATTTATAGACGTTTAATGTTTTGGTTAGAAGTTAAGACTGGGCATTTGGATTGCCTTTGTCAATATGTAGTGATTTTAGGGAGGAGGAATTTTGTTGATAAGAGAGAGAAATTATGTTTTGTGTCATGGGGATAGTACTTGAATTACCTTGTTGTAAGATTGTTCTTCCTCCATGAAAACAATGGAGCTGGTTAATGTTCTGGTTTTTTGTGAATAGTCAGAATTTTATGGATTTGCAGCAAAAAGGAACATTTGAAACAGGGCAAGAGGATATTACAGAAATTCCTGAAGAACTGAGACTGATATTAGCATATAGAGAAGCTGCTGTTGCTATTCTTGCATGTTATTTTCCTGAACCACACCAGCCTTTTGTTGAGGTAACTTTTTTTTTTGTTGAGCAGCTTCATTGTGTGTGAAAATGTGATTTTTTGATCTCTGTCACTGTGTGTTTATTGTTTGCAGACTGATATAAGTTCTATTCGCAGCCAGCCAAATTTGCAATATCATGAAACTTCTGGAAAGGTTTTTGCCAGGAAATTAGATTACATAAACTCTTAAGTATTACATGAAACTTCTGCATCATTTTTATAACAAAGGTAACCCAAACAAAAGTTGAATCAAATGAATGGATAATAAAATTGACATGATTTCAATTTTAAAATAAATGCTCATTACAAAAGGTTTTATAAGCATTTATAAATAATTATACAAATTTGTGATAAAGAAATAAACAAATTTATGACAAGGAACTAATAATATCGGTCTTCTGCATGCTATCTCAATTCTTGATGCTTCTACCTTGTGTCTATTATCATAACACAAAGAATGCATATTGCTCAGAATACTAGCAAATAACAACTCAAGCTCAGGGAGCATACATCAAAAACAAATATACAATGCAGCATACATAAATAACAATTATAAATCTTACTTGTACAGGTACCAATGTGCTGTCCCAACTGGCCATCACCCTTTTTGAACTCTTTTTTTATTATTTCCATGTAATTAATTGATTGTAGTATTCTCACCAAATTGCTAGTTGGTTCCAAAATAGGCGTACAAGGTGGAAGGCTACGCAACTTGAACATTTGTATGACGTGCTTAAACAAGAATCTGATATGATATCCGTGGAAAAATAGAAACTTCAATAGCAATCTAATTTTAGGACACAAACATTTGGTGGCTATAATGAAATGTTAAATGAAGAAACGATACAAAAACACTTGAAATGTTGTTCAAACAAACCACATGGAATTGCAAGGTATGAAAATGGATAATATAACATCAATTAGTAAGGAATTGGAAGAATGAACTGTGATCATGAAAGGTACACATCCATATAAACATCTTTTCATGATTAGTTTTAATGTGTATTTTTAGAGTTCATAATTGTCTAGTGTATATATCAAACAGAAGCAAAATCGAGTTAGAATTAAGCTTTAGCACAAATAATACAGAAGCTCAAGCAAAATATAGGTAGTTTTTGTTACCCAAAGAAGTTGAAGCAAAATCACAACTTGGAACATCTTTTAGAGCGGTTAAATGGAAAAGAATCAACTCTTAAGTTTATAATTGTCACTATGCTTGGTGGTAAAATTGGACATATAGCTCCTGTTTAATTTTACTTTGTTTTTATGATTCTCTCTTTATCCTCCACTCTATTTATTTGCTTCTCTTTTTGTAGGGACAATGAAGATTCAATTCAAAATGGTTATTACGACAAGGAAGTTATATCTATGCGAGTTATAGTCCAACACTTCTATGAGATAAAATATGTATTTCCAATAGTTGTTGAAAGGTAAGATTACTATTATATCAGTATATGAAGCTTAATTTAGTGACTTACTAAATAAAAAGCTTATGACGAAATCAACATTGTATGAATTTTTTCTGTTATTAACATTCTTGAGAGATGGAGTATTATTTTGTTTTGACCACATTTACTTAATTTCAAATTTCATTATTTATTGCTACAGCCTACAAGCTTCATGTGGATACATTCCTGAAAGTAGAGTTTCTTTAAAATCACGCCTAAAGAATATTAAATTAAATTAGGAGCCTTTAAAAGTAACTTATTCTCTTTCTAGAATGGTCTGCATCTTAGAGTTGCCAAACTATGGCATTCCAACTACAACTTCATTTCTTGCTTTTGACCTATTCAACTAATTCTCTTACTTTTCTATTTTGTTTCAGATATTGATATTCACTTTCTTTTGAAGTGGTTGTCTTTTGACAGAAGATACATGGAGTAAGAGTAGATATGGAGATGCAAGCAGAAGCAAAACTGATAAAGACATAGAAGCTCTACAGGTAAATCACTTTGGTATTCCAATTCTTTTTATGGCAAGGATATTATACTGAAATTGGTGTTTATCTTATACTTTCTGAAGTGATATTAGTTATGAATATTGCATTAGTATTTTTAGTCAATCCCAAAATCGCTTGATGTTTGACTTTTGGAGATCATTAATTTTACACTCCCATGTGTTGAAAGTCAAGGTCCTTCATAATTTCTTGGTCAATGAAAACATAATGGAGGTTGTCATTGTGGTGGAGGTTAACTTTTTAACTGAAATCTATTTTTTATTTGTAATTCACACCTCATTTATTCATTTGTCTGTATTGCTGTGATAGTGTGGTATTATTTGAAAAGAAAATTTGATTGTTGAGAGGGTTTTCTCTTGATGTTTTTTTGGTTGTTGTGATATATAGCATGGCATAATTCTAAATGTATTTGAAAAGTAAGAAACATTGCTGGTTGCCAACCATGGTTTATAGGTTAGTGAACTGAAAATGGTAGGCATTTTTTTAATTACTCCTTCTCTTTCTCTTCCTCCAGTTTCACTCTTTTCTTCTTTTTCATTTTGTTTAAGTTCTTTTGCTGCATTTGGTTTGACATTCTATTTTTCAAAGGTTAACAAATTTATACTATTTTTTTTCTTTCTGTCTACTCTATTAGATTTGTTTACGAAGTGTTTGACACAAGTTGTATATTAGATTCTTTCATGTTAGATTTTGTTTTTTTAGTTATTAATTAATGTGATTATGGTGGATTTCAATTCAAGGTGGTTATCTGTAAATAATTTACGATGTAGTAATCATTGTGGAAGGAAGAATTGATCATGCTTCTATTGTTTTGAGGTTAATATAATTTCTTTTTTCCAGGCAACAGACATAGAATCGCTAATAGATGGTAGACGTTCATCTGTTTCTAGCCACCAATCTAATAATCGTGGAGCAACATCATTAGAGACTGATTAGATATTTTGATGAACTTTTATGTTTCATGGAGTTGTTTTGTATGTTTAGCCACTCCACTAATGTTTTGAATATTTAAACTACTTTATTTATTATTTTAGTTAAGTTCAATGTATGAATTGATGTTATTTCTTTTGAAAAAATGATATAAATTGAATTTAGTTACAATAGTTATTTAATTGTGTATTTAAATTATGTTAATGATATTTATGAATATTTTTTATTTTAATTAATAAAAAATAGGAAAAATTTGTATCATAATTTTTTAATTTAAATTATTAGGATTGCGAAGGTTCAAATTGTCTCAAAATGAATATAGCGACGGTTGATAACTGTTGCAATGTTTCAAATACAAATAAAAATGAACGTGTTTTGTGACCATTCGAACCGTCGCAAAACGTATCAGTTTGGTTAAATTTGTTTTACTCTGATACATTTATACTGAATTCTTTGTAAAGAATCGAATCTCAAACAAGAGTTGAGACATCTTAGATTCTAAACAATCTCATCATTATTGTAAAACTCAAACTATAAGAGTTAAGTATAGTTTGAAGTAGATTGTAAGAAATCACTATCAAGGTTGGTAGGTGATTTGATTAATCTCTTTCTGGGTGGAATTAGATTAAGTTCTGTAACAAAGATCAAGGTTGATCTAGGCTAGGTGCTGTAAAACCAACAAGGTTCTTGTTTTAAACACTTAGTGGAAAATCTCACTGTTGTGAGGACTGGACGTAGCCCAAGTTGGGTGAACTAGGATACATCTGGGTGTGGTATTTCTTATCCTTTATCTCTTTATTCAGTTTGATTGCTTTTCAAGATTAAAAATACAAAACTGTTTTCAGTTTTACAAACTAATCTGAACGTTCTCCGTTTTTCTGCTTTCTTAAGCAAGAACTTTCTTAAGTTTAAATCTGAAGTTTTTTAGGAAATTTTAAAAAGGGAGATTTACAATTCAAACCCCCTTCATTGTAAATCAATTTTGCTACTTCAGTACTATCGCAGTGGATCAACACAGCTGGCATAGGTTTTTCCCACAAAAGGATCTCAACTAGCAAGTGAAGGTGCAAACACGAGAACGGGGTTGAATTGTGTTTGTCAAACTTGATTACTTTTGCTGTTTTGTTGAATGTTAATGTGAATAATTCAATATATAACTAATCAGATTCAGCAGCGGATAATAATAACATAATAACCCAGCAATTTATACTGGTTCACCGTTAACTAAGCTACGTCTAGTCCCTTCCTCCAGAAGGCCTTTCACTAATTCAAACTCCTTTGAATTACAACACCACTGACCCTACAAGCCAGTCTTCCCAAACAGCCTGACAACCCAAAACTTTTGAGGAACAACAACACCTTGACTATACAAGCCAAGTCTTCTCAAACAGCCTGACAACCCCAGACTTTTGAGGAACAACAACACCTTGACTATACCAGCCAAGTCTTCTCAAACAGCCCGACAACCCTATACTTTTGAGGAACTTCACAACCTTAAACCTACAAGCTAATTCTTTTTCTAACAACCTGACAACCCCAGATTTTAGAAGAAACTTCAACACTATAGGATTTAATATAAGGGATCGAAATTAGAACTGAGTTATTACTTCTGAAAAGTTGATACTCACAATATGCTTAAAGTGAACTAGAGTGTTTGCTTCTGAATATTTTATGATGACTATCAGCTTCACACTCTAAGAAAAGAACACTTAGAAAATATTTATCTTTTAAGCATGTGTTTCTCTCCTTTGAACTCTCTGAATACTTATGAATTTTTTCTTGAGTTCTTCTATTTTTCGATGTTTTATTCTCTAGCATTAAGCCTCTATTTATAGTTGAAATTAGGACTTCACTGATGCTTTACTTCTGGAGTGTATTTAGATTAATCTGTTTTAAGAATATTCTAGAGTAGTTTGCTCAGATTCTGTTTTGAGTATTTTGCTCACTGATGCTTTACTTCTGGAGTGTATTTCAATTAATCTGTTTTGAGAATATTGCTCAGCTTCTGTTTTGAGCATACTTTTAGCTAGATTCTATTTCTCGAGTCTTTTGCTCCAATTCTGTTTTGAGCATTTTTCTCAGATCCTATTTTGAACATATTTTTAGCTAGATTGTGTTTCTCGAGTCTTTTGCTCCAATAATGTTTTAAGCATTTTTCTCAGATTCTGTTTTGAACATTTTTCTCAGATTCTGTTTTGAGCATTTTTCTCATATTCTGTTTTGAGCATATTTCTCTGACAGATTCCTCTTACGATATCCTCTGGAGATATACTCTGGTGATGTCATCTTCTGATTTCTGCTTGTGGTGACGTCATCTTCTGATTTCTGCTTCTGGTAACGTCATCCTCTGATCTATTCTTCTGGTGACATTTTCAATTGTTCTTCTAAGTCAAATATGTTATTTTCATAAAATACATTTGTTAACATCAAAACTTTAATTGCAAGAACCAACTTGGTTCCAACAATCTCCCCCTTTTTGATGATGACAAACAATGTATTTTTTATAATACTTTTTCTTTCTTTTGACGTTGACTCCCCCTAAGACTAAGCTTCATTTTATATTTTCTCCCCCTAAGTCTAATGCCCAGATATCATATCAAATACATCATACATCATCTTCTCCTCCTTTCAAATACATCATCTTTTGCCTCGGATATTTTATCAAATATTACATCTTCTCCCCCTTTGTCATCAGACAAAAAGGATTGAATGAAGAAAAGAGATCCTCTGTTTTTTTTCTTTTCTGATTTTTTTAATTATAAAAGTACATGAAAAATAAAATAACATACAAAAAATTAAACTAAGCTATTAGGTTAGGGATGAAGATAAGATTAAGGTTTTTCTTGATGAATTCAAACCTATCTTTGGTAGTGGTTTAGTGAATATGTCAGCCCATTGATGATCAGTGTCTACAAATTGAATGTTAAGTACCCCTTTTTGAACATAATCTCTGATGAAGTGGTGTTTGATCTCTATGTGTTTGGCTCTAGAATGTAGGATAGGGTTTTTGGTTAGGCAAATTGCAGAGGTGTTATCACAATAGATGGGTATGTTGGATCTAATATTTTGTAGTCTTCAAGTTGATGCTTCATCCAGAGTAGTTGAGAGCTGCAGCCAGCTGCTGAAATGTATTCAGTCTCTGCTCTTGACATGACAATGGTGTGTTGTCTCTTACTAGACCAAGAGATCAAGTTGTCTCCTAAAAAGGTACAGTAACCACTGGTGCTTTTCCTTTCAAGTTTATCTCCAGCATAGTCAGAATCACAGTATCCACTCAGTTTGTATGTAGGAGTTTTCTTGTAAAACAAGGTGAGGTTGGTAGTGTTTTTCAGATATATAAGAATTCTCTTAACAGCAGTTAGATGAGATTCTCTAGGATCAAATTGAAATCTAGCACATACACACACACACACTAAATATGATATCAGGTCTAGAAGTAGTAAGGTAGAGTAATGATCCGATCATTCCTCTGTAATTTTTCTGGTCAACTTTTTTTTCTTCTGATTCATCTTTATCAAGTGAACAAGTAGGATGCATTGGTGTAGCCATAGGTTTGCAATCACTCATCTTAAACTTCTTGAGAAGTTCCTTTGTTTATTTAGTTTGTTGAATGTAAATACCTTCTAGACTTTGCTGAATTTGTATTCCTAGAAAGAACTTAAGTTCTCCCATCATACTCATTTGAAATTCATGTTGCATTAATTTAGAAAATTCTGGCCACTGGAGCAAATGTCTCAGTGTAATCAATGCCCTCTTGTTGACTATAACCTTGTGCCACAAGCCTTGCCTTGTTTTTGACTACTTCACCCTTTTCATTTAGCTTATTTTTGAAGACCCACTTGGTTCCCACAATGTTCTTCTCTGGTCTTGGAACTAGATCCCAAACATCATTCTTATTAAATTCATTTAACTATTCCTGCATTGCAATAATCCTTCCATCATCTGCCAATGCTTCACTAACAGATGTAGGCTCAATCGATGAGATTAAACAAAACAGACTTATATCTATTAATGATGATCTGGTTCTTAAAGAATCACTTCCACTTCCAATGATCATATTTTCAGGATGAGATGACTGATATTTCCATCCAGATTTCTCTTCTGACTTCTCATAACTGATTCTGATTTGATCGGATTTGTCCTTTGAAGATGTGTCACAAGCTTCTGATTAACTTGTACCCTTCACTTCTCCAAATTCTGCTGGTTTATCTGCTTCTGCTTTCTCTGGTTCTTGTAAATCTAATATAGACTCTATTCTGAATGTAACATGCAGTGTTGATTGCTTCAGCTCAAAATTGTTTTGCAACATTTAAATCATTTAACATAGTTCTGGCCATGTCTTGGAGTGATCTATTCTTTCATCTAACTTATCTTCAGATTTATCCTCTGAAGACTTGTCAGGTTCTTCTTTCATCTTCTATCTTTTCAAGCTCTCTTGGTTTGTCTACATCAGCTTCTGGTTCTGGTAGATCTGTATCAGCTTCTGGTTCTAGTAAACCTGCATCGGTTTCCTCTGGTTCTGGTAAACCAGCTTCAGTTTCCTCTGGTTCTGGTAAACTAGCTTCGGTTTCCTCTGGTTCTGGTAAACCAGCATCAGTTTCCTCTAGTTTTGGTTAACCTGTATCAGCTTCATCTTGCTTTGACTTTTCAGGTCAAGCTATTTGTCATATAACATAATACAAATCAAATAAAAAATGAACTCAATACAGCCAAACCATTAATTCTTCTTCTGGTGGTTTCTGCTTGTTTTTGAAACCACTGAAATACTGTTTCTGTTGAAGTGTTCACATCACGTGAATCACTTGGTTCCTCTGACAGTTTGAAAACCTGCAGAATACTTATCTAGCTTTGATTTTTAAGATCAAGCTTCTTGTTATCACATTAAACATAAATATCAAACAATAATAGTATTTACAGCAAGATGTAACCTCTATGTCAACAGTTTCAGTTTTACTCTGAAAATCCTATTGTTTCTGATTTTCAGATTTTGAATTTGTATGTTCTGTGATTAGATGGTTTGAATGAAGGAATTTGAATTCCCATCCTGGTATGTTGATGTAAGAGGGTTCATGGCCAGAATCGAAGAAGAAACGACTTTGAGGACAAAAGTAGCAGAAAATGCGGAAAACGATCGTCTGATGTCAGATTGTCTATTATTATACCTTTCCGAAAAGGGAATCGCTCCACGAACACAACCCATGGCTATGCCATGAATTATGGGCTCCAGAACCGTTTTGAGCTCGTCTTGGGCCTCAAAACAGTCGTTTTAGTTTTTTCTGTAATTTCGGGCTTTTCTATTTTACAGCTGTTTTAGCTTTTCCTTTAATTTCGGGCTTTTCTATTTTACCTAATTTTCGTACTAGGGTTTCTATTATCTAGGAGGGTTCACGGCCAAAATTGAGGAAGAAACGACTTTGCGGACAAAAGCAGCAGAAAATGCGGAAAACGATCGTCCAGTGTCAGATTGTCTATTTTTATACCTTTCCGAAAAGGGAATCGCGCCACGAACACAACTCATGAATTTTCCATGAAGTATGGGCTCCAGAACCGTTTTGAGCTCGTCTTGGGCATCAAAACAACCGTTTTAGTTTTTCCCGTAATTTCGGGCTTTTCTGTTTTATAGCCGTTTTAGCTTTTCCTTTAATTTCAGGCTTTTCTGTTTTACCTAATTTTCGTACTAGGGTTTCTATTATCTATTTAAAGAATTTCTATGCTGTAACAAAGAGGTATCTTTTAATAAAATAATTAATTTTGAGAGTTTTTCACTTCTCTGGTGGATTCCAGAACTTGTTCTTTTTTTTAGGATTAGCGCTTGCTAACCCTTTGCGATTTCCGACTGTGTCAGGTGGCATCAGAGTAGGCTTTCTCCTGTTTCTTTTCGTAGCTTGAACAACCATGGGAGATCAACCAGTCACAAGAGCAGACATCGAGGGTATCATTGCGGCTTTTACTGCAACCCTTACAGCTTTGACTACGCAGATGACGACTCAGGTGGCGGCGTTGACGGTTTAATTGAACGCCATCAATAATAGGAGGGACAGAGGCAGGAGAGACGAACCACCCATGCGTCCACATGGAAGCTTGCAGGCTCGTGTTGAATCGGACTCTAATTCCGAAGAAGAGGTCCAAGAGGAGAATCAAGGTTTCGATAATCAACAGAATCGAAATGACTACAGAGTCAAGGATGACATCCCGTTGTTTTATGGAACTATGGGGGTTGAAGAGTTTCTGGATTGGCAGATTGAAGTTGATCGGTTCTTCGACGTGATGGGTGTGCCAGAAAACAAGCAGGTGAAGATGGTGGCAATTCGATTGAAGAGTACTGCTGCTGTGTGGTGGGATAAGCTTGTTGTTCAGAGGCAGCACCAGAGTAAAGCGCCAATCAGAACGTGGAGGCGAATGAAACAGTTGATGCTGGAGCGTTTCTTGCCTAAAGATTATGAGCATATTCTGTACAAGATGTATATCGATTGCGTTCAGGGTAGAAGGAGCGTGACCGAGTATACAACAAAAATCCTGCGTTTCACAGAACGCAACGAGCTAGGGGAAACTAAGGGTCAGAAGGTGACTCGCTATATTAATGGCTTGAAGAGGTCAATATAGGAGAAGATGGGTCTGTAGACTGTCTGGACCGTGACGGAGGCCTCTACGCTAGCCTTGAAAGCGGAACTGATGGAGAAATCCCCCAGAAATTTCTCATCTTTTCGCAGATTCACTACGCAGGGTAATTATGAAGTTGCTGGTGATAAGGATAAGGGTGTTGCTGCTAAGGATTCTAACTCCTCAGCAAAGGAAACTGGTGGAACCAGTAGTGCTACGCCCAACAAGACGGCGAACCAGAAGTCAACCAACCCATACGCGAAACCGACAGGAGATAAGTGTTTCCGTTGCGATGGGAAAGGTCACAAGTCGAATGTTTGCCCTTCTAGGAGAACGACTGCAGTCTTGAATGAAGAGTCTGAGGAAGAGGAAGCATGCAATGAGTATGACAGTGTTGAGTTCGTTGAAGAAGAAGCTGAAGAAGCAGTGAATTTTGTGCTGCAGAGAGTTTTGTTGTATTCAAAGGAGGAGGGGCAAAGGAAGAATCTTTTTAAAACACACTGTTCTATTAAGAATAAGGTGTGTAATCTGATCGTGGATAACGGGAGTACAGAGAACTTGGTATCCCAGAAGCTAGTGGAGTACCTAGAGTTGCCGACAGAACCGCATGCCAAGCCTTATGCTTTGGGCTGGGTGAGTAAGGGTTCACAGGTCAAGGTGACGAAGACTTGCAAGGTGCCTATTTCCATCGGAAGGCATTACAAGGAAGAGGTAATGTGTGGTGTTCTGAATATGGATGTGTGTCATGTCCTACTGGGGCGACCTTGGCAGTATGACAATGATATCATGTATAGAGGTAGAGATAATGTGATGATGTTCACCTGGGGAACGCACAAGATAGCTATGGCCCCGGTTTCTGATTTTAATAGAAAAATAAGGAGGGAGAAGTCCAATTTTCTTGTTATGATGCAGGATGAGCATGACCTGACTGAGACCTTCAAGGAAACTGAGTGGTTTTTCCCAATGGTGGCCAAGGATGTGCAAGCCGTTAAGGAAGCTGTCAGGGCAAAGTTAGAGGCTATTGGGCAGAAGAACAAAGTAGCTGTTGACAAGCGCAGAAGAGTCAAGGTCTTTTATGTGGGAGATGATGTGATGGTGTTCCTGTGTAAGGAGAGGTTCCTAGTTGACACTTACAAGAAGCTTTAGCTTCGCAAGTACGGGACTTTCAAGGTGCGGAAGAAAATCAATGACAACGCCTATGTGATCGACTTGTTGGGATCCATGAATATTTCCAATACCTTTAATGTGGCTGATATTTATGAGTTCCATGAAGATGCTGGTATGAACTCGGGGTCGAGTTCTTTAGAAGTGGAGGAGACTGATGTAGGAGGGTTTACGGCCAGAATCGAGGAAGAAACGGCTTTGCGGACAAAATCAGCAGAAAATGCAGAAAACGATCGTCTGGTGTCAGATTGTCTATTATTATACCTTTTCGAAAAGGGAATCGCGCCACAAACACAACTCATGGCTTTGCCATGAAGTATGGGCTCCAGAGCCGTTTTGAGCTCGTCTTGGGCCTCAAAACAGCCGTTTTAGTTTTTCCCGTAGTTTCGGGCTTTTATATTTTACAGCTGTTTTAGCTTTTCCTTTAATTTCGGGCTTTTATGTTTTACCCAATTTTCGTACTAGGGTTTCTATTATCTATTTAAAGACTTTCTATGCTGTAACAAAGGGGTATCTTTTAATAAAATAATTAAATTTGAGAGTTTTTCTCTTCTCTGGTGGATTCCAGAACTTGTTCTTTTTTTTAGGATTAGCGCTTGCTAACCCTTTGCGATTTTCGACTGTGTCATTTGTAGTCTTGATGAATTTTACTGGAGTGTGTGAAGAACTCTCAAGATACTGACACTTCTCTTTCTGCTGATATATCAGGTTCCTCTGATAGTTCTGGAACTGATGATAATTCTGATTTCTCTGGTAGTTCCAGTTTTGTTGATATGTGTGATTTCTCTGTCTGTTTTGGTATTTCCTGTTCCTCCTATGGTTTTGGTTTTGATAGGCATTGTATTTACCAGTTCTTCTTCCTCCAGAGTTACTTTGCTTCTGCTTGGTAGATGTTGGAACATAAACCTTTTTCCCTTCATATATTGCAAGCATCCATTGACTAGGCACCATGACTGGTGTTTCAATTTGGTTGCTTAGAACATCTGCAACATAGATAATTTTATCTTTTGGTACCTAAATCTGGTTGGGTCCAGGTTTGTTAGTCTTGAAAAGTTTCTTGTTTTCCCTTGTATTTAGCATACGACAAGATACTTTGGAATGACCTTTCTTGTAACAAACAATACACACTATATCAGAGGAATCATGTTTAAACATAGTTTTAGGTTTAATTATTGTTTCTTCAAATCCTATACCTCTATTTCCGTTCCTACTGACTCCATAAATCATAGAAGCATATTTGCTTCTTTCCATACCTCTATTTTCAATTACTGTTGAATTATGATTATTTTTCAGATTTAAACTTTCATCTTTAAGTTCAGCAAAACTGTTTTACAAACATATATTCTCTGTTTTCAATTTTGCAATATCAGTTTCAAGAATGACACTTTCTGTTTTATATTCTACAATCTGTTTCTTTAAAACATTAACTTCTTCTGTTAGATTTGTATTTTCTTTCTTAAGAGTTTTCAGTTTCAAAGATAATTTGTAATTACTGTTTAAAAAATCATTTAGAGCAGTAATCAAATCAGATCGAGTGAATTCAGAATATACCTCAGTTTCATCATCTTCTGATTCTCTTCTAGAATCAGATTATGTGTTGGATCTAGAGTTGGTGTGAGCCATCATAGCCAAATCTGCTTGTTCATCTTCAGAAGATTCATCAGAATCATCCCATGTAGCCATCATGCTTTTCTTCTTAGTTCTGAAATCTTTCCTCTGGTACTTTTCTTTTTCCATATTTGGACATTCTAACTTGATATGTCCAGATTCATTGCATCCGTAGCAGATGTTATATTTCTTGTCATGTGTATCATCACTTCCTTTGTTGAACTGCTTGGAATATCTCTGGGAAAATTTATTCCTTCTATTATGCCACATCTTTCTGAACTTTTTGGATAAGAAAGCAATCTCTTCTTCCTCTAGTTCAGACTTTGATCGTATGAATCACTATCTTCTGATATTGCTTTCAGAGCCTTCTTCTGCTTGAATTTCAGAGCTAGAGTTTTGTTCTTCTTCTTGGGTTCATCTTCTTCCAACTCAATTTCATGTGATCTGAGAGAGGTGATTAATTCTTCCAGCTTTAGAGTATTCAGATCATTAGCTTCCTGGATAGCAGTGATTTTTGGTCTCCACTTGATTGTCAGACTTCTAAGTATTTTCCTTACATGATCAGCAGTAGTGTAGCTCTTTTCTAGTACCCTTAATCCTGATACTAGAGTCTGGAATCTGGAAAACATAGTTTCAAGGTCTTCATCTTCTTCCATCTTGAATAACTCGTACTTCTTGACTAGAATGTTAGCCTTTGCTTCTTGGACTTGCTTACTGCCTTTGCAAGTCAGAATTAGACTATCATAGATGCTCTTCGCTGTTTCTCTGTTAGTGCATTTGTCAAACTCCTTGAACGTGATTGCATTGATCATGAACGTTCTAGATTTGTGATGCAACTTGAACATCTTCTTCTGGTCAGTATCCATATGTCTCTTGGAAATTTTAACACCATCAACATCTTCTGGAGCAGTATAACCATCTTCCACCAAGTCCCAAAGTTCAGGATCTTGTGAAATAAAAAAACTTCTCACCCTGTCCTTCCAGTATTCAAATCGTTCTCCATCAAACAGAGGTGGTCTGTTGATATTTCCTCCAAGAGCTTTTTCATTGAATCCAGACATGTTGATCCCTTGGATTTTTCCTCAAACACTGTAAAGTGCTCAGCCTTGAGACCGAGCTCTGATGCCAATTGAAGGTGCAAACATGAGAAGGGGGTTGAATTGTGTTTGTCAAACTTGATTACTTTTGCTGTTTTGTTGAATATTAATGTGAATTATTCAATATATAACTAATCAGATTCAGCAGCGGATAATAATAACATAATAACATAGCAATTTATACTGGTTCACCGTTAACTAGGCTACGTCCAGTCCCTCCCTCCAGAAGGCCTTTTCACTAATTCAAACTCCTTTGAATTACAACACCACTGACCCTACAAGCCAGTCTTCCCAAACAGCCCGACAACCCCAGACTTTGGAGGAACTACAACACCTTGACTATACAAGCCAAGTCTTCTCAAACAGCCTGACAACCCCAAAATTTTGAGGAACAACAACACCTTGACTATACCAGCCAAGTCTTCTCAAACAGCCTAACAACCCCAGACTTTTGAGGAACTTCACAACCTTAAACCTACAAGCTAAGTCTTTTTCTAACAACCTGACAACCCTAGATTTTAGAAGAAACTTCAACACTGTAGGATTTAATATAAGGGATCGAAATTAGAACTGAGTAATTACTTCTGAAAAGTTGATACTCACAATATGCTTAAAGTGAACTAGAGTGTTTGCTTCTGAATAATTTATGATGACGATCAGCTTCACACTCTAAGAAAAGAACACTTAGAAAATATTTATCTTTGAAGCATGTGTTTCTCTCCTCTGAACTCTCTGAATACTTATGAATTTTTGCTTGAGTTCTTCTATTTTTCGATGCTTTATTCTCTAGCATTAAGCCTATATTTATAGTTGAAATTAGGAATTCTCTGATGCTTTACTTCTGGAGTGTATTTCGATTAATCTGTTTTGAGAATATTCTAGAGTAGTTTGCTCGGATTCTATTTTGAGTCTTTTGCTCAATGATGCTTTACTTCTGGAGTGTATTTCAAGTAATCTGTTTTGAGAATTTTGCTCCGCTTCTGTTTTGAGCATACTATTAGCTAGATTATGTTTCTTGAGTCTTTTGCTCGAATTCTATTTTGAGCATTTTTCTTAGATTCTATTTTGAGCATATTTTTTGCTAGATTCTATTTCTCGAGTCTTTTGCTCGAATTCTGTTTTAAGCATTTTTATCAGATTCTGTTTTGAACATTTTTCTCAGATTCTGTTTTGAGCATTTTTTCAGATTCTAAGCATATTTCTCTGACAGATTCCTCTGACGATATCCTCTGGAGAAATCATCTGGTGATGTCATCCTCTGATTTCTGCTTCTGGTGACGTCATCTTCTGATTTCTGCTTCTGGTAATGTCATCCTCTGATCTATTCTTCTGGTGACATTTTTCATTCTTCTTCTAAGTCAAATATGTTATTTTCATAAAATACATTTGTTAACATCAAAACTTTAATTGCAAGAACCAACTTGGTTCCAACAATCTCCCGCTTTTTGATGATGACAAACAATGTATCTTTGATAATACTTTTTCTTTCTTCTGACTTTGACTCCCCTTAAGACTAAGCTTCATTGCATCCATAACAGATGATGCTCTTCTTGTCAGATTCTTCCTTTCCTTTGCTGTTATGTTTCTTCTTGGAGCCTCTCATCTTCCTGTTTTCCCAGATCTTAACCATCTATTTGGTTAAGTAAGCCAAATCATCACAGTCACTGTCACTATCCTCTAATTCTGGTGCTGCCTTTGCAGCTTTCTTCTTTTTTGACTTCAGGGCCATATTCTTCTTCTTCTTTGGTTCATCTGCTTCCAGTTCTATTTCATGAGACTTGAGTGAGCTGATCAGATCTTGAAGTCTTTAGTTATTCAGATCTCTGGCTTGTTGAACTGCAGTAACCATTGGTCTCCACTTGGTTGGTAAGCTTCTTAGAATCTTCTTGACATGATCTACTGTTGTGTAGCTTTTCTTCAAGACCTTCAGTCCAGATATCAGAGTCTGGAATCTATAGAAAATTCCATCAACGTCTTCATCATCTTCCATTTTGAACATCTCATGATGTTTGACCAGTATGTTAGCCCTTGCTTCTTGAACCTGCTGGCTTCCTTCATAGGTCAGAACCAGACTATCATATTCTTGAACCTGCTGGCTTCCTTCATAGGTCTTGAACCCTTGCTTTTGGTTGTTTCCTTGTTGGTGCATCTATCAAATTCTTTAAATGTGATAGCGTTGATCAAGATGGTTATGGACTTGTGATGTAGCTTGTATAACTTCTTCTGGTTGGGATTCATATCTCCTACATCCAGTTCTTGACCAGTTTCGTCTCCTGGTGTAGTAGGTGCAGTATACCCTTTGACTACCAAGGTCCAGAGATCAGGATCTTGGGAGATGAACAAGTTTCTCATTTTGTCATTCCAGTACTCAAACTGATCTCCATCAAACAGTGGTGGCCTATTGATGTTGCATCCAAATTCTTCTTTGGATTCTGACATGTTGAACCCCCTTGGACCTTTCCTCAAACACTATTAAGTGCTCAGCCTTGAGACCGAGCTCTGATGCCAATTGAAGGTGGAAACACGAGAAGGGGGGGTTGAATTGTGTTTGACTACCTTGAATACTTTTTCTGTTTTTGTAGTTTTATAACAAAACCTAATGTATGAATCAAACAGAGTTAGCAGCGGATATAAAGTAAAAATAAAAACACTGAATTTTATACTGGTTCACCGTTAAGAGGCTACGTCCGGTCCGTTCATTTTGAAGGATTTCACTAATTCAAAAACCTTGAATTACAACAATACCATTTACCCTCCAAGTCAGTCTTCTCAAACAGTCTAACAATCCTAGACTTTTGAGGAAAAGAACCTTGAATCTAATTGCTAAGTAATCTGCTACCCCTTCTGACTCCCTCAGACTGTAGACTCTACTTCAACAACTTAGATCTAACACAAGGGAAAGAAAAACACGAGTGCTTGCTTCTGGAAAGCTGGAACTCACAATTAACCTCACTGAAAACTTGAGTGTTTGCTTCTGGAAGTGTATGACTCTTTTTGATTTTCAATGCTAAGTCTTCTGCCTTGAGCCTCCTTTTATAAGTGAAGAATTAGGGTCTCTTCCAAGCTTAAATTCGAGCTGTATCTTGCGGGATTCTCTTGCAAAAATACCTTGACCAATCGGGTTTCACTTAAATAAAAAAGATATCTTTTTAGCTGCAGATATGCATTCGAAAATAACTCTGGCCAATCCTAATATTAATTAATTCTAGATCAAATCATTCTTCCAGTCAATAGCTTTTGAATTCCACAAGACTTCAATTTTTTTTTGAATCAAATCCTTTTAATACTTTGATTAAATTTAATCACGTCTCCACTGATCATGATTCAATCTGGAACATTTGATCTTCTGCTCTCGACCACATCTGGACCATACTAAGTGATCTGCTGTGATCCTCTGATTTCGGCCAACACTGGACCACACATTCTGATCTTATGATCTCGGCCAACACTGGACCACACATTCTGATCTTCTGATCTCGGCCAACACTGGGCCATGAAGCTTAAATCTGGACCATTGATCTGAATATCTTCCCTCTGATCTGTACCAATTTGGACTGGGTCTGGATTGAACTGAAGTTAAATCTGGACAAAGGATATTTTAATCTGGACATTTACCTTCTCATCTGGATCAGGTCTGGATTACATCTGGACATCATTTCTTCTGGTCTGGACTTAGTTTCATAATCTGACCCATGCTATCTTCTGGTTTGGGTCAAATCTGGACCAAGTCACTTGTTTTGGACAAATTATTTGAAGCTCTGATTAAGTCTGGATCAGGTATGGACTGATTATCATTTCACTGCTAAGCTATCTTCTGGTCAGAATAAATTCTGGACCAAGTCTGACCTATAAATCCTTCTTGTCTGGAACAAGTCTCCCTCTGGCTAGCTTCCTTCTGGTCTGGTCCAGGTCTCCTTCTGGACTCTGCTTCCTTCTGATTTGGGCCAGGAAAGATATCCTCTAATGGTGTTTTGACATCCTGGTGTATCCTCTGGTGCTTTCTGGATGCGTCCTCTAGTACCTTCTAGATGCATTATTTGGTGTCTTCTGAAGGTGTATCCTCTGGTCTGATTTTATCCTCTGGTAATTCATATTCTGCCTCTGGTAACTTCATCTTCTGGTGGTATTTAATATAATAATTCAAAGTACAAAATAAGATTACATGGAGCGCTTTTGTAAACATCAAAATCCTAAGTACTTAGAACCAACTTGGTTCCAACAATCTCCCCCTTTTTGATGATGGCAAAACCTTAACTTATTTTGCTAGCTTATAACCCGAAGTACTTGATGTTGAGACAAAAATCCCTTTTTCAAGTGTTTTAATGATGAACAAAAACAAGCTAATTAATCTTATTAATTATGATTCTAAACCACAAAAGAATTTAACATATCTTCTTGAGTGTTGTTACCAAAAGATAGGTATCAAGTAATTCTTTCAGAAAAGGATAGATCAAAAGCAAAATAAACAAGACTGTTTCAAGATCAATCTTGAACTCATCAGAATTAAAACAAGTATATACAAATGAATGATCAGCTGTCAAATCCATTCATGATTGAGGGAATCCGTTCCAAGAAGAATGACAAAACTCAAGAATGACCCAGAAGATCGCTTACATCACAAGAAATTATGCAGCAAAGAACAAAACAGAAAATAACATCAAAAATCTAAGAAAACTGGAAACCAAAATCAATCTGGAGATTAACTGGAACTGTCTTCCTTTTCCTCTGACACATGCCTAAAAGTACACAGTCTTTACAACCTGTATATCAATGGCTACATGAGCTGGCAAGGCCTCTAAAATGCCTATAAAAAGAACTCCAAGGCAAAGGGAAAGATTAATAAAATCCGAGTGCAATCATTCTCCATAAACGATCATCATTCTTGAATTTCATCAAGGTTGTAAAAAACTCATCAAGGCTCTTTGTCTCTGTCATCATAAAAGGTCAAGCTTAGAAATCAATTTGCTCAAACAAGAGTTGAGATACTGTTGATCAAACCAAATATCTTTCAAAAACAATCATTTGTTAAATCCAAACAATAGAGAGATAGAAATAGTGTGAGGAAAGTTGAAAAGATCCTTGAGAGGATAAGTGTAAAGATACATTCAAGTGTAGGAAAGTTATCTGTAAAAAGGAAAGTAACCTACTGTAAATAAGTTTTTATCAGTTATGGTAGAAACATGATCAATCTTGTTTTACCAAGTTAGTGGAAAATCTCACAAGATTGTGAGGACTGGACATAGCCCACGGTTGGGTGAACCAGGATACATCACTGCGTTATTCTCTTATCTCTTATCTTTACTTTGATTACTACGCACACATTATTCATTGCATTTTAACGTTTTACTTATTTCTAACCAAAACATCAATCTGCATTGTTATTTGTCAAACCAAGATCAATCTTGAGTTTATTTTTACAAAGCAGAAATTTTAAAAAGAGTCACAAATTTTAAAAAGCAGTAACTTCATCTTCTGGTGGCTTTTAATATAATAATTCAAAGTACAAAATAAGATTACATGGAGTGCTTTTGTAAACATCAAAATCCTACGTACTTAGAACCAACATGGTTCCAACAATCTCCCCCTTAATGATGATGACAAAACCTTAACTTATTTTGCTAGCTTATAACTTGAAGTACTTGAAATACTCCCCCTCAGACCAATCTCTCCCCCTAAGTCTAATAATGATTTTTTCTTCTCCTTTTCAACTCCTTCTCTTTTCATCTCTTTCTGTTCTATTTAGTTTTCTCTCTCCCTATTTCATCTCTTTTTCAACTCCTTCTCTTTTCACTCTTTCTTTTCTTTTTCTTTTTTTTCTCTCTCCCTGTTTCTTCTCCTTTTCAACTCCTTCTCTTTTCATCTCTTTCTTTTTTTTCTCTTTTTTTTTTCTCTCTCCCTGTTTCTTCT
>JBBPBO010000004.1:12457226-12728959 GCA_037974295.1 Cicer cuneatum | reverse complement strand
CTCCTTATCTTTTCACTCTTTCTTTTTTTTTTCTCTCTCCCTGTTTCTTCTCCTTTTCAACTCCTTCTCTTTTCATATCTTTCTTTTTCGCTCTTCCTTTCTTTTTATCCCTCCTTTTCTACTTATTTCTCTTTTTTCACTCTCTCCCCCTTTTTGTCATCAGCCAAAAACGAGGTCCTACTATTTTTGTATTTTTGTTTTTCTCTTTACAAAGTACATAAATTAAAAACAAATAAAATAAAAAACATAAAATAAAATTACAAGAAAATAAAAAACTCGTAAGATGACTAATTGAGATAGTCAGATATAGAGATAATGTTGAGATGCTTCTTGATTAACTCGAACCTATCTTCAGGTAATGCTTTGATGAAGATATCAGCCCATTGATGATCAATGTCCACAAACTGGATGCTTAAAGTCCCTTTTTGAACATGGTCCATAATGAAATGGTGTTTTATTTCAATGTGTTTGGCTCTAGAGTGTAAGATAGGGTTCTTGGTTAGGTTTATGGCTAAAGTGTTAGCACAGAACAAAGGGATATTGGTTTCAAAGATGTTGTAATCTTCAAGTTGATGTTTCATCCAGATTAACTGTGAGTTGCATCCTGCTGCTGATATATACTCAGCTTCAGCTTTTGACATGGCAATGGTGCTTTGTCTTTTGCTTGACCAAGAGATCAAATTATCACCTAAGAATGTCCAGTTGCCACTTGTACTTTTCCTTTCCAACTTGTCTCCAGCATAGTCAGAATCACAAAAACCTCTTAGTTTGTAGGTGGGGGTTTTCTTGTATAACAAGGTAAGGTTGGTGGTTCCTTTAAGGTATCTCAAGATTCTTTTGACAATAGTTAAATGGGATTCCCTAGGGTCAGCTTGAAAACGGGCACAGACACAAACACTAAACAAAATGTCAGGTCTAGAAGTACTTAGGTAAAGAAGGGATCCAATCATACCTTTGTATGTTTTCTGGTCTACCTTTTGGCTGGTTTCATCTTTCTCAAGTGAGCAGGTTGGGTGCATGGGGGTGGCCATAGGCTTACAGTCACTCATCTTGAACTTGTTGAGAAGTTCTTTAGTGTATTTAGACTGGTGAATGAGTATACCTGATTTACCTTGGTGAATTTGAATTCCCAGGAAGAACTTAAGTTCTCCCATCATGCTCATTTGGAACTCTTTCTGCATTAGGTCAGAAAACTCCTTGCACAAAGTGCCATTAGTGGATCCAAAGATGATATCATTTTTAATGGATTTCCTAAATACAGTATAATCAATCTGGCCTCTATCAAATTCATTCTTAAGCAAAAAGTTACTAAGTCTGTCATACCATGCCCTTGGTGCTTGTTTTAAACCATATAAAGATTTTTAAGTTTAAAAACATGGTTTGGAAAATCAGAATTTTCAAATCCAGGGGGCTGTTTGACATAAACTTCCTCACTTATATAGCCTTTTAAGAATGCACTTTTAAGATCCATTTGATACAGAACTATATCATGATTAGCAGCAAATGATAAAAGAATTCTAATTGCTTCTAACCTGGCCACTGTAGCAAAAGTCTCAGTGTGATCAATAACTTCCTGTTGACTGTATCCTTGAGCTACAAGTCTGGCTTTGTTCCTTACCACTTCACCATTTTCATTGAGTTTATTCCTGAACACCCACTTGGTTCCAATAATGTTTTTGTTTGGTCATGATACCATATCCCAAACATCATTCCTTTGAAATTCATTCAGCTCTTCTTGCATTGCAAGTATCCAAGCTTCCTCTGCCAAAGCTTCATCAACATTGCTTGGTTCAATTGTTGAGAGTAAACCAAACAAACTGGTTTCTCTACTTGATGATCTTGTCTTCAATGGTTCTGCTGCACTGCCAATAATGAGAGTTTCTGGATGTGAAGACTTGTACTTCCATCCATTCTTTCCCTCTGGCTTGTCTTCAGAGTCAGCTTGTTCTTCTTCCTTGCTTTTATCTTTATCTTTCTCAGGTTCTGCTGCTGGTCCTCTGATAGTTTAAAACCTGCAGAATACTCTGAAAAAGCTTTTAAGATCAAGCTTCTTGTTATTACAGTAAACATAAATATTAAACAATAATAGATTTTACAGCAAGATGTAACCTCTATGTCAACAGTTTCAATTTTACTCTGAAAAATTTTGTTGTTTCTGATTTTCAGATTCTGAATATGTACGCTCTGTGATTAGATGGTTTGATTGAAGGGCCTTGAATTCCCTCCCTGGTTTGTGGTCTTGATGAATTTCACTGGAGTGTTTGAAGAACTCTCCTGATTCTGATTCTTCTCTTTCTGCTTCGGCTGATACACCATGTTCCTGTGGTGACTCTGGAACTTATGGTGATTCTGGTAATTTGGATGAGTTGGATGAATCTGATAATTCTGGGGATTTGGATGAATCTGATGATTCTGATGAATCTGATAATTCTGATAATTCCTGTAGTTATACTGATTCTGATAATTAGAGTAATTTTGATGATCATACATGAAACTTTGATATTGATACCTGTTCTGGTTCTGGTTCCAGTACTGATTCTGATTCAGGTTCCAGTGTTGATTCTGGTTCCAGTTCCTTTGCCTCTGATACTGGTTCCAGTTCCTATTCTGATGGAATCCTCTGATGGAATCCAGGTTCCAGTTCCTATTCTGATTTTGGAATCCTCGGCTTGACTATCAATCCTCTGATGGAATCCTAATCTTAATTAATTCTGGATCCAATCTTTCTTCCCGCCAATAGCTTCTGAATTCCACAAGACTTCAATTTATTTTTGTATCAAATCCTTCTAATACTTTGATTAAATTTAATCACGTCTCCACTGATCATGATTCAATCTGGACTGTTTGATCTTCTGCTCTCGACCACATCTGGACCATACTAACTGATCTGCTGTGATCCTCTGATTTCGGCCAACACTGGACCACACATTCTGATCTTCTGATCTCGGCCAACACTGGACCACACATTCTGATCTTCTGATCTCGGCCAACACTGGACCACACATTCTGATCTTCTGACCTCGGCCAACACTGGGCCATGATGCTTAAATCTGGACCATTGATCTGAATATCTTCCCTCTGGTCTAGACCAATTTGGATGGGGTCTAGATTGAACTGAAGTTAAATTTGGATAAAGGATATTTTAATCTGGACATTTACCTTCTGATCTGGATCAGGTCTGGATTAAATCTGGACATCATTTCTTCTGGTCTGGACTTAGTTTCATACTCTGACCCATGCTATCTTCTTGTTTGGGCCAAATCTGGACCAAGTCACTTGTTTTCGACCAATTATCTGAAGCTCTGATTAAGTCTGGATAAAGTATTTATATTTCTTTAGGATCTTTACAATATAATGAGACTGATCTAAAGAAATTCCTTTTTCTGACCTAGTAATCTTGATTCCTAATATTACATCCGCTTCTCTGAGGTCTTTCATATCAAAGTTGTTACTCAACAATGATTTCACAGTATTTACAGCATGGATGTTTGAACCAAATATGAGTAAGTCGTCTACATAGAGACATATGATATTGCAAATGCCATTTTCAAATTTGTAATAAATACATTTGTCACTTTCATTCACTTTAAACTCATTCGATATAATCAAATTGTCATACTTTTCATGCCATTGCTTAGGAGCTTGTTCAAGACCATACAGAGATTTATCTAACTTGCATACCTTGTTTTCTTGTCCATGAATTACAAAACCTTCAGGTTGTTCCATATAGATTTCTTCTTCCAGATCACCATTTAAAAAAGTTGTTTTAACATCCATTTGGTGTATCACCAAATTATGAATTGTTGCTAGTGAAATGAGTACCCTAATGGATGTTATTCTCGTGACTGGAGAAAAAGTGTCGAAGAAATCTATATTTTCTCTTTGCCTAAAACCTTTGGCTACAAGGCGTGCCTTGTATTTATCAATAGTTCCATCAGGTTTTAGTTTCTTTTTTAAAATCCATTTACAACCTATCGACTTGCAACCAGGAGGCAAGTCTACTATACGCCAGGTCTTGTTAGATTCTAGGGAATCCATTTCATCGTTTATAGCCTCTTGCCAAAGATCTGCATCCAAAGATGACAAGGCTGTTGGAACCAAGTTGGTTCTTGCAATTAGAGTTTTGATGTTAACGAATGTATTTTATGAAAATAACATATTTGACTTAGAAGAAGAATGAAAAATGTTACCAGAAGAATAGATTAGAGGATGACGTTACCAGAAGCAGAAATCAGAGAATGACATCACCAGAGGATGTCACCTGAAGATGATGTCACCAGAAGCAGAAATCAGAGGATGATGTCACCAGAGGATGTCATCAGAAGATGACGTCACCAGAAGCAAAAATCAGAGGATGACGTCACCAGAGGATATCATCAGAGGAATCTGTTAGAGAAAAATGCTCAAAACAGAATTGGAGCAAAAGACTGGAGAAACAGAATCTAGGTAAAAATATGCTCAAAACAGAATTGGAGCAAAAGACTCGAGAAACCGAATCTAGCTAAAAGCATGCTCAAAATAGAAGCGGAGCAAAATGCTCAAAATAGATTAATTGAAATACACTCTAGAAGTAAAGCATCAGTGAGCAAAAGACTCAAAATAGAATCTGAGCAAACTACTCCAGAATATTCTCAAAACAGATTAATCGAAATACACTCATGAAGTAAAGCATCAGTGAAGCCCTAAAGTTCAACTATAAATAGAGGCTTAATGCGGAAGAATAAAGTATCGAAAAATACAAGAACTCAAGCAAAAATTCATAAGTATTCAGGGAGTTCAAAGGAGAAAAACACATGCTTAAAAGATAAATATTTTCTAAGTGTTCTTTTCTTAGAGTGTGAAGCTGATCGTCATTATAAATTATTCAGAAGTAAACACTCTAAAGCATATTGTGAGTATCAACTTTCCAGAAGTAATTACTCAATTCTTATTTCGATCTCTTATATTAAATCCTATAGTGTTGAAGTTTCTTCTAAAATCTGGGGTTGTCAGGTTCTTAGAAAAAGACTTAGCTTGTAGGTTTAAGGTTGTGAAGTTCCTCAAAAGTCTGGGATTGTCAGACTGTTTGAGAAGACTTAGCTGGTTTAGTTAAGGTGTTGTTGTTCCTCAAAAGTATGGGGTTGTCAGGCTGTTTGAGAAGACTTAGCTGGTTTAGTTAAGGTGTTGTTGTTCCTCAAAATTCTGGGGTTATCAGACTGTTTGAGAAGACTTGGCTGGTATAGTCAAGGTGTTGTTGTTCCTCAAAAGTCTGGGGTTGTCAGGCTGTTTGGGAAGACTGGCTTGTAGGGTCAGTGGTGTTGTAAGTCAAAGGAGTTTGAATTAGTGAAAAGGCCTTCTGGAGGAAGGGACTGGACGAAGCCTAGTTAATGGTGAACCAGTACAAATTGCCGTTTTATTATGTTATTATTATCCGCTGCTGAATCTGATTAGTTATATATCGAATAATTCACATTAACATTCAACAAAACAACAAAAGAAATCAAGTTTGACAAACACAATTCAACCCCCTTTCTCGTGTTTGCACCTTCAAAGGCTTCTTTGAGATTTGCATGATCCTCCTCTAAATTATAGGCCTTATTTTCTGGTCCATAATCTTTAGCAACTATGACTCTCTTACTCCTTCGAGTTTCCAATTCACCTTGTTTGTTGCTTTCAGCGCTTCTTGTCACGGGAGTATGACTTGGTTTGCTGCCCCCACTATTTCTCAATTTGAACGGAAATTTATTTTCATAGAAGTCAACATCATTTGACTCTATGATTACTTTCGCATTTAGGTCATAAAACCTATACGCTTTACTGTTTACTGCATACCCAATTAATACACATTTATAGGCTCTACTTGCGAGTTTAATTCGCTTGGGATCAAGGATTCTGCCATATGCCAGACAGCCCCATGTTCGAAGATAAGACAAGTTTGGTTGTCTTTTCTTTATTATCTCATAAGGAGATGTTTTGCTTATAGATTTTGGATGTCTATTTAAAACATAGCAAACAGTCAAAATAATTTCCCCCCACCAATGAGATGCAGCACTAGACTTAAGCGTAATAGCAACAACAAGTTCAGTCAGAGTCCTTTTCTTTCTTTCAGCTTTACCATTCATTTCAGGTGAATAAGGTGTTGTGGTTTCATGTATGATTCCTTGAGTTTTATAAAACTCATTAAATAAACTAGAATCATATTATGTTCCTCTATCACTACGAAACCTCTTAATCTTTTTACTAAATTGATTTTCTATTTCAGTTAGAAAGATCTTAATCATGTCAAACGCTTCACTTTTATTTTTCATCAGATATACAAAGGTATAGTCAGAACAATCATCAATAAAAGTAATAAAATAACATTTTCCATTTCGTGTTAATGTCCCATCAAGTTCACATATATCAGAGTGTATTAAATCTAAAGGTTCAGATTCTCTAACAACTGATTTATGAGAACTCTTAGTTATTTTAGCTTGACTACAAAATTCACATTTTTCAAGTTCATTTAAAGATAACTTTGGAATTAAGCCTAAGTTACTTAAGTTTGCAATCACACGTTTGTTCACATGACAAAGTCTAGCATGCCAAATATTAAAATCACACAACATGTAAGCAGAACCATTTCAACATTTAATTTAAACATGCCATCAGTTGCGTACCCTTTCCCAACAAAAATACCATTTTTAGAAATGGTGTACAAATCTACCCCTATAGCCTGATTAAACCCAGCCTTATTAAGAAGATAACCAGAAACTAAATTCTTCCTTATTTCTGGAGTGTGCATGACATCCTTCAGAATTAAGGTCTTTCCGGAGGTGAATATTAATTCTACATCTCCTATACCAGCAACATTCGTGGTCTGGGAATCTCCCAACTGTTGGAACCAAGTTGGTTCTAAGTACTTGGGATTTTGATTTTTACAAAAGCACTCCATGTAATCTTATTTTGAACCTTGAATTATTACAATAAATGCCACCAGAAAATGAAGTTTCCACAGGCAGAAGATGAAGACACCAGAAAATGCATCCAGAAGGTACCAGAGGAGGCATCCTGGAATTACCAGAGGATATCTTTGCTGGCCCAGATCAGAAGGAAGCAAAGTCAGAAGAAGACTTGGACCAGACCAGAAGGAAGCCTGCCAGAGGGAGACTTGATCCAGACCAGTAGGAGTCATAAGTCAGACTTAATCCAGAAGTTATTCTGACCAGAAGATGACCTGGCAGTGAAATGTTAAACATCCCAGACTTGATCCAGACTTAATTAAAGGATAAGTTAAAGGGTCCAGAATAAGAGAATCAATCCAGATTTGACCCAGACCAGAAGATAGCATGGTTCAGGGTACGAAACTATGTCCAGGCCAGAAGAAATGATGTCCAGAATTTATCCAGACCTGATCCAAAACAGAAGGTAAAATGTCCAAACTGAAATATTATTTGTCCAGAGTTAATTTCAGTTCAATCCAGACCAAGTCCAGAATTGGTCCAGATCAGAGGGAATATATTCATATCAATGGTTCAGATTTAAGTATTTGGCCCAGTGTTGGCCGAGATCAGAAGATCAGACCATGGCCCAGTGTTGGCCGAAATCAGAAGGTCAGAATGTGTGGTCCAGCATTGGCCGAGATCAGAGGATCACAACAGATCAGTTTGCTAGACCAGGTTGGCCGAGATCAGAAGATCAGAAAATGTGGTCCAGGGTTGGCCGAAATAAGAAGATCACAACAGATCACTTAGTATGGTCCAGATGTGGACTAGCGCAGAAGATCAAATGGTCCAGATTTAATCATGAGGATTAACGGTGGAGATTTAATTAAATTTGATCAAAGTATTAAAAGGATTTGTTACAAAAATAAAGTGAAGTTGTATGGAAGTTCAGGAGCTGTTGGCGGGAAGAAACTAAAGACATGATTGGCCAGTTATTTTTGAAAGCAGATATGAAGCTTAAAAAGATATGTTTTTTATTTTTGCAAGAGAATCCAGCAAGACTGACTTGGTCAAGATATTTTTGCAAGAGAATCCAGCAAGATACAGCTCGAAATTAAGCTTGGAAGAGACCCTAATCTGCATCTATAAAAGGAGGCTCAAGGCAGAATACATAGTATTGAAAATCACAAAAGAGTCATACACTTCCAAAAGCAAACACTCAAGTTTTCAGTGAGGTTAATTGTGAGTTCCAGCTTTCCAGAAGCAAGCACTCGTGTTATTTTCTTTCCCTTGTGTTAGATCTAAGTTGTTGAAGCAGAGTCTACAATCTGAGGGAGTCAGAAGGGGTAGCAGATTACTTGGCAATTAGATTCAAGGTGTTGTAATTCCTTCTACAATATGTGGTTGTCAGATTGGTAGGAGAAGACTTGACTTAGGAAGTCAATGTGTTGTATTCCTCAAGAGTCTAGGATTGTTAGACTGTTTGAGAAGACTGACTTGGAGGGTCAATGGAACTGTTGTAATTCAAGGTTTGAATTAGTGAAATCCTTCAAGGTGAAGGGACTGGACGTAGCCTCGTTAACGGTGAACCAATATAAAATTCTGTGTTTTTATTTTTACTTTATATCCGCTGCTAACTCTGTTTTATTCATACATCAAGTTTTGTTTTAAAACTGCAAAAACAGAAAAAGTATTCAAGTTAGTCAAACAGAATTCAACCCCCCTTCTCGTGTTTGCACCTTCACCAAAATCACTTTCTTATCTTCAGTAGTAGTGTATGTTTTGAACATAGCACGGTCATAACAGACATGGCGAGAGGTGCCAGTGTCTATCCACCATCCATCTGATCCACCAACAAGGTTGATTTCAGTAATCATAGCAATGAATTTCTCTTCTGTCAAGTTTGCCTGTTGAACAGGGTTTGGCTTGTTCCTACACTTGCGTGCCATATGCCCTTCTTTCCAACAATTATAGCAGAGAAATGGTGCATTTCTAGGAGGTGGCTGCTGCTGCTTTGTATTTGGGACCTTTGGAGGGTTCCCATTCTTGTTGCTGTTTCTGCGATTCTGATTCTTAAGTTGTTTGCCGTTTGGCTTCAGAATTGCTCCAATGAACTTCTTCTTTTTGTTTTTGGTAACAAGAAGAACTTCTTCTTTTTGGTCTTGTTTATGGGATTCTTCCTCAATTCTGAGGCGGGTTATCAGACTTTCAAGAGAGAACTCTTTTGTTTTATGCCTGAGAGAATTTTTAAACTCTTTCCAAGCAGGGGGCAGTTTGTCAATAATAATAGCAATTTGAAACTATTCATCGAGAGATATACCTTCAGAGATGATCTCATGAGCTATTTTCTGGATTTCATGGGATTGAGCTTCCACTGATCTGTCATTTGTCATATGATATTTGAGGTAGCGACTAACAGCATACTTCTTGGCTCCAGCTTCCTCAGTATCATATTTCTTCTTTAGAGCATCCCAAACCTGTTTAGCAATATCGCTGGAACTATAGTAATCATATAGATCATCAGCAAGTCCATTCAGAATATAATTCTTACATAAGTAATCATTATTATTCTGTTGGGTTAATTCAACAGCTTTTTTATCCTTTTCTGATTGTTCACCTGTTTCTAGAATAACAGGAATGTCATCTTTTAGAACGTTGACAACTTTTTTCGTTGTTAGAAAAAATAGCATCTTTTGTTGCCATCGTTTGAAGTGACATCCCTCAAACCGAAACGGTTTGTTGAAATCAGAAGCAGAAGAACCTGTACCAGTAATTTCTTCGGTAGACATGGCAGAAGGAAACGTCTTAAAATTGTTGTTTCGAATTTTGAAAACAGTTTAAAAAACAATTTATGCCACCGAAAATATTACTGGGTTGAGTCACGAACTAGGTCGCTCTCTTTAAGAAGTTTCGCGGCACTGCCCAAATTGTGCAAGGCAGACTATCAACCACGCCGTCCCCAGGCTAAAACAGCCCAGTTACTCTGTATCGGAGTTTCACTACACCGTGAAAAAAACCGTTCTAGAATTACACCCTCAGTATGATAGTCTAATGGCTGCCACTCGTAATATGGTACTAAGACCACTCGAAAGAAAGAAAAAGGAGAAGTAAGAATATGGAGGGAGAAGAAGAGAAAAGCCTCAGAAGAAAGAAGAGTTTTTTGGTGTAATTTACTACTGAGCAGAACCCTCTATTTATAGAGGAGATTTTCTACTGAATCTGAGGGATTTTGGGATCCATCAGACCAGACTCACACTAAACTCATTTTTCTAGGAACAAAAGGATCAAAACCATCCACACCCCATGCAGGATTTACGGATTGTACCCTTCCAAAACACCCCACCCTTGCAAGAAATAAATGAATGTTATTTTGACCAAAACTGAACTGTGCGAAATACAGGGAATGAATAACAGGATCAGAAATAAAGTGTTGACTCGGTGGAGGGCCAATTAAGTAAAAACGCAAGCATTCCTTTTTTCAGAAAATAAATATTAATTTTTAATTTTCTTATTACTATAAAATAATAAGTCACCACACAAGCCCAAGTGTCATACCTCCACCTTATAAACACTGCTAGAATGTGCAATCCCTTCTATGTGGGACTTCTAATTTTTCAATTCACAATCTAGCTCTTTTGTTCCTCATTTCCGACAATGTCTATCTATTTCTTTGAAAGAAACAAATGAATTAAGAACTTCATCTCTTCACGTTAACAAAAGTATGCGTAATACCCAGTAAAAAAACAAACACGTTAATATTTCTAACTATTTAAAAAGCATACTAATAAAATTGTTAGTTATCTTCACAAAATAACTAGTTATTATAAGAGCAATATTTTGTATACTTTTTTAATTGATATTAGTTTTGTCACGAGTTTGTTTCATTCATCTTTTCATTATTTTTAGACTATTGATTGCAAGAATTTGCAAATTTTAAATACTTAGGGTCTGTTTGATTCTCTTCTCAAAAACTCTATTTTAGTTTTTTAAAATTTAAAAACTAAAAAACTTGTTTGGATTACTTATTTTTAAAAACTGTTTTGTAAAATTATTTTTAATATTATACTTTTTAAAACTAAAAAAGCAAAACAGATAAAATGATGTTTTACTTCTTAGTTTTTAGTTTTTTAAATTCTCTTGTCAAAAACAATTTTAAAAATTTAGATTACCAAATAGATTTTCTCTTTTTCTCATCTCTAAAACTGTTTTTAAAACAAGTATCTCAAACAAGTTTTTTCTTTAATTCTATTCTTTAAAACAATTTTTAAAATCAAATTTATAAAACAATTTTTAAAAACTAAAATGTAAAAGTGTTTCAAACAGGCGCTTAGTGTTTTTGTTGTAACTATTATTGTACTTCTATCTTGTTGTATTTTGTGACAAAATTGGAAAAAAAATACACTTTTTAAATGAAGATGTAAGAATTAATGACTCTATAAAAGTTACAAAAAATGGAATGGTGGATGGAAATGACATAGTTAACTATGAATAAGCGAGCTTAAGGTGACAGAGAACTTGTAGTTTTAAGATAAAATTAAAAGAGATTAGTTTTTTCTTAAAAACTAAAATGGTGTCTGTGCTTTTTAAGTACATATAAGGTGAGAAGAGTGTAATTTGCCTTTTAAATAAAAAATCTAATTGAATATCACAATACTTATTTTAAAATTAATTATATTACAATCTTGATTAAATAACTATAATCACAAAAATATGTTTTAAAATTCTTTCGATCTGTATTGAACCACAACAAAATCACAATAGAAGCTATTAACATTTGAAATGTAACATTGTACCCAAAAAATAATTCAAATGGAACAAGCTTTCCGCCATTTAAATTTAACATAACATTGTCCCCTCTCTCTCTCTCTCACTCTCTCTCTCTCAATTATGATGAAAATGGACGATTCTTCCACTTGCCCTTTCTGTCTTTTATCACTTCCATCTTCTCAAATCCAATGGTATTTCTTTTATTTATTCACTCTTCTTATTGTTTCACAATTTGATACTTTCATAACACTGTTTCAATTGCAGGCATGCCAATACCCACAACACTGTTTTGAAAGCTTTCTTGCACAGGCCCTTGTACTTTCAACATGATGGACAGTCAAGAACAATAGTCGGAATCCAAGTGAAACATCAGCGAAACGGAAATCTGCAATATAATCTCCTAGTTCTTGATCATGCTCATGTAATATTTGTGTTATTGTCTTTTTTCTTAATTGATTGTTCTTTAAATGGCTGTGTCTAATTGCATATCATATGGATGTGTTTTCTTCCTACTTCTATATGTTTATTGTTGTGTCTATTTTGGAACATGCATGTTGTGCAGTAATGATGGCATGACATCATTTCAAATGTTGTGACTTATCATTACAGAAAACAGCTGCTTTAGAAAGATCACTTAGGCAGAAAGTTGGATGGCAGAGATTAATAAAAAGAGGAGTGCACACACTGAAGAAGCAACAATACCAGGTTTTACTAATTTTTATTACAAAGAAATTGGAATGTCTTGCTCCTTTGAAAAATGCAGCTTGATTGTCTTGTTTCTATTTCAGTTGTGTTATGTTGATCCTGGAGTTGCCAATAAGGAGGAGATGGAAAAACTCAAGACAATGGATAGTGTCTTTCTTGAACTTTAGACAACCATCTCATGGTCTTTGTTTTTGCTACATCAAGGTACCATCTTATTTCATGCTATATAGTATAACTATTTTTCACGGCACTTTTTTTTACTTGTTATTTTATTACAACAGAGGAAATATCGGAGACAAATTTAATAGTTTTATGAATAGGGGCAGATAATTTCCATAGCGGCGATAGTATCCAATGGTGGGGTGGGTTTGCATACACTTCGTCACTCAAGACAGGTGAAGGAGATGGACGAGTCATGAGAGGTTTAGAGTTAGAATGAAAGCTTCTGCACTATGCTTCAGGAGAAAACACAATTTTTTTGTCTGAAAGTATACTTTCAGACACGTGTGGTTTTTTAAAAACACAGGAAGATAAAAGTAGCTCTCATTCAGTATATACGTACTTCATACTATCCTCTAATTGCACAAGTAATGAGTGTTCATTGTGCTGTACCATGTTAAGGATATATGATGACGTTCTTATGGGATGGTGAAACTACTAGGACTTAAATGGACACAATATGGATAGTGGTTTATGACTTCCTTTTCTGTTGGCTTTTGCTGTGTCAATTGACAGCATCACTTTTAGTCTGTTTTTACTTGGAGCAATAGACCTCTCATCAAAATTGTAATCTCTACATACCAATGCTACTTCTTGTACTTTTTAGTGTATTAGATCATCAAAATGAGTAATTTTCACTCTAAAATATACGATGAAAATAAATGAGTGATTGTTTGTATACACAATTAAAAAGATTAAAATAAAATATGAGTGATTTTTACTTTAAAAATATTATTAAAAAAAATGAGTAATTGTTTGTATATATTTTGTTTTGTTTTAAACATTCAATTATTGTAGAATACTTTATTTCTATAAGAAATAAAATATATATTTTGCAAGCATTGATTTGAGATATATTTGTAAGCATTGTTTTTATATGACCATTATTTTTATTTTTGTTTTACTTTCTATCTTGAATACTATTACACTTTTGCTACCTACACCCCCCATATTGTTACCCACACCACAAAAAAAAATTTAAAATCAAAATTCCGAATATACCGTTATGTTTTTAAATATCTTCTTCCCCTTCTTCAGCAAAAGTGTAAACTCAAAACTCACATAACCTAAAAATCATCCATAGCTCACCCACCATAACTCATTATCATTCAAAACTCACAACATTCACTCATAGCTTACCACCCATTAATCTCATATTCTCTATGTGGTTAAAGTGTCCAAAGAAGGTAATGTTGTTGTTATGTATGTTGGAACCATGTTGGTTGTTACAATTAAAGTTTTGATGTTAACAAATGTATTTTATGAAAATAACATATTTGACTTAGAAGAAGAATGAAAAATGTCATTAGAAGAATAGATCAGAGGATGACGTTACCAGAAGCATAAATCAGAAGATGACGTCAACAGAGGATGACGTTACCAGAAGCAGAAATCAGATGATGACGTCACCAGAGGATGTCACCAGAAGAAGAAATAAGAGGATGTCATCAGAAGATGACATCACCAGAAGCAGAAATAAGAGGATTACCTCACTAGAGCAATCTGTCAGAGAAAAATGCTCAAAACAGATTAATCGAAATACACTCCAGAAGTAAAGCATTAGTGAAGCCCTAATTTCAACTATAAATAGAGGCTTAATGCTGAAGAATAAAGCATCGAAAAATAGAAGAACTCAAGCAAAAATTCATAAGTATTCAGAGAGTTCATAGGAGAGAAACACATGCTTAAAAGATAAATATTTTCTAAATGTGAAGCTGATCGTCATCATAAATTATTCAAAAGCATACACTCTAGTTCACTTTTAGCATATTGTGAGTATCAACATTCCTGAAGTAATTACTCAGTTCTAATCTCGATCCCTTATATTAAATCCTATATGTTGAAGTTTCTTCTAAAATCTGGGGTTGTCAAGTTGTTAGAAAAAGACTTAGCTTGTAGGTTTAAGGTTGTGAAGTTCCTCAAAATGCTAGAATTGTCAAACTGTTTGAGAAGACTTGGCTGGTTTAGTCAAGGTGTTGTTGTTCCTCAAAAGTCTGGGGTTGTCAAACTGTTTGAGAAGACTTAGCTGGTTTAGTCAAGGTGTTGTTGTTCCTCAAAAGTCTGGGGTTGTCAGGCTGTTTGAGAAGACTTGACGGGTATAGTCAAGGTGTTGTTGTTCCTCAAAAGTCTGGGGTTGTTAGGCTGTTTGGGAAGACTGACTTGAAGGGTCAGTGGTGTTGTAATTCAAAGGAGTTTGAATTAATGAAAAGACCTTCTAGAGGAAGGTACTGGACGTAGCTTAGTTAACGGTGAACCAGTATAAATTGCTGTGTTATTATGTTATTATTATCCGTTGTTGAATCTGATTAGTTATATATCGAATAATTCACATTAACATTCAACAAAACAACAAAAGAAATCAAGTTTGACAAACACAATTCAACCCCCCTATCAGACCGTTAAATTTAAAATTAAATTATGGATTTAATATTAAGTGTATTTGGGAATAATTGTAAAATATTTAATATATGTATATTTTGTGTAAATATATATATATATATATATATATATATATAAATATTTATTTTTGGAGGTTGAATTAAAATTATTGGATGAAGAATAAATTAATTTAATTACAAGTAATTAAATTATCGGGCAGTTAATTAAGATATTATCTGCTAATTACGACGAGAGTGGTTAAGTACCCGATGGTCAAGCAATATTATAATATTAATGTGTTGGGTGGGGTGGCACATATGCCTATATATATGAGTGAGGAACAAGAAAAGAAGGCAGAAACATTTCCCTCCTTCCTCACTGCATGCACTAGTTTCATTTCTTTCTTCCCCATTCTATTTTCTTGTGTTGGTGGCAAGAAGAGTTGCTCAAAAGTCAAATTACTTGGAAATCCAAGCGCCGAACCAGCAAGTGTCCAGTACAAAAGTTGTTCTCCTCATCGTTACGGAGCTAGAGAACCAACTTTTGTAGCGGCGAACGCGGACGGGAGTTTCGCCGACTTTTGTCGCAGTAGCGTAAACGAGCAAAGAGAACGTAACAGAGGTAAGGGGAACCTTCCACTTTCTAGATTGCATTTAGGGCTATAAATGCATGTTGATGTGTGTTTATATGTAATTTTTATGGACTAGAGATGAAACTGTTGTTGCATGTTGTTATAAATGATGAAAATGCATGTTGTTGGTGTTTTTGATTATCTTTGATATTTGTTGTTTTGGCTGATTTATCAATGTTGTTTTGGTTGTGTGGGAATACTGGAAAATGCTTTGCATGTTGTTTTGGGGATGATCAAAATGCAAGTGTTTGAAAATGGTTGTTCTGTTTTGTGGTTGACTTTCTGTTTTGGTGATCAAAGAAAACTGTGAGGTTATTCTGGTGTTGGTGATTCTATTTTCTGTTATGTTGATAACAATCTGGTGTTGATGATGGTTTTCAAAATGGTGGAAGTGTTTTCTGGAAAATCTGTTATTGACAAAAAAAAATGTTCTGAGTTGTGATTTCAAAGAAATGGTGATTATGTTTTGGTGTTGTGTTGGTTTTTCAAAGAAAAGAATTGAAAACGTGTTGAAGTTTCTGGAAAATATCACTGCATTCGAAGGTGTATTCGAATACATGCCTGCAAAGTTTCTGTTTTTATTTAAAGTTTTGAAATTGTATTCGAATACGACCCTCTGTATTCGAATACAGATGAGTGATTTTTGCTTCTGACTTAGCATCTATATTTGGCTACGACCTTGTCGTATTCAAATACAGGATTGAAATTTTTGCCACTGACTTCGCATCTGTATTCGGCTATGACAGCCTCGTATTCGAATACAGAATGCTGATTTTTCACTGTTTTTGCCTCTGTATTCGAATACAAGGAAGCTGTATTCGAATACATATTGTTTTTTTTCAAAAATTCCAGTTTCAAACATTGGTTTCTGAACTTTAAAAGTTGGGGAAACATTGGGAAGACTTGTGATGAATTAAAATGGAGTTTTTGAGAAGGTTTTAGGTGGTGATGATGAGGTTCTTGAATTTTTTTGTTGATGTGGTGATAAATACTGATTTTTCACTATTTTAGCTTTTGTATTTGAATACAAGAAAGCTGTATTCGAATACAGATTGGTTTATTTCCAGAAATTCCAGTTTTAAACATTGGTTTATGAATTTTAAGAGTTGGGAAACATTGAGAAAGCTTGTGATGAATTAAAATGGAGTTTTTGAGATGGTTTGAGGTAATGGTGGTGAAGTTCTTGAGATTCTTTGTTGATGTGTGATAAATACTGATTTTTCACTATTTTAGCTTATGTATTCGAATACAAGGAAGCTGTATTCGAATACAGATTAGTTTCTTTTCAAAAATTCCAGTTTTAACATTTGTTTATGAACTTAAAGAGTTGGGGAAACATTGGGAAAGCTTGTGATGAAGTAAAATAGAGCATTTGAGAAGGTTTGAGGTGGTAATGATGAGATTCTTGAATTTTTTGTTGATGTGATGATAATGAATTATTGAGATGGGTTGAGATGGTTTTGAGGAAGTCATGGAATGGCTGAATTTTTGCTGGTGTTTGCATATTGTTTTCAGTGAAGAGAAAACATTGCATGTCTATGCATTGCATAGTCAGGTGGTGACCGCAATGGGCCACAGAGTAATGCGGTAACTGTGATGGTCCGCGAAGTTAAGTAGTAACCACCGTGATGGGCTACGGAATGGCCGCGTGTTCGTGGTGGTCCATTCTATCCGTGCGAGGATTTAACTTCAGTATGTTTTGGTCCGTGAGAGGCTAACATACATAAAACGTGCAAGTCTGTGAGCGACTGCACGTGTGCTGGTCTGTGAGCGACTGCGCTGGTGCTGGTCTTTGAGCGACTGCTCCTTGGTATACGTAAAACGTGCTGGTCTGTGAGCGACTGCACGTGTACTGGTCTGTGAGCGACTGCACTGGTGCTGATCCGTGAGAGATTGCACCATGGTCATGTTGGCCGTTAAAGTCTAACATATATAAATCGTGCTGGTCCGTGAGAGACTGCACGTGTGCTGGTCTGTGAGCGACTGCACCTTGATTATTCCAAGAAGTTGTGTACATTGGCATATACATATTGCATGGGATGGTTGACTGTGAGTCATATTTAATATCAGTTGAAGAGTGGGAATGGATGTGTGTAGTACCTTATGAAATCTGAGTTTCTAATGAATTGTTTTGATTGTGGAATTGATATTTGTACTTGCAACATGATTTTCACATTAATTTGGTTGTTGTTTTGCAAAGGTACAATGTCATGTAATTTCAAAAATTAGCATCCTTATTTATCATCATTGTTGTATAACATGCCATGAAAATGTTGGAACCAAGTTGGTTCTTGCAATTAAAGTTTTGATGTTAACAAATGTATTTTATGAAAATAACATATTTGACTTAGAAGAAGAATGAAAAATGTCATCAGAAGAATAGATCAGAAGATGACGACACCAAAAGTAGAAATCAGAGGATGACGTCACCAAATGATGTCATCAGAAGATGACGTCACGAGAAGCAGAAATCAGAGGATGACGTCACCAGAGGATATCGTCAGATGAATCTGTTAGAGAAAAATGTTCAAAACAGAATCTGAGAAAAATGCTCAAAACAGAATCTGAGAAAAATGCTCAAAACAGAATCTGAGAAAAATGCTCAAAACAGAATTGAAGAAAAAGGCTCAAAACAGAATCTGAGAAAAATGCTCAAAATAGAAGCGGAGCAAAATATTCAAAACAGATCAAGTGAGCAAAAGGCTCAAAACAGAATCTGAGCAAACTACTCTAGAATATTCTCAAAACAGATTAATCGAAATACACTCATGAAGTAAAGCATCAGTGAAGCCCTAAAGTTCAACTATAAATACAAGCTTAATGCTGAAGAATAAAGTATCGAAAAACACAAGAACTCAAACTTCAATTCAAAGTTATCTGAGAGTTCAAAAGAGAGAAACACAAATGAGCAAGAGCAATATTTTCTAAGTGTTTTTGAGAGAGAAATACAGTGCAACAATTAGCTTTCCAGAAGCAATAAAAGAGTGCAAGAATAAGTGCAGCAAACAGCTTTCCAGAAGCAACGTTGCAAAGTTCCAAAGCTTTATCATAGTGGTGTAGATTCCTTCTTCAATCTGGGGTTGTCAGATTGGTAGGAGAAGACTTGGCTGGTTTAGTCAAGGTGTTGTTATTCCTCAAAAGTCTGGGGTTCAAAAGTTATCTGAGAGTTCAAAACAGAGAAACACAAATGAGCAAGAGCAATATTTTCTAAGTGTTTTTGAGAGAGAAATACAGTGCAACAATCAGCTTTCTAGAAGCAATAAAAGAGTGCAAGAATAAGTGCAGCAAACAGCTTTCCAGAAGCAACGTTGCAAAGTTCCAAAGCTTTATCATAGTGGTGTAGATTCCTTCTTCAATCTGGGGTTGTCAGATTGGTAGGAGAAGACTTGGCTGGTTTAGCCAAGGTGTTGTTATTCCTCAAAAGTCTGGGGTTGTCAGGCTGTTTGAGAAGACTTAGCTGGTTTAGTTAAGGTGTTGTTGTTCCTCAAAAGTCTGGGGTTGTCAGGCTGTTTGGGAAGACTGACTTGAAGGGTCAGTGGTGTTGTAATTCAAAGGAGTTTGAATTAGTAAAAAGGCCTTCTGGAGGAAGGGACTGGACGTAGCCTAGTTAACGGTGAACGAATATAAATTGCTGTGTTATTATGTTATTATTATCCGCTGCTGAATCTGATTAGTTATTTATCGAATAATTCAAATCAATATTTAACAAAACAGCAAAAGTAATTAAGTTTGACAAACACAATTCAACCCCCCTTCTCGTGTTTGCACCTTCAACTGGCATAGAGCTCGGTCTCAAGGCTGAGCACTTTACAGTGTTTGAGGAAAGATCCAAGGGATCAATATGTCCGGATTCAATGAAGAAGCTACTGGAGGAAACATCAACAGACCACCTTTGTTTGATGGAGAAAGATTTGAATACTGGAAAGACAGGCTGAGAAGTTTTTTTATTTCACAAGATCTTGAACTTTGGGACTTGGTGGAAGATGGATATACTGCTCCAGAAGATGCTGATGGTATTAAAATTTCCAGAAGAGATATGGATGCTGATCAGAAGAAGATGTTCAAGTTGCATCACAAATCCAGAACATTCATGATCAATGCAATCACGTTCAAGGAGTTCGACAAATGCACTAATAAAGAAACAGCGAAGAGCATCTATGATAGTCTGATGCTGACTTACGAAGGCAGTAAGCAAGTCCAAGAAGCAAAGGCTAACATTCTAGTCAAGAACGAGTTATTCAAGATGGAAGAAGATGAAGACATTGAAACTATGTTTTCCAGATTCCAGACTCTAGTATCAGGATTAAGGGTACTAGAAAAGAGCTACTCTACTGCTGATCATGTAAGGAAAATACTTAGAAGTCTGACAATCAAGTGGAGACCAAAGATTACTGCTACTCAGGAAGCTAAAGATTTGAATACTCTAAAGCTGGAAGAATTAATCAGCTCTCTCAGATCACATGAAATTGAATTAGAAGAAGATGAACCCAAGAAGAAGAACAAAACTCTAGCCCTGAAATCCAAGCAGAAAAAGGCTCTAAAAGCAACATCAGAAAATAGTGATTCAGACGATCAAAGTCTGAACTCAGAGGAAGAAGAAATTGCTTTCTTATCCAGGAAGTTCAGAAAGATGTGGCATAACAGAAGGAATAAATTTCCCCAGAGGAAGTGATGATACAAATGACAAGAAAGGTATCATCTGCTACGGATGCAATGAATCTGGACATATCAAGTCA
Organism: Cicer cuneatum; assembly: GCA_037974295.1. NCBI lineage: Eukaryota > Viridiplantae > Streptophyta > Magnoliopsida > Fabales > Fabaceae > Cicer > Cicer cuneatum. Next base: position 12,708,620 of record JBBPBO010000004.1, on the reverse strand, counting down.
GAATGTCCAAATATGGAGAAAGGGAAGTACCAGAGGAAAGATTTCAGAACTAAGAAGAAAAGCATGATGGCTACATGGGATGATTCTGATGAATCTTCTGAAGATGAACATGCAGATTTGGCTATGATGGCTCACACCAACTCTGGATCCAACATAGAATCTGATTCTGGAAGAGAATCAGAAGATGATGAAACTGAGGTATATTCTGAATTCACTCGATCTGATTTGATTACTGCTCTGAATGATTTTTTAAACAGTAATTACAAATTATCTTTAAAACTGAAAACTCTTAAGAAAGAAAATACAAATCTAACAGAAGAAGTTAATGTTTTAAAGAATCAGATTGCAGAATTTAAAACAGAAAGTGTCAATCTTGAAACTGATATTGCAAAATTGAAAACAGAGAATGTATGCTTGAAAAATAGTTTTGCTGAAATTAAAGATGAAAGTTTAAATCTGAAAAATAATCATAATTCAGCAGCAATTGAAAATACCACAGTAATTCTGATATGCATGAACAAGTTCTTCAAGAATTTATTGATAGTGGTATGGAAAGAAGCAAATATGCTTCTATGATTTATGGAGTCAGTAGGAATGGAAATAGAGGTATAGGATTTGAAGAAACTATAACTGAATCTAAACCTGTGCTTAAACCTGTTCCCTCTGATATAGTGTGTATTGTTTGTTACAAGAAAGGTCATTCCAAAGTGTCTTGTCCTATGCTAAATACAAGGGAAAACAAGAAACTTTTCAAGACTAACAAACTTGGACCCAACCAGATTTGGGTACCAAAAGATAAAATTGTCTATGTTGCAGATGTTCCAAGCAACCAAATTGAAACACCAATCATGGTGCCTGGTCAATGGATGCTGGCAATATATGAAGGGAAAAAGGTCTATGTTCCAACATCTACCAAACTGAAGCCAATTGACTTTGGTAGAAGAAGAACTGGTCAACACAATACCTATCAGAACCAGAACCAGAATCATAGGAGGAACAGGAAATATCAAAGAAATCACACATATCACACAGATCAGAACAGACAGAGAAATCACTCATATCAATAAACCTGGAACTACCAGGAGAATCAGAATTACTATCAGTTCCAGAACCAGAAGAATCAGAATTATCATCAGTTCCAGAACTATCAGAGGAACATGATATATCAGCAGAAAGAGAAGTGTCAGTATCTGTAGAGTTCTTCAAACACTCTAGTAAAATTCATCAAGATTACAAACGAGGAAGGGAATTCAAATTCCTTCATCCAAACCATCTAATCACAGAACATACAGATTCAGAATCTGAAAATCAGAAACAAGAGGATTTTCAGAGTAAAACTGAAACTGTTGACATAGAGGTTACATCTTGCTGTAAATACTATTATTGTTTGATATTTATGTTTAATATGAAAACAAGAAGCTTGATCTTAAAAATCAAAGCTAGATAACTATTATGTAGGTTTTCAAACTGTCAGAGGAACCAAGTGATTCACGTGATGTGAACACTTCAACAGAAACAGTATTTCAGTGGTTTCAAAAACAAGCAGAAACTACCAGAAGCACAATTAATGGTTTGGCTGTATTGAGTTCATTTTTAAATTATTTGATTTGTATTATGTTATATGACAAATAGCTTGATCTGAAAAGTCAAAGCAAGATGAAGCTGATGCAGGTTAACCAGAACTAGAGGAAACTGATGCTGGTTTACCAGAACCAGAGGAAACTAAAGCTAGTTTACCAGAGCCAGAGGAAACCAATGCAGGTTTACTAGAACCAGAAGCTGATACAGATCTACCAGAACCAGAAGCTGATGTAGACAAACCAAGAGAGCTTGAAAAGATGGAAGATGAAAGAAGAACCTGACAAGTCTTCAGAGGATAAATCTGAAGATAATTTAAAAAAAAAATAGATCACTCCAAGACATGGCCAGAACTATGTTAAATGATTGAAATGTTGCAAAACATTTTTGGGCTGAAGCAATCAACACTACATGTTATATTCAGAATAGAGTCTTTATTAGGTCTATGTTGAATAAAACACCATATGAATTATGGAAAGCTTGACACTGCAAAGTCAAAGCAAGATGTTGATATTACAGATTTAACAACACCAGAGGAAGCAGAAACAGACAAACCAGAGAAGCAGATAAACCAGCAGAAATTGGAGAAGTGAAGGATACAAATAAATTAGAAGCATGTGACACATCTTCAAAGGATGAACCTGATCAAATCAGAACCAGTCATGAGAAGTCAGAAGAGAAATCTGGATGGAAATACCAGTCATCTCATCCTGAAAATCTTATCATTGGAAGTGGAAGTGATTCTTTAAGAACCAGATCATCTTTAAAAGATATAAGTCTGTTTGGTTTAATCTCATCGATTGAGCCTACATCTGTTAGTGAAGCATTGGCAGATGATGGATGGATTATTGCAATGTAGGAAGAGTTAAATGAATTTAAGAGGAATGATGTTTGGGATCTAGTTCCAAGACCAGAAAAGAACATTGTGGGAACCAAGTGGGTCTTCAGAAATAAGCTAAATGAAAAGGGTGAAGTAGTCAGAAACAAGGCAAGGCTTGTGGCACAAGGTTACAGTCAACAAGAGGGTATTGATTACACTGAGACATTTGCTCCAGTGGCCAGGTTAGAAGCTATTCGTATCTTATTTTCCTTTGTTGCAAATAATAATATCAAATTATTTCAAATGGATGTTAAAAGTGCTTTTCTCAATGGTTATTTGAGTGAAGAGGTATATGTTAAACAACCTCCAGGTTTTGAAAATTATGAATTTCCAAACCATGTCTTTAAATTGAGAAAATCCTTGTATGGGTTAAAACAAGCACCTAGAGCATGGTATGATAGACTGAGTAATTTTTTACTTAAAAATAACTTTGAAAGAGGACAAATAGACAATACTTTGTTTAGCAGATCAATAGAAAATGATATTTTGATCATTCAAATTTATGTTGATGATATTATTTTTGGATCTACTAATGGCATTCTTTGTCAAGAATTTTCTGAATTAATGCAGCATGAATTTCAAATGAGTATGATGGGAGAACTTAAGTTCTTTCTAGGAATACAAATTCAACAAAGTTCAGAAGGTATTTACATTCACCAAACTAAATATACAAAGGAACTTCTCAAGAAGTTTAAGATGAGTGATTGCAAACCTATGACTACACCAATGCATCCTACTTGTTCACTTGATAAAGATGAATCAGGAACAAAAGTTGACCAGAAAATCTACAGAGGAATGGTAGGATCATTACTCTACCTTACTGCTTCTAGACTTGATATCATATTTAGTGTGTGTGTGTATGTGCTCGATTTCAATCTGATCCTAGAGAATCTCATCTAACTGCTGTTAAGAGAATCCTTAGATACCTAAAAGGCACTACCAACCTCACCTTGTTTTACAAGAAAACTCCTACATACAAACTGAGTGGATACTGTGATTCTGACTATGCTGGAGATAAACTTGAAAGAAAAAGCACCAGTGGCTATTGTACCTTTTTAGGAGACAATTTAATTTCGTGGTCCAGTAAGAGACAACACACCATTGCTTTAACACCCCGAGTTTAAAACACAGCGCGAGTGTATTTTTTTTAATAAATAATTAAAATGAGTTTTCCAAAATTAATGTCAAGGGAATTAAAATAAATTTTTCATCAGTTCATTTCAAAAGAAAACACCCGGCCTGGGGCCACTAAACAGTATCAGAGTGCGGAAAATACAGCCGAAAAGTCATACATTAATTCCCAAAATAAATTACATTTCCCAAAACTCAAGACCCTATACAAAAGTCTAGTCTGATCATGCACTAAGCTACAGTAGCACGGTCTCCACCGTATTCTCTATAAGTCTCGTCTTCAGCCAGTTGTCCGTCCCTCTGCATTGTCCACGTAGACTCCGTAAGTAAAGATCAGGGGAAACTAACGACGTTTCCGTCGTTAGTGTATCCGTCAGTAGGACGGGTTCGGGTAACATCTGAGGGCAAAGCCCAATTTCCACAATATAATGGCAAGGGTCACTGACCGAAATTAACAAATAATCACATAGCATATATTTCACAGCAGCAAATATATCCATGGTATAACATATGACGATGAGGAAAATAATAATGCTCATTTGAAATTTAATGACATATATGGCTTTTCAAAAACAGCAGCCAATTATTATGAAATATGTGGTAAGTACAAACAACACCTCAGCAAATCACAATCATTAATCAGAAATTCAGATTCTGTACAGTACTCACACACATCAATTTCCAACCATTCATCATATAATCAATCATGACCCACCGGTCAATCCCTCAATGCAATATGTATATGCTCATGTATACAATTTTCTTGGAATCACCAAGGTGCAATAGCTCAACAGACCAGCACAATATGTTTGACTTTAACGGCCCTCCAGACCAAGGTGCAATCGCTCAACAGATCAGCACCTAGTGCAATCGCTCAACAGACCAGCACTCGTGCAGTTGCTCAACAGACCAGCACGTTATACATCTTTGAATGGACCACCACGAACACACGGCCATTCCGTAGCCCGGATAGAATGGACCACCACGAACACGCGGCCAATCTGAACCCGGATAGAATGGACCACCACCAACACTCGGCCACTCTACAACCCATCACGGTTACTACTTTCACGTGTATTAGCCTCTCACAGGCCAAATACACAGAAGTTAAATCCTCGCACGGATAGAATGGACCACCACGAACACGAGGCCATTCCATAGCCCGAGTAGAATAGACCGTCTAATACACGCGGAACTACTCTGACCCCAGATAGAACAGACCGTCTAATACACGCGGAACTATTCTATAACCCATGGTTACTACTTAACTTCGTGGCCCATCACGGTCACCGCATTACTCTGTGGCCCATCTGAAATTTAAAGACTTACATTTTTGATGAAGACAAAAAGATCCTTGATCAAAAAGAAGAAGGATTATTAAGCAGTTTAAAAGTACAATATTATGAGAACCTTCTGAGCATATGCATTAAAATGTTTTTATGATAATAAGTAATGACTTAAACATGTTGAAAATAATGTTTTTACAAAAATGGAAATCTGTATTCGAATATGAGGTATTGTAGTCGAATATAGACTCCAAGTCAGAAGCTAAAACTAAATTTATGTATTCGAATACGAAATATCGTAGTCGAATACAGATTGCAAGTCAGTGGCAAAAACTCGAATCTGTATTCGACTACAACCTTGTGTAATCGAATACAACTTAAGTCTGTAGCTATTTTTAAACATCTGTATTCGACTACAACCTTGTGTAATCGAATACAACTCAAGTCAGTGGCAAAAATCCCGAATCTGTATTCGACTACACGTTCTCGTAGTCGACTACATAGTTCAAATTTCAAATATAATCAGAACGTTTTAGAGGTGTATTCGAATACACTGAGACTGTATTCGAATACACTGAGACTGTATTCGAATACACTGAGACTGTATTCGAATACAACTTCGAAACAATGCAACTTTTCAGTTTTGAAACATTGCACATGTTCATTAAAAACGTTTGGGAACCTTTGCCATTGATCTGAAGTGTTACCTATGAAGTATAAATACTTCAAACGTTTTAGATTTCGTTTAATAACTTTCAACTGACTTTCTAGAATCAATTTTCTGAAACATCAAACACTTCAAAACTTAACTTTCATATTTTCAAGTACTTGCTTTTCATTTTCATATCATTAAGAAAGGTTCTCAGTTGTACTTGGAAGTGTGATTGATTAAGTATCAAATACTCAGTATTATAACCTTGTTCTTAGTCAAGAACATCATTACAAAATCATTGTATCACTTGAAGGATTTAGTGTAGATTCTTCAAGTTGTGTTAACAGATATAGTGGTGTACTATCTTCTCTTAAGTGTTTGTGAATCTGTAACTTAGTCTTAGGGTTAGACTTGTAACATATTCATACAAAGTGGAAAATCTCTTGTGGTGTGCAAGAGGACTGGACGTACCCTTGGTTGTAAGGGGAACCAAGATAAATCTTCTATGTGTTTTTATCTTCTGCCATTTACTACTTTCATTTACAAACACAGCAAATATTTGAAACAAAGTTAAAACAGTCCTTTAACAATCTTCTGATCTCTAGAACAGAAAAATTGTCCAACACCTAATTCACCCCCCCTCTTAGGTGCAACTCTGTTCTTACAATTGGTATCAGAGTAGGTTTTTTGTAATTTGCTCCTAGATCCATGGCTTCCGCACAACCTGTTTTTAGAGATGGTGGTAGTAGTAACAAACCACCCTGCTTTGTTGGTGAACATTATGACTTCTGGAAAATACGTATGCAAGCGTACCTTGAGGCTCAAGGAGACGACATATGGGAAGCAGTAGAAAACGGTCCATATGTTCCAACAACAGTTATCAACAATAAAGAGGAGATAAAAATAAAAGCCTCTTGGACAGATGATGAAAAGAGAATAGTACTGTTTTATAAGAAAGCAAAAAATATGTTACAGTCTGCATTGGGTAAGGATGAATTCTTTCGCATATCCCATTGCAAAACAGAAAAAGAGATATGGGATACATTGGAAGTAACCCATGAAGGAACAATTGAGGTAAAACGTTCAAAACTGAACACTTTATCTCAAGAATACAAATTGTTTAGAATGCAACCAGGAGAAGCAATCCTGGACATGCAGAAACGTTTTTCCCACTTAACCAACCACTTAACAGCACTAGGAAAGAATTTTACTAATGATGAATTGAATCTAAAGGTTCTAAGATCATTAACCAGAGCATGGCAGCCAAAAGTGACAGCAATCTCTGAAAAGAAAAGTTTGTCAAAGATGTCACTTTCAGCACTCTTTGGAAAGTTACAGGAACACGAAATAGAATTAGAAAGACTTGAAAAGAATGAAAATTCTGAGAAGAAGACGAAGAATATAGCATTAAGAATAGAATCAAAGGAATTAGTAAATGAAGAAGACTCATATGAAGAGAAAAACATCACCCTCCTTGTCAAGAAATTCGGCAAATTTCTTCAAAGCAATAAAACGTTTACAAGAAAGAAAAATTTCAAGAAGAAAGATGTTTCTATTGCAAATCAGAATTTTACTTGCTTTGAGTGTGGAAAACCAGGACATATGAAAGCAGAATGTCCAAATATTATCAAGAAGAGTTCTAGTAAGAGAAAAGAATTCAAAAAGGCGTACATTGCATGGGAAGATAATGAAGTAAGTTCTTCATCAACTCAGAAAGTGACGATTGTGCAAATGTTGCCTTGATGGCATCTCATCATTCTGATAATGAAGAAGAGGTTAGTAGTAATATTATTTGTTATGATAATGATGATTCTTGTGCTGAAAATAATGATGCACAACAAGCCATTAAAGAACTACTTAATGAATGTAAAAATCTGTACAAACTAGTGTCAAATCAAAAGAAACAGATTTCTTCTCTAAATAAAAAGATTGACACTATGGAACAAAATTTTGAAAAACAAAAACAGATTTCAACATGCATTAAATGCGATTCGCTTTCCTTTAAAATTTTCCAAATGAATAGAGTCATAGAAAGGTATGAAAAGGGACAATTTGGATTGGAGAATATACTTAGCATGCAAAGATACTCAAATGACAAAAGAGGACTTGGTTATTCAAAATTTGATAAACCAAGTATTGATAAAACTATCTTTGTAAAAGCAAGTAACCAATCTAAAGAAGAGAAAGAAATGGCTGTTCAAAAGAATCATCTTTGTTTTAAGAAGAATATTATTCAAAAGAAACCATACTTTCCCAAAAAGAGTCCAAAGTGTTTTTATTGTGGTCTAAATGGTCACACACCAAATTGTTGTCATGTTAGGAACATTGGTGTTCCACAAGGACAGTTTGTGCGGGTAAAGAAAGGAACTAACCTTAAAGGACCCAAAGCACTTTGGGTACCTGACAAAATATAAATTCTGTTTTGTAGGAAGACACACAAAGGACATCAAATATGTGGTTCTTGGATAGTGGATGTTCAAGGCATATGACTGGTGACAGAACAAAATTTTCAGCACTAACTCTTGAGTCAAAAGGTCATGTGGTCTATGGAGATAATAACAAAGGAAAGATATTGGGCATTGGAAAAGTTGGCATGGCTCCGTCTCCTTCAATTGAAGATGTACTCTATGTTGAAGGGCTAAAACACAATCTCATAAGCATAAGCCAACTTTGTGACAAAGGTTACAAAATCACTTTCAACAAAAATGATTGCATTATCCAAAACGAGGTAACAAATGAAACTCAGTTTATTGGTAAGCGTTTCAAAAATATTTTTACAATTAATCTTGATGATTTATCCTTAAAAATGAAATGTCTTATGGTAAGTGACAACAATGATGCTTGGCTATGGCATAAAAGATTTGCACATATCCATATGGATCATTTAAATAAATTAGTCAAGCATGAACTTGTTGTAGGCTTACCAAAAATGAAATTTATTAAGGATAAATTATGTGACGCTTGTCAAAAATGTAAACAAACTAAAGTTTCCTTTAAACCCAAAAATATTATATCAACTTCAAGACCACTTCAATTAATACACATGGATTTGTTTGGACCATCAAGAACTAAAAGCCTTGGTGGAAATTCATATGGACTAGTTATTGTTGATGATTTTTCAATGTTCACATGGACCTTATTTTTGGAAAATAAAAATGATGCTTTTAAAGCCTTTCAGAAATATGCCAAACTAGTCCAAAATGAACAAGCAACCAAAATTGTATCAATTAGAAGGGATCATGGAGGAGAATTTCAAAATGCATCTTTTGTGAAGAAAATGGGATATTCCATAATTTTTCTGCACCAAGAACACCTCAACAAAATGGAGTTGTTGAGAGAAAGAATAGATCATTGGTGGAACTTGCAAGAACAATGCTGAGTGATTCAAGTCTACCAAAATACTTCTGGGCAGATGCTGTAAGTACAGCTTGTTATGTATCCAACAGAGTCATAATCCGACCAATGCTGAAGAAAACTCCATATGAACTCTATAAAGGAAGAAAGCCGAACATCTCTCACTTCCACATATTTGGATGCAAATGCTTTGTGATAAATAATGGTAAGGACAATCTCGGCAAATTCGATGAGAAAGCCGATGAAGGTATTTTTATTGGGTATTTATTATCTAGTAAAGCTTTTAGAATTTTTAATAAAAGAACATTGATAGTTGAAGAATCTATACATGTATCTTTTGATGAAACTAACCCCTCGAAAGAGGTTAGAATTATATATGATAATGATGATGAAACAAGTACAGAAAATCAAGTTGATCAAACAACTCAAACAGACGAAATCATCACAGAACAACTAGATCAACACACTGATCTTCCTCAAGAATGGAAAACCCATCGTGATCACCCGATTGATAACATAATAGGTGATATCAACAAAGGAGTCACTACAAGGCTGAATCTCAAAGATGCTTGTTTAAATATGGCATTTGTTTCTCAAATAGAACCCTCCAAAATTGGTGAAGCACTCAAAGATGATCAATGGATACTTGCCATGAATGAAGAATTAAATCAGTTTGAAAGAAACAAAGTTTGGGAACTTGTTCCAAATCCAGGAAATAAACACATCATTGGTACCAAATGGGTGTTTAAGAACAAATTAGATGAAAATGGAATAGTTATCCGAAACAAGGCAAGATTGGTCGCACAAGGATTCAATCAAGAAGAAGGGATTGATTTTGATGAAACATTTGCTCCAGTAGCAAGATTAGAAGCAATCCGATTACTACTTGCTTATGCTTGCTCCATGGGTTTTCAACTTTTTCAAATGGATGTCAAGAGTGCGTTCCTAAACGGATATATTAATGAGGAAGTCTACGTCAAACAGCCACCTGGGTTTGAAGACTTCAAAAATCCTTCACGTGTCTTCAAATTAAAGAAGGCACTTTATGGGTTGAAACAAACTCCAAGAGCATGGTATGATAGATTGAGTAAATTCTTATGTGAACATGGATTTGAAAAAGGTAAAGTTGATAAAACCTTGTTCATTAAAAGAACAATGGATCACACTTTACTTGTTCAAGTCTATGTGGATGATATCATATTTGGATCAACCAACAATGAAATATGTGAAGAATTCTCATTAATGATGCAAGGAGAATTTGAAATGTCCATGATGGGAAAATTAAATTATTTCCTAGGACTTCAAATCAAGCAACTTGAGAATGGCATCTTTATTCATCAGTCAAAATACTGTAAAGAACTACTAAAAAGATTTGAGATGGACAGCAGCAAAGAAAGTGCAACTCCCATGGGATCTGGTATGTATGTTGATAGAGATGAAAATGGTAAATCAGTTGACATATCCAGGTATAGAGGTATGATTGGGTCTTTATTATATCTAACGGCCAGTAGGCCAGATATTATGTTTAGTGTTTGTTTGTGTGCAAGATTTCAGGCAGATCCAAAGGAATCACATCTGGTAGCAATAAAGAGGATAATGAAATATCTCAAAGGAACAACCAATGCTGGCCTATGGTATCCAAAAGGTAGCATATGCAATCTCATTGGTTATTCTGACTCTGACTATGCAAGATGTAAGACGGATCGAAAAAGCACAACTGGCACCTGTCACATTCTGGGAAATGCACTAGTCTCATGGTCTTGTAAGAAACAAGCATGTGTGGCATTACGTACTGCAGAGGCAGAATACATAGCAGCAGGCAGTTGCTGTGCGCAAATCCTTTGGCTTAAGCAACAACTCTGTGACTATGGACTTGATCTGGGATGTATTCCTCTGAAATGTGACAATACTAGTGCCATCAACATCACAAAGAATCCAGTCATGCACTCTCGAACCAAACATATCGACATACGTCATCATTTTTTGAGGGATCATGTTCTAAATGGAAATGTTGAAGTTACCTTCGTGGACACTCATAATCAACTGGCAGATATATTCACAAAGCCACTGCCCAGAGAATCATTTTACAAGATACGAAGGGAACTAGGCATTCTAAATGAGAGTGATCTCTGAAAATGTTTGAAAGATCTGTAAGTCATATCATTGTTAATTCTAAATTTTTTCATCATTCTGTTACTTGATATATGTTTCTGTGATACCTATGTATATCTTTCTACCTGTTTGAAATATTTTTTGTCTGTTTAAATGTTAAAATTTTTATCCAGAATCAAAATCTTTACTGTCGCATTCGAATACAGACAGTTGTAGTCGAATACATGTTCCCTGTAAAATATGTATTCGACTACACAAGGTCTGTAGTCGACTACACTTTCGAAAATTTTTATATTTAAAAGGGATTGTTATCAGTATTAGGTTACGAATACAAAAAAAAAATCTGGTAGCCGATTACAAATTCAAAATTTCTGATTCCTGATCCTCAAAATCTTCATCCAAACCTTTTCCTAAAAACCTTCATACTGTCATACCTAAACATTCCCCCTCATCATCCATTGCATCTAAGATTCTGTAAGATCAAAAATCAAAACCCTAAATCCCCAAACCCGTAAACTTCATCTTCTAAAAAAAAAATGGATGCACGCAAAAGAGGACCAAGAACAAAGGTAGCTTCTGTGGGTCCTTCAAAAAAGCAGAGAAACGACAATATGGCTGATCTATCCAGATTGCTTCATTCCCCAAAAGAACTGGACAAATTCAGAACTCACTTTTCTGATAAAAAGCTGGTAACACCCAAAATTGGTACTCTTGATTCTTTTTCTAAGTTTAAATTTCCTGAATTGCTGAAGGCTCAGAAATTGGAAGAATTTATTGGGTATAATGGTCCCATTTATCCTGACCTAGTTAGGGTTTTTTACTGTAACTTAGAAAAGGATGGCAATAAATTGGTGTCTAAAGTTAAGGGAAAAGTTATCAAGTTAGACACTAAAATTATTGGGGAAATTCTGCAAATACCTTCTGAAGGTCAGAAGTTGTGCCCTGGACACTTATGTGAATGGGTTAATACAACTAAGTATGATGCTTATCTTTCATTGTGCCGTTTTGACAAAGGAACTATGGAAAGAAAACGGACATAATCTGGTTCTGAGTATGCAAGACAAAGATATGGTGTTGGTAATCTGACTGTTGACAACAGAATAGTACACTATTTCTTATGTTACATACTGATTCCAAAGGCAGGGAACTATTCTCAGATCTCTGAGTTTGAACTCCAAGTCATGACTTTTATGACAGAAGGTGCTGAGTTAGATTGGGCATACTTTGTTCATTCTGTCCTATATGCCTCAAAAGATGCTATAGCCTTACCATATGCACGAGAAGTCACCAGAATAATGGATCATTTTAAGGTTGACTTCTCAGGGGAAGTGCTATACAAGACCACCAAGGACAATCTACTGGATTTAACTGTTCTGCCCAGTATGAAAATTGTTTGGAGTGAATCACTTCAAAGTTATGTTCATAAGGGTGATGTTGGACAAAGTTCATCGACTGCCAATCCAGAAGATGAACCAGAAGCACCAATAGCTGAAGCACCTGTAGCATTACCAGACCCAGAACCAGAAGCAGCAGCAACAGCTGCAGAACCATCACATACTGAAGACATCATCACCAATAGAATGATCATGGACAAACTTAACATCATTCAATCCTTTGTCACAGATCAGTTCCAACAATTGAATGAGTCTTTCAGTAATCAAACTCAGACAATAACTGCTATCTTTGACAAAAAATTCCAAGATCTGGGAAATACCATCCATACACAACATTCATTTTTTCATCAAGAAATGAGTGACCTGTCTGACAAGATTGACCATCTTCATATACCACCCAACTCAGATGATTAAATCTGGCTACTTGCAGTTTTTTTTTTGTTATTTATATTTCTCTACTGTTTAACTTTCCTGTATTTGTGTTTGTTAAACTCTTCAGAATTCGTGTAATTGTAAATTATGAACATATTTAATTTAAGCTGTTTTCTTTAGATAATCCTGTGATTGCCTCTGTTTATCTATTACATATGTGCATATCTTATTTTGCTATGTGATATCCTCTTCCTTTTTGATAATGTCAAAAGGGGGAGAAAAATGTGTATATATATTGTTGCTGTGTTGCTGTTGCATTTTATGATGAAACAGTTCCTCCAACACTTAAGAAGCAGAAACACATTTATCAAGGGGGAGTAAGCACAGATCTAGGGGGAGAAATCAAGACGTTTTGAAATCCAAGCAACAAGATTTTTGTCATCACCAAAAAGGGGGAGAATGAAATTTAAAGACTTACATTTTTTATGAAGACAAAAAGATCCTTGATCAAAAAGAAGAAGGATTATTAAGCAACTTATTTTTTCATTTATATTAAGGTAAAAGTATTTTGATATTAAATCAAAACACAATTTAAAAGTACAATATTATGAGAACCTTCTGAGCATATGCATTAAAATGTTTTTATGATAATAATTAATGACTTAAACATGTTGAAAATAAAGTTTTTACAAAACTGGAAATCTGTATTCGAATACGAGGTATCGTAGTCGAATACAGACTCCAAGTCAGAAGCTAAAACTAAATTTATGTATTCGAATACGAAATATCGTAGTCGAATACAGATTGCAAGTCAGTGGCAAAAACTCGAATCTGTATTCGACTACAACCTTGTGTAATCGAATACAACTTAAGTCTGTAGCTATTTTTAAACATCTGTATTCGACTACAACCTTGTGTAATCGAATACAACTCAAGTCAGTGGCAAAAATCCCAAATCTTTATTCGACTACACGTTCTCGTAGTCGACTACACAGTTCAAATTTCAAATATAATCAGAACGTTTTAGAGGTGTATTCGAATACACTGAGACTGTATTCGAATACAACTTCAAAACAATGCAACTTTTCAGTTTTGAAACATTGCACATGTTCATTAAAAACGTTTGGGAACCTTTGCCATTGATCTGAAGTGTTACCTATGAAGTATAAATACTTCAAACGTTTCAGATTTCGTTTAATAACTTTCAACTGACTTTCTAGAATCAATTTTCTGAAACATCAAACACTTCAAAACTTAACTTTCATATTTTCAAGTACTTGCTTTTCATTTTCATATCATTAAGAAAGGTTCTCAGTTGTACTTGGAAGTGTGATTGATTAAGTATCAAATACTCAGTCTTATAACCTTGTTCTTAGTCAAGAACATCATTACAAAATCATTGTATCACTTGAAGGATTTAGTTTAGATTCTTCAAGTTGTGTTAACAGAAATAGTGGTGTACTATCTTCTCTTAAGTGTTTGTGAATCTGTAACTTAGTCTTAGGGTTAGACTTGTAACATATTCATACAAAGTGGAAAATCTCTTGTGGTGTGCAAGAGGACTGGACGTACCCTTGGTTGTAAGGGGAACCAGGATAAATCTTCTGTGTGTTTTTATCTTCTGCCATTTACTGCTTTCATTTACAAACACAGCAAATATTTGAAACAAAGTTAAAACAGTCCTTTAACAATCTTCTGATCTCTAAAATAGAAAAATTGTCCAACACCTAATTCACCCCCCCCTCTTAGGTGCAACTCTGTTCTTACACCATCGCGGTCACCACCTGACTATGCAATGTATGAATATGCAGTGTTTTCTCTTCACTGAAAACAGTATGCAATATCATAAAACTCAGCCTGTCCAGCATTCCCCCAAAGCATCTCAACACAAATAATTTCATAATTAACACAACAATGATTAAACATTCCAGTAATCATTAACACTTTACTTTATCACAACATTCCATTCTTAATTATCAGAATGATTAACATCAGAACATCAGGAATAGAACCAGAATAAGAATCATCAACACCAGAACATCAAAAACAGAACCAGAATCAGAATGATTAACACCAGAATCATTAGAAGCAAAATAGAATGATTCACACCAGAATCATTAGAAGCAAAACAGAATGGTTAACACCAGAATCATCAGAAGCAAAACAGAATGGTTAACACCAGAATCATCAAAAGCAAAACAGAATGATTAACACCAGAATCATCAGAAGCAAAACAGAATGATTCACACCAGAATCATTATAAGCAAAACAGAATGATTCACACCAGAATCATCAGAAGTAAAACAGAATGATTCACACCAGAATCATCAGAAGTAAAACAAAATGATTCACACCAGAATCATCAGAAGCAAAACAGAATGACTCACACCAGAATCATCAGAAGCAAAACAGAATGACTCACACCAGAATCATTAGAAGCAAAACAGAATGATTCACACCAGAATCATTAGAAGCAGAAATAGGATGATTAACGTCAGAATCATCAGAAGCAAAAACAGGATGATTAACATCAGAATCATCCGAAGCAAAACAGAATGATTCACACCAGAATCATTAGAAGCAGAAACAGGATGATTAACATCAAAATCATCAGAAGCAGAAACAGAATGATTAACATCAAAATCATCATAATCAGAAATAGGATGATTAACATCAGAATCATCAGAAGAGAAACAGGATGATTAATATCAGAATCATCAGAAGCAGAAACAGAATGATTAACATCAAAGTCATCAGAAGCAGAAATAGGATGATTAACATCAGATCATCAGAAGTAAAACATAATGATTCACACCAGAATCATCATAAGCAAAACAGAATGATTAACACCAAAATCATCAGAAGCAAAACAGAATGATTCACACCAGAATCATCAGAAGCAAAACAGAATGATTCACACCAGGATCATCAGAAGTAAAACAAAATGATTCACACCTCAAACATACATTTGCAGTCCTAAAATGCAACTAGAAAGTGGAAGGTGCCCTTACCCTTGCTGCGTGTCTGCTACTTCTCACGTTTCTGTTTTCGTTCCCGTTTGCGTGCCAAAATTCGGTGAAACTGCTGCCGGAGTTTGCTGCTACGAAACTGGGTTCTCTAGCTCCGTAATGACGTGGGGAACAACTTTAGTACTGGGGGTTTTCTGGTTCGGATCTTGTATTTCCAATTGATGGCACTTTTGAGGAACTCCCTCTTTTGTATTTTGAAATTGTGAACTGGAAACAGATTTCATAATGGGAAGCGAGGGTACTGTTACATGCAGCACTATTACATGCAGTATGGGCAGTGAGGAAGGAGGGATGGTGTTCTGATTTCACCATCCTTCTCACTCCTATTTATTGGCTTTTGTGGTGCCACTCACCAAAAATAATGTTGAAATAATGCTGGATCCTTCAGCACTTAATTGTTTTGCATTTAGCCACTAATCCTCAATTAACTGCCCGACTAATTTAATTACTCGTAATTAAATTAATTTATTCTTAATCCAATAATTTTAATTCTTCTTCTAAAATAATTATTTATATATATATATATTCACTCAAACATACATATATTAAATGTTTTACAAATATCTCCAAAATACCCTTAATATTAATTCCGAAATTAATATTAAATTTAAGGGTCTTACAATTGCCATGTCAACAGTAGAGGCTGAATACATCTCAGCAGCTGGCTGCAGCTCTCAACTACTCTGGATGAAGCATCAACTTGAAGACTACAAAATATTAGAATCCAACATACCCATCTATTGTGATAACACCTCTGCAATTTGCCTAACCAAAAACCCTATCCTACATTCTCGAGCCAAACACATAGAGATCAAACACCACTTCATCAGAGATTATGTTCAAAAAGGGGTACTTAACATTCAATTTGCAGAAACTGATCATCAATGGGCTGACATATTCACTAAATCACTACCTGAAGATAGTTTGAATTCATCAAGAAAAACCTTAATCTTATCTTCATCCCAAACCTAATAGCTTAGTTTAATTTTTATGTATTTTATTTTTCATGTACTTTTATAAAAAATAAAAAATAAAAAAAAAATAAAAAAGAGTCGAAGAAAAAAAGAGTGAAAAAAAAACAGAGGATCTCTTTTCTTTATTTAATCCTTTTTGTCTGATGACAAGAGGGGAGAAGATGTAATATTTGATAAAATATCTGAGGGAGAAGATGATGTATTTGAAAGGAGGAGAAGATGATGTATGATGTATTTGATATTTGGGCATTAGACTTAGGGGGAGAAAATATAAAATAAAGCTTAGTCTTAGGGGGAGTCAAAGTCAAAAGAAAGAAAAAGTATTATCAAAAATACATTGTTTGTCATCATCAAAAAAAGGGAGATTGTTGGAACTAAGTTGGTTCTTGCAATTAATGTTTTGATGTTAACAAATGTATTTTATGAAAATAACATATTTGACTTAGAAGAAGAATGGAAAATGTCATCAGAAGAATAGATCAGACGATGACGTCACTAGAAGCAGAAATCAGAGGATGACGTCACTAGAGGATATCGTCAGATGAATTTGTCAGAGAAAAATGTTCAAAACAGAATCTGAGAAAAATGCTCAAAATGGAATCTGAGAAAAATGCTCAAAACAGAATCTGAGAAAAATGCTCAATACAGAATTGGAGAAAAAGGCTCAAAATAGAATGAGAAAAATGCTCAAAACAGAAGCGGAGCAAAATGTTCAAAACAGATCAAGTGAGCAAAAGGCTCAAATTAGAATATGAGCAAACTATTCTAGAATATTCTCAAAACACATTAATCGACATACACTCCTGAAGTAAAGCATCAGTGAAGCCCTAAAGTTCAACTATAAATAGAGGCTTAATGCTGAAGAATAAAGTATCGAAAAACACAAGAACTCAAGCTTCAATTGAAATCTATCTGAGAGTTCAAAAGAGAGAAACACAAATGAGCAAGAGCAATATTTTCTAAGTGTTTTTGAGAGAGAAATACAGTGCAACAATCAGCTTTCCAGAAGCAATAAAAGAGTGCAAGAATAAGTGCATCAAACAGCTTTCCAGAAGCAACGTTGCAAAGTTCCAAAGCTTTATTATAGTGGTGTAGATTCCTTCTTCAATCTGGGGTTGTCAGATTGGTAGGAGAAGACTTGGCTGGTTTAGTCAAGGTGTTGTTATTCCTCAAAAGTCTGGGGTTGTCAGGCTGTTTGAGAAGACTTAGCTGGTTTAGTTAAGGTGTTGTTGTTCCTCAAAAGTCTGGGGTTGTCAGGCTGTTTGGGAAGATTGACTTGAAGGGTTAGTGGTGTTGTAATTCAAAGGAGTTTGAATTAGTAAAAAGGCCTTCTGGAGGAAGGGACTGGACGTAGCCTAGTTAACGGTGAACCAGTATAAATTGCTGTGTTATTATGTTATTATTATCCGTTGCTGAATCTGATTAGCTATTTATCGAAAAATTCAAATCAATATTTAACAAAACAACAAAAGTAATTAAGTTTGACAAACACAATTCAACCCCCCCTTCTCGTGTTTGCACCTTCAATTGGCATCAGAGCTCGGTCTCAAGGCTGAGCACTTTACAATGTTTGAAGAAAGATCCAAGGGATCAATATGTCCGGATTCAATGAAGAAGCTACTGGAGGAAACATCAACAGACCACCTCTGTTTGATGGAGAAAGATTTGAATACTGGAAGGACAGGCTGAGAAGTTTTTTTATTTCACAAGATCCTGAACTTTGGGACTTGGTGGAAGATGGATATACTGCACCAGAAGATGCTGATGGTATTAAAATTTCCAAAAGAGATACGAATGCTAATCAGAAGAAGATGTTCAAGTTGCATCACAAATCAAGAACTTTCATGATCAATGCAATCACGTTCAAGGAGTTCGACAAATGCACTAACAGAGAAATAGCGAAGAGCATCTATGATAGTCTGATTCTGACTTACGAAGGCAATAAGCAAGTCCAAGAAGCAAAGGCTAACATTCTAGTCAAGAAGTACGAGTTATTCAAGATGGAAGAAGATGAAGACATTGAAACTATGTTTTCCAGATTCCAGTCATTAATTTCGGTTGGTGATCCTTTACTATTATTGTGGAAAATTGGGCTTTGCCCTCAGATGCCCCCCAAACCCGTACCACCGGTGGGTACCCAGACGACGGAAACGTCACTAGATTTCTACTACTTGGGTATATGACCCCGTCTCAAGCAGGGCGACTTACACAGGGAGGTTGGCGAGGACTTGCAGGACCGACGGGGTAGTGGATTACGTAGAGCACACTCACGCGAGGATTGATTTTCTGGTACCTTCCAAGCTGATATTAGAGGCGTACGGAGTTTTTGACGATGCGAAGGAGCCGACTGGAGGGGTTGAGACGGAGGCCACGGTAGGTGTGGTGACTCCTAACCCGGTGGCTGAAGGGGCTGTGCGTGAACTCGAGGCGGATGAGAAGAATAAAAGACAGACGCTAGCAACAGTTGACATTCCAAGTCCATCTAGGACATCAGATGATTGTTTTGAGATTCCGGCACCGCCGAAGCGACCCAGATCGTGGATTGATCTGACTTCGGAGGAGACTGATCCTTCCCTGTATGATGAGGAGGAGGATGTCACATCGAGGTGAGCTGCGGAGTTAGACAAGACTTGTGTGGGATGCGGAGGGTGTTGGAACCAAGTTGGTTCTAAGTACTTAGGATTTTGATGGTTACAAAAGCACTCAATGTAATCTTATTTTGTACCTTGAATTATTAAGTTAAATACAATCAAAATATGAAGAAATCAGAAGCAGAATATCAAAGGAAAATGAATACTGGAATTTCCAGAAGATATTCCAGGATGTCAAAACATCACCAGAAGATATCTTTGCTGGCCCAGAATAGAAGGAAGAAAAATCAGAAGGAAACATGGATCATACTAGAGGAAAGCCTGCTAGAGGGAGAGTTGTTCCAGACCAACAGGAATCAAATATCAAATTTATTCCAGAAGTTATTTTGACCAGAAGATGGCCTGGCAGTGAAAAATTAAATAGCCCAGACTTGTTCGAGACTCAACCAGAAGCTATGTTTAAGGGTCCAGAACAAGAGAATCAATCCAGATGTGACCCAGACAATAAGATAGCATGATTCAGGACATGAAACTAAGTCCAGACCAGAAGAAATGAATTCCAGAATCAATCCAGACCTGGTCCAAAATCAATGGTAAAATGTCTAGACTGAAATAATTTTTTGTTCAAGTTAATTTCAGTTCATTCCAGTGATTATTTCAGTTCAGAATTTGTCTAGATCAGAAGAAAAATATTCAGTTCAATGGTTCAGAATTAATTATTTGGTCCAGTGATGGTCCAGATGAGAAGATCAGACCATGGCCCAGTGTTGGCCGAAATCAGAGGGAAAGGATGTGCAGTCCAGTAAAGGCCGAGTTCAGAGGATTATAGCATATCAGGTGCGCATCCAGGAGGGCCGAAATCAGAAGATCAGAGGGTCAGGAAGTGTGGTCCAGGGATGGCCGAATTCAGAGGATCACAACATATTAATTTATTTGGTCCAGATGTGGACTGGCGCAGAAGAATCTAATGGTCCAGATTTAATCATGAGGATTAACGGTGAAGATCTTAAGTTATTTTAATCAAAGTATTAAAAAGAGTTGTTACAAAATTAAATTGG
The DNA here is from genome assembly GCA_037974295.1 of Cicer cuneatum. Taxonomy (NCBI): domain Eukaryota; kingdom Viridiplantae; phylum Streptophyta; class Magnoliopsida; order Fabales; family Fabaceae; genus Cicer; species Cicer cuneatum. The sequence continues at coordinate 12,688,209 of JBBPBO010000004.1, read as the reverse complement.
GGTGTTGTGGAATTCAGGAGCTGTGGCAGGAAGCAATGAAAGGATTTGATTGGCCAGTTAGCTTTTGAAAGAAATCTGAGGCTTAAAAAAAAGATATGTTTTTTAATTAATTGAAGCCCAATTGGTCAAGTTATTTTTGCAAAAGAATCCAGCAAGATTCAGCTCGAATTTAAGCATTGGAAGAGGCCCTAATCAGCATCTATAAAAGGAGGCTCAAGGCAGATTACTTAGCATCGAAAATCACAAAAGAGTCATACACTTCCAAAGCAAACACCCAAATTTTCAGAGAAGTCAATTGTGAGTTCCAGCTTTCAAGAAGCTAGTACTCTTGTTATTTTCTTTCCACTGTGTTAGATCTAAGTTGTTGAAGTAGAGTCTACAATCTGAGGGAGTCAGAAGGGGTAGCAGGTTACTTGGCAATTAGATTCATAGTGTTGTGTGTTAAATCTAAGTTGTTGAAGTAGAGTCTACAATCTGAGGGAGTCAAAAGGGGTAGCAGGTTACTTGGCAATTAGATTCATAGTGTTGTGATTTCTTCTACAATCTGGGATTGTCATATTGGCTGAAGACAGGAGCTGCATTCCTCAAAGAAGTCTAGGATTGTTAGACTGTTTGAGAAGACTGACTTGGAGGGTTAGTATAAAGGTTGTAATTCAAGGTTTGAATTAGTGAAATCCTTCAAGGTGAAGGGACTGGACGTAGCCTCGTTAACGGTGAACCAGTATAAAAACTGTGAGTTTTATTTTTACTTTTATCCACTGCTAACTCTATTTTTAATCATACATCAAGTTTTGTTTTAAAAGTATAAAAACAGGAAAAGTATTCAAGTTAAGTCAAACACAATTCAACCCCCCCTTCTCGTGTTTGCACCTTCAGAGGGAACCCTTGCTACTGTAGCTTTAGTGCATGATCAGTTTAGACTTGTTGTATAGGGTTTTGAGCTCGGGAAATGTAATTATTTATTTTGGAATTATTGTATCTCTTTTCCACTCATCTTTTCCGCACTCTGATATTTTTTGAGAAGTTATGACGCCGTCTTTTGTGATGTATTATCATTTATTTATACTAGAAGTATTAATTCCCAAAATTTTAATTACTTAGTTACAATTATGATATAATTATTTAATTACGTTCATCAATTGAAACACGACGTACTATTTAATGAAATGATTTAATTTTATTTTATTTTCTTTTAATTCTTTTGAATTACTTGGAAAAATTTCTGATTGGTTTTGGTTAAAAAAAAATACACTCGCGCTGTTTAAAAACTCTGGGTGTTACACCCCCCTTCTCGTGTTTGCACCTTCAATTGGCATCAGAGCTGAAGTTGCAAGACTCAAGTCTGAAAACCAAACTCTCAAAAGTAATATTTGTTCTACTTCTGAAACTGTTTGTAAATCTGATATGCATGAGCAATTTTTTCAAAACATTATTTCTAATGGAATGGAAAGAAGTAAATATGCATCTATGATTTATGGAAACAGTAACTCTGGAAAGAGAGGTCTTGATTTTACAGAAACAATTACTGAAAATAAGGCTGTTCATTCTGATGTTTTATGTATTGTTTGTGCTAACAAAGGTCACTCTGAATTGTCTTGTCCAATGGTAAAATCTGAACAAGATCAGAGAGCTGTTACAACTAACAAACCTAGACCCAATCAGTTCTGGGTACCAAAAGACCAAATTGTCTATGTTGTAGATATTCTGAGCAACCAGAAGGAGACACCAACAATGGTGCCTGGACAATGGATGTTGGCAACGCACAAGCAGAAGAAGGTTTATGTTCCAATACCTACCAAACAGAAGCCAAGTGACCCTGGTAGAAGAAGAACTGGTCAAAACAATACCTATCAGAACCAAAACCAGAATTATAGGAGGAACAGGAAATATCATAGATATCACACGAATCAGAACAAGAACTGGAACCAGAATCAGAACTGGAACCAGTATCAGAGGAACAGGAACTGGAACTAGAATTGGAACCAGTACCTGAAGCACAGAAACTGGAACCAGAACCAGAACTTGAACCAGTATCAGAGGTACAGGAACTGGAACCAGAACCAACACTGGAACCAGAACTAGAACTGGAGGCACAGAAACTGGAACCAGAATCAACACTATCAGAATCAGTACCAGAACCAGAACCTGAATAGGTATCAGTATCAAAGGATGAGGTATGATCATCAGAATTACTTTAAATATCAGAATCAGTATGATTACCAGAATCACCATTAGTTCCAGAATCACCAGAGGAACATGGTGTATGAGCCAAAGCAGAAATTAAAGAATCAGAATCAAGAGAGTTCATTAAACACTCCAGTGAGATTCATTAAGACTACACACCTGGAAGGGAATTCAAATTCCCTCATCCAAACCATGTAATCTCAGAACATATTAGGAATCTGAAAATCAGAAGCAAGAGGATTTTCAGAGTAAAACTGAAGCTACATCTTGCTGTAAATACTATTATTTTATATTTATGTTTACTGTGATAACAAGAAGCTTGATCTTAACAAATCAAAGCTAGATAAGTATTCTGCAGGTTTTCAAACTGTCAGAGGAACCAGGTGATTCACACGAATTGAACACCTCAGCAGAAACAGCATTCCAGTGGTTTCAAAAACAAACAGAAACCACTAGAAGCAGAATTAATGGTTTGAGTGTATTGAGTTAAATTTTAAATTATTTTGATTTACATTATGTAATATGACAAACTGCTTGATCTTGACAAATCAAAGCAAGATAAAAATAGTGCAGGTTCACCAAAGGGAGCAGAAGCACAAGAAACAGAAGTACCTGGGAAGATTCACCAGAACCAGAAGCTGATTTATCAGAATCAGAAGCTGTTACAGAACTAGAAGCTGATGCGAACCAAGCAATCTTGATGAAGTTTTGCAGAGGAAGGTTGGATACTTGCAATGCAAGAAGAGCTGAATGAATTCCAAAGGAATGATGTTTGGGATCTAGTATCCAGACCAAACAAAACATTATTGGAACCAAGTAGGTGTTCAGAAACAAATTCAATGAAAAGGGTGAAGTTGTAGCTCAAGGATACAATCAACAGAAAGGTATAAATTACACTGAGACTTTTGCTCCAGTGGCCAGGTTAGAAGCAATTATAATTCTTTTATCATTTGCTGCTAATCATGATATAATGCTGTATCAAATGGATGTTAAAAGTGTATTCTTAAATGGCTACATAAGTGAGCAAGTCTATGTCAAACAACCCCCTAGATTGGAAAATTCTGATTTTCCAGACCATGTTTTTAAACTTAAGAAATCTTTATATGGTTTAAAACAAGCACCAAGGGCATGGTATGACAGATTTAGTAACTTTCTGCTTAAGAATGAATTTAATAGAGGCCAGATTGATAATACTCTATTTAGGAAATCCATTAAAACTGATATTATGATTATTCAAGTTTATGTTGATGATATCATATTTGGATCGACTAGTGGCACTTTGTGCAAAGAGTTTTCTGACCTAATGCAGAAAGAGTTCCAAATGAGCATGTGGGGAGAACTTAAGTTCTTCCTGGGAATTCAGATTCATCAAGGCAAATCAGGTATACTCATTCACCAATCTAAATACACCAAAGAACTTCTTAAAAAGTTCAAGATGAGTGACTGTAAGCCTATGGCCACCCCCATGCACCCAACCTGCTCACTTGAGAAAGATGAAACCAGCCAAAAGGTAGACCAGAAAACATACAGAGGTATGATTAGATCCTCTCTATATTTAACTGCTTCTAGACCTGACATCTTGTTTAGTGTTTGTGTTTGTGCCCGATTTCAAGCTGACCCTAGGGAATCCCATTTAACTGCTGCCAAACGAATTCTAAGATACCTTAAAGGAACCACCAACCTTACCTTGTTATACAAGAAAACCCCCACCTACAAACTAAAAGGTTTTTGTGATTCTGACTATGCTAGAGACAAGTTGGAAAGGAAAAGTACCAGTGGCAACTGCACATTCTTAGGTGATAATTTGATCTCTTGGTCAAGCAAAACACAAAGCACCATTGCCATGTCAACAGCAGAAGCTGAGTATATATCAGCAGCAGGATGCAGTTCACAGTTACTCTGGATGAAACATCAACTTGAAGATTACAACATCTTTGAAACCAATATCCCTTTGTTCTGTGATAACACTTCAGCTATAAACCTAACCAAGAACCCTATCTTACACTCTAGAGCCAAACACATTGAAATAAAACACCATTTCATTAGGGACCATGTTCAAAAAGGAACTTTAAGCATCTAGTTTGTGGACACTGATCATCAATGGGCTGATATCTTCACCAAGGCATTACCAGAAGATAGGTTCGAGTTCATTAAGAAGCATCTCAGCATGACCTCCATATCTGACTAGCTCAAGTAGTCATCTTAGGAGTTTCTAAATTTCATGTTAATTTTATTTTCTATCTTTTAGTTTATATTTTTTACTTTCTGCAATTTGTAAAGAGAAAAACAAAAAATACAAAAATAGTAGGACCACTTTTTGGCTGATGACAAAAAGGGGGAGAGAAAGAGAGAGAAAGGAGAAATAAGAGATAAAAACAAAGAAAAAGCGAAAAAGAAAGAGATGAAAAGAGGAGAAATAAGTAGAAAAGGAGAGGAATCAGGGAGAGAAAAAAGAAAGAGTGAAAACAGAAGGAGTTGAAAATGAGAGGAAACAGTGAGAAAGAAAAAGAAAGAGTGAAAACAGAAGGAGTTGAAAAGGAGAGGAAATGTGAAGAGAGAAAAAGAAAGAGATGAACAGAGAAGGAGTTGAAAAGGAGAGGAGAAGAGAAGAAAAGAAAGAGAGAACAAAGAAGGAGTTCAAAAGGAGAGTATCAGACTTAGGGGGAGCGATTGGTCTGAGGGGGAGTAATTCAAGTATTCGAGTTACAAGCTAGCAAAATAAGTTAAGTTTTTGTCATCATCAAAAAGGGGGAGATTGTTGGAACCATGTTGGTTCTAAGTACTTAGGATTTTTATGGTTACAAAAGCACTCAATGTAATCTTATTTTGTACCTTGAATTATTAAGTTAAATACAATCAGAATATGAAGAAATCAGAAGCAAAAGATCAAAGGAAAATGAATACTGGAATTTCCAGAAGATATTCCAGGATGTCAAAACATCACCAGAAGATATCTTTGTTGGCCCAGAACAGAAGGAAGAAAAATCAGAAGGAAACATGGATCATACCAGAGGAAAGCCTGCCAGAGGGAGAGTTGTTCTAGACCAACAAGAATCAAATATCAAATTTATTCCAGAAGTTATTTTTACCAGATGATGGCTTGATAGTGAAAAATTAAATAGCCTAGACGTGTTCCAGACTCAACCATAAGCTATGTTTAAGGGTCCAAAACCAGAGAATCAATCCAGATGTGACCCAGACAATAAGATAGCATGATTCACGACATGAAACTAAGTCCAGACTAGAAGAAATGAATTCCAGAATCAATCCAGACCTGGTCCAAAATCAAAGGTAAAATGTCCAGACTGAAATAATTTTTTGTTCAAGTTAATTTCAGTTCATTCCAGACCAAGTCCAGAATTTGTCCAGATCAGAAGAAAAATATTCAGTTCAATGGTTCAGAATTAATTATTTGGTCCAGTGATGGTCTAGATCAGAAGATCAGACCATGGCCCAGTGTTGGCCGAAATCAGAGGGACAGGATGTGCAGTCCAGCAAAGGCCGAGTTCAGAGGATTATAGCATATCAGGTGCGCATCCAGGAGGGCCGAAATCAAAAGATCAGAGGGTCAGGAAGTGTGGTCCAGGGATGGCCGAATTCAGAGGATCACAACATATCAATTTATTTGGTCCAGATGTGGACTGGCGCAGAAGAATCTAATGGTCCAGATTTAATCATGAGGATTAACGGTGAAGATCTTAAGTTATTTTAATCAAAGTATTAAAAAGATTTGTTACAAAATTAAATTGAGGTGTTGTGGAATTCAGGAGCTGTGGCGGGAAGCAATGAAAGGATTTCATTGGCCAGTTAGTTTTTGAAACAAATCTGAGGCTTAAAAAAAAGATATGTTTTTTAATTAATTGAAGCCCAATTGGTCAAGTTATTTTTGCAAAAGAATCCAGCAAGATTCAGCTCGAATTTAACGTGGTTATCAAGCTATTTAGAACCTCTTTTGTTTTCTTTGACCTTGCTCTTGTCATTGGAGTTCCAAGACCTTGAATATCCTCTATGTTTCCTTCCTTGGTTATGCATTCTATGTCTTCATCATTCCCTCCTTCTTGAACTGAATTTGCCCTCAAATTGCAATTTTCTTCAACTGCATCATAAGGAGACAAGTCAGCCACATTAAAAGTAGGACTAACACCATACTCACTTGGAAGATCTATTTTGTACGCATTATCATTAATTTTGGACAGCACTTGAAAAGGTTCATCTCCCCTTGGTTGAAGCTTAGATTTTCTTTGAGAAGGAAATCTTTCCTTCCTGAAATGAACCTAAACCCAATCACCTGGTTCAAGGACGACCTTTCTCCTTCCTTTATTAGCTTGTCGAGCATAGCTATCTACTTTCTTTTCAATTTGTGCCTTTACCTTCTCATGTAATTTTCGAACATATTCACCCTTAGCGTTCCCATCCTTATGAATTAGAATAGAACTAATTGGCAAAACATTAAATCAAGAGGAGTGAAAGGGTTAAAACCATAAACAATTTCAAAGGGAGAATAACGAGTAGTGCTATGAACAACCCTATTATATGCAAACTCAACATGGGGCAAACATTCTTCCCATGTCTTAATATTCTTTTGGATTACAGCCCTTAGAAGAGAAGAAAGAGTTTGATTCACTACCTCAGTTTGGCCATCAGTTTGTGGGTGGCAAGTAGTAGAAAAGAGAAGTTTAGTTCCAAGCTTACCCCAAAGTGTCCTCCAAAAGTGACTAATGAATTTATTGTCTCGATCACTCACAATGCTTTTAGGTATACCATGAAGTCTAACTACTTCTTTAAAGAACAAATCTGCCACGTGACAAGCATCATCCACTTTTCTGCAAGGTATGAAGTGAGCCATCTTGGAGAATCTGTCCACCACTACAAAAATTGAATCTTTTCCTCTTTTAGACCGAGGAAGACCTAAAACAAAATCCATGGAAATATCAATCCAAGGGGAGTTAGGTATTGGTAAATGAGTATACAAACCATGCAGCATAACTTTAGACTTAGATTTCTTACAAACAATGCATCTTTCACAAAATTTGTGTACATCACGTTTCATGTCTGGCCAATAAAAATGTTCATGCAGCATGTCTAAAGTCTTTTGTACCCCAAAATGTCCCATTAATCCCCCCTCATGTTCTTCCTTCACAAGTAAATCCCTAATGGAACTTTTCGGCACACATAACCTCTTTTCTTTAAACAAATAGTCATGATGCTTAAAATACCCATTTTGGGCCGCATGTACACAAGATTTATATATTTGAGAAAATTCGGGATCATGTTCATACAATTCCTTAATTACCTCAAAACCAATAAACATAGTTTCAAGAGTAGAGAACAAAACATACCTTCTTGAAAGTACATCAGCAACAACATTTGACTTACCTTTTTTATGCTTGATCACGTACTGAAATTGCTCAAGAAATTCAACCCACTTGGCATGTCTCTTGTTGAGCTTACCTTGGCTCTTTAAATACTTCAATGATTCGTGATCACTATGTATTACAAATTCCTTTGGTAAAAGGTAGTGCTGCCATGTTTGTAATGCTCTAACTAATGCATACAACTCTTTATCATATGTAGGATAATTAAGAACAATACCATTAAGTTTCTCACTAAAATAAGCAAGGGGATGCCCTTCTTGCATCAAAACAGCCCCTATCCCCACATTTGATGCATCACATGCAATTTCAAAAGATTTAGAGAAATTAGGCAATGAAATAATAGGTGCATGAGTCAATTTGTCTTTGAGGGTAACAAATGCTTGTTCTTGTTTTTCACCCCATTTAAATCCCACATTCTTTTTAATCACTTCATTTAAAGGTGCAGCTAATGTACTAAAATTTTTAACAAACCTCCTATAGAAACTACCTATGCCATGAAAGCTTCTTACCTCGTGAACATTGTTAGGAGTTGACCACTCCTGAATAGCTTTCACCTTCTCTTGATCAACCTGCACTCCCTGTGAGCTAATAACAAAACCAAGAAAAACAACATGATTTGTATATAAAACACATTTTTTCATGTTTGCATACAATTTCTTCATGTTTGCATACAATTTCTAACGCCTAAGAGCTTCCAACACACTTCTCAAGTGCAAAAGATGATCATCATAAGATTTGCTATAAATAAAAATGTCATCAAAGTAGACCACAACAAATTTCCCTAGAAACTCCCTTAACACATGGTTCATCAACCTCATGAAAGTGTTAGGTGCATTTGTTAATCCAAAGGGCATGACTAACCATTCATACAAGCCATATTTTGTTTTAAAGGCTGTTGTCCAATCATCTCCTTCTCTAATCCTAATTTGATGATATCCGCATTTCAGATCAATTTTGGAAAACACACAAGCACCATGCAATTCATCCAACAAATCATCTAATCTAGGAATGGGATGTCGATACTTTACCGTGAAATTATTGATGGCTCTACAATCAGTGCACATCCTCCAAGTCCCATCTTTCTTAGGCACAAGAATAACAGGGACTGCACATGGACTTAGGCTCTCTTGCACCCATCCTTTTTGCATCAAGTCTTCAACTTGCCTTTGGATTTCTTTGATCTCTTGGGGATTAGCTGTAACACCCCGAGTTTAAAACACAGCGCAAGTGTATTTTATTTTATTTTTTTAAATAAATGATTTTCCAAATTATTACTTCAAAGGAATTGAAATCATATTTTCTTTAATCCATTTCATAAAATGGTACGTCGTAATTTAATCGATGAACGTAATTAAATAACTTCATCGTAATATCACTAAGTACTTAACTCTGGAAATTAATAATAATATTAATACATTTCAAAAGATAACAGTGTCATATTCTCAAAAGGAAATATCAGAGTGCGGAATAGGTTAGCGTATGAAGTAGTACAATAATTTCCAAAATAAAACAAATTACGTTTTCCAGCTCAAAATCCTATACATCAAATCTAACCGATCATGCACTAAAGCTACAGTAGCACGGATTTCCTCCGCATCCCATACAAGTCTCATCCGACTCCACCACTCGCCTCGATGTAACCTCATCCTCCTCATCATACAGAGAGGGATTAGTCTCCTCCGAAGTCAGATCGATGCACAATCTAGGTCGCTTCGGCGGTGCCGGAAACTCATAACAATCATCGGATATCCTGGATGGACCCAGAATATCAGCTGCTACTGGCGTCGGCCTTTTGTTCTTTTCTTCCGCCTCAGAATCACGTACAGTCCCTCCAATCTCTGGGTTAGGAGTCACCACTCCTACGGTGGCCTCCGTCTCAACCCCTCCAGCTGGCTCCTCCGCATCATCAAAAATTCCATGCGCCTCCAATACCAAACGGGAAGGCACAGGAAAGTCAATCCTCGCATGGGTGTGCTCCACATAGTTCACCGCTCCGTTAGTCCTACAGGTCCTCTTCAATCTCCCCGTGTACGTGGCCCTGCTTGAGATGGGGTCGAATACCCAAGCAGTAGGCACGGAACCATCAATGAAATCGAGCGACGTTTCCGTCGTCTGGGGACCCACGGGTGACATGGGTTTGGGGGGCATCTGAGGGCAAAGTCCAATTTCCACAATAATAGTAAAGGGTCACCGACCGAAACTAACAATTAACACATAGCATATATCTCACAGTAACAAATATATTCATGGCATATCATATAACAATGATGAAAAATAAAGATGCTCATTTTGAAATTTCATGACATGTATGCCTTTTCAAAACAGCAACTAATTAATATGGAAAATATGTTGTAAGTACAGCCAACACTTCAGCAATCATAATCATTTATCAGAAATTCAGATTTTATAAAGTACTCACACACATCAATTTCCAATCATCAACATATATCCAAATCGTGACCCACCGGTCAATAACCCTGATGCAATATATATATGCTCATGTATTCAACTTCTTGGAATTACCAAGGTGCAGTCGCTCAACAAACCAACACAATTTTAAATTTGTTTCACTTTAACGGCCCTCAAGACCAGGGTGCAATCGTTCAACAGATCAACACCAGTGCAGTCGCTCAACAGACCAGCACTTGTGCAGTCGCTCAACAGACCAGCACTCGTGCAGTCGCTCAACAGACCAGCACGTTTAACATATACCAAGGTACAATCGCTCAACAGATCAGTACCGGTGTAGTCGCTCAACAGACCAGCACTCGTGCAATCGCTCAACAGATCTGCACGTTTTTGCGCATTTCAGGGTACAGTCGCTCAACAAACCAGTACCAGTGCAGTCGCTCAACAGACCAGCACTCGTGCAATCGCTCAACAGATTAGCACGTTTACGCATTACTCTGTGGCCCATCGCGGGTACCACCTGACTATGCAGTGCATGAATATGCAATGTTTTCTCTTCACTGAAAACAGTATGTATCATCAGAAGAATTCAACCTTTCCCTCATTTTCCCAAAACATCTCAACACAATTAATTTCATAATCATCACATCAATAATTAAACATTCAAGCAATCCCATCATTATCACTTTACATTATCTCAAAATTCCATTCTTAATAATCATAAGTCTTTCCAATGTTTCCCCAACTCTTAAAATTCATAAAACAGTGTTTAAAACTGAGATTTCTGGGAAATACGAATCTGTATTCGAATACAGCTTCATTGTATTCGAATACAGAAGCCAAAAACAGGGCAGAATCAACACTCTGTATTCGAATACATAGGCTGTCACAGTGTAAAAATCAGTATTTTCACAACATCAGTAGAAGTCTTAAAAGCTTCATCATTACCACTTCAAATTATCACAAAACTCCATTTCAATTTGTCACAAACCTTCCCAAATACTCCCCAACACTTAAAGTTTATAAAACAATGTTTAAAACTTTGATTTTCTGAAAAACACGAATCTGTATTCGAATACAACTCCCTTGTATTCGAATACATAAGCTAAATCTGCAAGTTCAACACTCTGTATTCGAATACAGCATACTTGTATTCGAATACAGAAGGCAAAAACAGTGTAAACTCAGCATTTTCTCCAACATCATTAAAGGTTTCCAGAACCTCATCATCTCCTCTTCAAAACTATTTCATAAATTCCATTTTAGTCATTTCAAACCTTCCAAATGTTTCCCAACACTTAGAGTTTATAAAACAATGTCTGAAACTTGATTTTCTGGAAAACACGGCTCTGTATTCGAATACAGCTCCCTTGTATTCGAATACATAAGCAAAAATAGTGAAAATCAGCATCCTGTATTCGAATACGAGGCTGTCGTAGTCGAATACAGATGTGAATACAGTGGTAAAAATTGTAGTCCTGTATTCGAATACGATAGGGTCGTAGCCGAATACAGAGGCTAAGTCAGAAGCAAAAATCCTTCATTTGTATTCGAATACAGAGGTCCGTATTCGAATACAAGTTCGAAAACTTGAGTAAAACAGAAGCTTGACAGGCTGTATTCGAATACACTCATGTTGTATTCGAATACACCTTCGAATTCAGTGAAATTTTCTTGAGACTTCAATACATTTTCAAACTTTTTCCTTTGGAAAACCAACAACCCCAAAACAGTTTTACCACTCTTTTGCAAACCACAAAACTCAGACATTTTTCATCAATATAGATTTTCCAGATAAGCACTTTCATCATTTTAAATCCTTCTCTTTTGAAAACATCAGCAACACCAGAATCACTCAAAAACATAATGCCAACCACAACATAACAGACATTTGTCAACGTTTACATTGTTGATCATTTCTCAAAACAACATGCAAGGTATTTCCAGCATTCTTACATAACCAATCACAACATGCAAAGCATTTTCATCTTTCTCACACAAGCAGAACAACATTAATGCATGCAGCCAAATAGCAACCATCACATCTCTTCAAACATCAACAAATTGCATTTCTTGCATTTTATAGTAACATACAAAACAGTTTTATGAACATGCATTTTGATCATCTTTAGAATAACATTCAAACATTTTTCAGCTTTCCCACATAAACAAAACAACATTGAGATAACCACCCAAAACAACACATCACAGATTTTTAAAACCTCAACAGAATGCATTTTTTCATCTTCCTGTGCTCTTCCTCCTAAACCCTAAACCCTAAACAACACATCACAGAGGAGGTATGGTTTCTGCCTGTGCTCTTCCTCCTCATTCATATTTATAGGCATTTGTAGGGGCCACCTCACCCGACACTTGTCTGATCCTCCATCACTTAACCAGTCTCGTCGCAATTAGTCGATAATCCCTTAATTAACTGCCCGATAATTTAATTACTCGTAATTAAATTAATTTACTCTTCCTCCAATAATCTTATTTCATCTTCCAAAATAAATATTTATATATATATATTTACTCAAAACATACATATATTAAATATTTTACAAATATCCCCAAAATACATTTAATATTAATTCCATAATTTAATTCTTAAATTTAAGGGTCTTACATTAGCCTTATATGCTGGCTTGTTGGGCAATGAAACACCTGGAATGAGATCAATTTGATTTTCTATACCTCTTATAGGTGGTAGGCCTCGAGGAACCTTTTTCGGAATTACGTCTTCAAAATCCTGCAACAAAGAAACAACTTCACTAGAAAAATAATTAATAAGACCTGCAACCTTTGAGTCATTCTCCTTGCTCAAAAGCAATAACATTGGTTTTTTTAATTGCATAGCTTTTTTTTACCTCTTTTTCTCTTATGAACAAATTTTTTGTTTTTCTCTCTTTCTTTTGACTCTCTTTTTCTTTTCCCTTTTTCTTTTGACTCTTTTTCTTTTCCCTTTTTCTTTTGACTCTTTTTTTCTTTTCTCTCTCATTTTGGATTCATCCTCACCAACCTCTCTTGGAGACAAAGGAGCAAGAGTAATTTTGCATTCTTTATGTACAAAAGAGAACTTATTTGTATAACCATCATGATTGCTTTTCTTATCATATTGCCATGGTCTTCCGAGAAGTAAATGACAAGCCTCCATTGGAACTACATCACATATAACTGTATCCTCATACTTCCCAATAGAAAAATTCACCTCTACTTGCTCACTCACAACCTACTCACCTTCCTCACTAAGCCATTGAAGTTTGTATGGTTCTGGGTGGGGTTTAGTCACCAGGTTCATTTTTGACACCATTCTTGCACTTGCAACATTAGTGCAACTTCCTCCATCTATAATTAAAGAGCATAACTTACCTTGGATGAGACATCGAGTATGAAAAATATTCTTCCTTTGCGTGTCATCCAAGTCTCTTGATTGACTGCCCAACATTCTTCTAACCATGAACAAGTCTCCTCCCTCAGCAACTTCATCCCCATTCTCTTCATTACTAGATGTAGCAGATTCAGAAGATGATCCACTAGAAATATCTCCATTCTCCTTAAGCAACATGGTCTTCTTAGTTGGACATTCAAAAGCTATGTGACCTCTTCCCAAGCATTTGAAACATTTAATTTCACTACTTTTAGTTTTCTTATGAGCATCATTGGATTTATTTTGAATTCTCTGAGGTGCAACCGTGGAGGTGTTTGATGAAGTACTTCCCTCGTTCTTATTTCTATCCCTCCAACTAGAGGAATTAAAGTTAGAAGAATTCTTTCTGATACCTTTTCTCTTTAGTTGTTGTTCTACCTTAGTAGCTTGATGCACTAAGTCCTCCAACTCCACATAATTTTGTAATTCCACAACATCATTTATATCATTATTCAGTCCTTGTAAGAAACGTGCCATAGTAGCTTCCCTATCTTCACTAATATTGGCTCTAATCAAGCACACCTCCATCTCCTTATAATATTCATCCACACTTTTGCTACCTTGTGTGAGCCTTTGAAGCTTGTTTTGAAGGTCTCTATGATAGTAAGAAGGAACAAATCTCTTCCGCATTAACCTCTTCATCTCCACCCAGCTATCCACCATTGGTTCTTCATACCTCACTCTTTCTTTTTGTAATTGGTCCCACCAAATGAGTGCATAAACAGTAAATTCCATGGCTGCCACCTTTACCTTCTTCTCTTCCGTGTAATTATTGCATGAAAAAAGTTGTTCAATTGTCATCTCCCACTCAAGGTAAGCCTCCGTATCACTTTTTCCCTGAAACGATGGTATTTTAAGCTTCACTCCCTCTATTCTATCTCCTCTACCACCATCTTCAGTTTCTCTTCTCCTTCTTCTACCTCCTTCATCACCATGATTTTCGTTGTTTTCTAACTGTTCAATTCTAGCATGTAAATCTTCAGTATGTTCCCTCAGCATTCTTTGTATTTGAGCAGTTATAACTTCTACTAACAATCTGTTGTTTCCCCCTTGAGGAGGGGTATCATCACCACTTATTCCTGCCATATCTTAAACAAAAAGAAAACAAACAAAAGTGAAAGAACAGGACCTCACCACACAGCTCACGTGTTTACACTCTTGAATTTATCACTCGTGTTTCACTCAATTTCGGCTTTTTCATTAATGAATCCCTCTTTCCTTTTTCCACTCAATTGCTCTCTTCACGTTCTTAATTGAATCAGCAAGAACTCAATATTTTGAACCAAAAAAAAATTGGTATGAATACTTAACGTAACACAAAGCAATAGTAATGTGATTGATAAAAAAAATTACTTTTAGGAGTTTTGTCAAACAAGTAGTTTGCAGTACTTTTTTTTTTGTATATATATATATTTTTTTGTAGCAGCAACACACAAATTAACCAAGGACGGCAATTCAAACAACAAAAACACAACTAACAATTTATGTTTCACAACAAAAAAAATAAAAAATGCATAAACAGAATTTTACTCAATTCCAAACCTAGAGACAAGCTCTGGTATCAAATGATATGATCCTGGTTGTCATGAATCACTTTAAGGATCGTTCTAGGTAGGAAACTTACAGATTTGAGCCGAAAACAAGTTTTGCTAGAGAACGTGATAACGGGAGCTCCGAAAGTCAGAATCGAATGATTCCAAAACGAGGTGAAAGATGACGTTCTGAAACGCAAGTTAGGCTGTTGAATCACCGAAAACAAATATGTAGAACTCGAGATATGATAGCAGGTTAATGGACACAAATATTGGTAGAATTTCTTTACTAGGGTTTGATGTAAGGGAAATTCAAAATTATTATTTAGCAAATGAACCAAGAATAGAATGGCGCCACAATCTAAAGATTGATAAGCCAAAAGAACGCCACAAGGATTAACAACCTTGATAAGTTCAAAGTGAATTCTTTCAAGAACTCTAGTCCTCACAAAAATAATGTTAAAAAAAATCCCCTAATAAAAAAATCAGGGTTTGCCTTTTATAGTGGCAACTCCTTACAAGTTCTGTAAATTTGGCCCAATTCATGTTTCTACAATTAGACCCAAATTTTCTAATTGATTTAGTCTACTAATTAATTAAAACTAATATTAAAATCTGATAACACATAGATGCCGCCTTCATTCCTTAACTTCTACAATTTGAATTAAACAATTTATTATCTTGGGCTTCAATTCTTCATGACTTGTACTTGCTTCAAATAACCTGGTTATCAAGCTATTTAGAACCTCTTTTGTTTTCTTTGACCTTGCTCTTGTCATTGGAGTTCCAAGACCTTGAATATCCTCTATGTTTCCTTCCTTCGTTATGCATTCTATGTCTTCATCAGTGTGTGTTGTTTGTTACAAGAAAGGTCATTCCAAAGTGTCTTGTCCTATGCTAAATACAAGGGAAAACAAGAAACTTTTCAAGACTAACAAACCTAGACCCAACCAGATTTGGGTACCAAAAGATAAATTGTTTATGTTGCAGATGTTCTGAGCAACCAAAGTGAAACACCAGTCATGGTGCCTGGTTAATGGATGCTGGCAACATATGAAGGGAAAAGGTCTATGTTCCAACATATACCAAACAGAAGCCAATTGACTCTGGTAGGAGAAGAACTGCTCAACACAATACCTATCAGAACCAGAACAAGAATCATAGGAGGAACAGGAAATATCAAAGAAATCACACATATCACACAAATCAGAACAGACAGAGAAATCACTCATATCAACAAACCTGGAACTACCAGAAGAATCAGAATTACCATCAGTTCCAGAACCAGAATTATCATCAATTCCAGAATTATCAGAGGAACCTGATATATCAGCAGAAAGAGAAGAATCAGAATCAGGAGAGTTCTTCAAACACTCCAGTAAAATTCATCAAGACTACAAACCAGGAAGGGAATTCAAATCCCTTCATCCAACCATCTAATCACAGAACATACAGATTCAGAATCTGAAAAATCAGAAACAAGAGGATTTTCAGAGTAAAACTGAAACTGTTGACATAGAGGTTACATCTGGTTGTAAATACTATTATTGTTTGATATTTATGTTTACTATGATAACAAGAAGCTTGATCTTAAAAATCAAAGCTAGATAAGTATTCTGCAGGTTTTCAAACTGTCAGAGGAACCAAGTGATCATCGTGATGTGAACACTTCAACAGAAACAGTATTTCAGTGGTTTAAAAAACAAGCAGAAACCATCAGAAGCAAAACTAATGGTTTGGCTGTATTGAGTTTATTTTTAAATTAATTGATTTGTATTATGTTATATGACAAATAGCTTGACTTGAAAAGTCAAAGCAAGATGAAGTTGATGCAGGTTAACTAGAACCAGAGGAAACCGAAGCTGGTTCACTAGAACCAGAGGAAACTGATGCTGGTTTACTAGAACTAGAAGTTGATACAGATCTACCAGAACCTGATTAACTAGAACCAGAAGTTGATGCGACAAAAGAACTTGAAAAAGCATAAGATACCAGCAAGCAAACGACAAGTCTTCAGAGGATAAATCTGAAGATAAGTTAGAAAGAAAAAATAGATCACTCCAAGACATGGCCAGAACTATGTTAAATGATTTAAATGTTGCAAAACATTTTTGGGCTGAAGCAATCAACACTGCATGTTACATTCAGAATAGAGTTTTTATTAGGTCTATGTTGTTTAAAACACCATATGAATTATGGAAAGATTTAACAAAATCAGAGGAAGCAGAAACAAACAAACCAGCAGAATTTGAAGAAGTGAAGGATACAAGAAAATCAGAAGCATGTGACACATCTTCAAAGGACGAATCCGATCAGATCAGAATTAGTTATGAGAAGTCATAAGAGAAATCTGGATGGAAATATCAGTCATCTCATCCTGAAAATCTGATCATTGGAAGTGGAAGTGATTCTTTAAGAACCAGATCATCATTAAAAGATATAAGTCTGTTTGGTTTAATCTCATCAATTGAGCCTACATCTGTTAGTGAAGCATTAGCAGATGATGGATGGATTATTGCAATACAGGAAGAGTTAAATGAATTTAAGAGGAATGATGTGTGGGATCTAGTTCCAAGACCAGAAAAGAACATTGTTGGAACCAAGTGGGTCTTTAGGAATAAGCTAAATGAAAAAGGTGAAGTTGTCAGAAACAAGGCAAGACTTGTGGAACAAGGTTACAGTCAGCAAGGAGATATTGATTACACTGAGACATTTGCTCCAGTCGCCAGCATGAATTTCAAAAGAGTATGATGGGAGAACTTAAGTTCTTTCTAGGAATACAAATTCAACAAAGTCTAGAAGGTATTTACATTCACCAAACTAAATATACAAAGGAACTTCTCAAGAAGTTTAAGATGAGTGATTGCAAACCTATGGCTACACCAATGCATCCTAGTTGTTCACTTGATAAAGATGAATAAGGAACAAAAGTTGACCAGAAAATCTACAGAGGAATGATAGGATCATTACTCTACCTTACTGCTTCTAGACCTGATATCATATTCAGTGTGTGTGTATGTGCTTGATTTCAATCTGATCCTAGAGAATCTCATCTAACTGCTGTTAAGATAATTCTTAGATATTTGAAAAGCACTACCAATCTCACGTTGTTTTACAAGAAAACTCCTACATACAAACTGAGTGGATACTGTGATTCTGACTATGCTGGAAATAAACTTGAAAGAAAAAGCACCAGTGGCTATTGTACCTTTTTAGGAGACAATTTAATTTCGTGGTCCAGTAAGAGACAACACACCATTGACATGTCAACAGTTGAGGCTCAATACATTTCAGCACCTGGCTGCAGTTCTCAACTACTCTAGATGAAGCATCAACTTGAAGACTACAAAATATTAGAATCCAACATACCCATCTATTGTGATAACACCTCTGCAATTTGCCTAACCAAAACCATATTCTACATTCTAGAGCCAAACACATAGAGATTAAACACCACTTCATCAGAGATTATGTTCAAAAAGGGGTACTTAACATTCAATTTGTAGACACTGATCATCAATGGGCTGACATATTCATTAAACCACTACCTGAAGATAGGTTTGAATTCATCAAGAAAAATCTTTATCTTATCTTCATCCCTAACCTAATAGCTTAGTTTTATTTTTTTTATGTTATTTTATTTTTCATGTACTTTTATAATTTAAAAAAAATTAAAAAATTCAGAAGAAAAAAATTAAAAAAAAAAACAGAGGATCTCTTTTCTTCATTCAATCCTTTTTGTCTGATGACAAAGGGGGAGAAGATGTAGTATTTGATAAAATATCCGAGGGAAAAGATGATGTATTTGAAAGGAGGAGAAGATGATGTATGATGTATTTGATATGATATCTAGGCATTAGACTTAGGTGGAGAAAATATAAAATGAAGCTTATTCTTAGGGGGAGAAAATATAAAATGAAGCTTATTCTTAGGGGGAGTCAAAGTCAAAAGAAAGAAAAAGTATTTTCAAAAATACATTGTTTGTCATCATGAAAAAGAGGGAGATTGTTGGAACCAAGTTCGTTCTTGCAATTAAGTTTTGATGTTAACAAATGTATTTTATGAAAATAACATATTTGACTTAGAAAAAGAATGAAAAATGTCATCAGAAGAATAGATCAGAGGATGACGTTACCAGAAGCATAAATCAGAAGATGACGTCACCAGAGGATGACGTTACCAGAAGTAGAAATCAGAGGATGACGTCACCAGAGGATGTCACCAGAAGAAGAAATCAGAGGATGATGTCACCAGAGGATGTCATCAGAAGATGACGTCACCAAAAGCAGAAATCAAAGGATAACGTCACCAGAGGATATCATCAAAGGAATCTGTTAGAGAAAAATGCTCAAAACAGAATTGTAGCAAAAGACTGGAGAAACAGAATCTAGCTAAAAATATGCTCAAAATAGAATCCGAGAAAAATGCTCAAAACAGAATTGGAGCAAAAGACTCGAGAAACAGAATCTAGCTAAAAGCATGCTCAAAAAAGAAGCAGAGCAAAATGTTCAAAATAGATTAATCGAAATACACCCCAGAACTAAAGCATCAGTGAGCAAAATACTCAAAAGAGAATCTGAGCAAACTACTCCAGAATATTCTCAAAACAGATTAATCGAAATACACTCTAGAAGTAAAGCATCAGTGAAGCCCTAATTTCAACTATAAATAGAGGCTTAATGCTGAAGAATAAAGTATCGAAAAACACAAGAACTCAAACTTCAATTCAAAGTTATCTGAGAGTTCAAAAGAGAGAAACACAAATGATCAAGAGCAATATTTTCTAAGTGTTTTTGAGAGAGAAATACAGTGCAACAATCAGCTTTCCAGAAGCAATAAAAGAGTGCAAGAATAAGTGCAGCAAACAGCTTTCCAGAAGCAACGTTGCAAAGTTCCAAACCTTTATTATAGTGGTGTAGATTCCTTCTTCAATCTGGGGTTGTCAGATTGGTAGGAGAAGACTTGGCTTGTTTAGTCAAGGTGTTGTTATTCCTCAAAAGTCTGGGGTTGTTAGGCTGTTTGAGAAGACTTAGCTGGTTTTGTTAAGGTGTTGTTGTTCCTCAAAAGTCTGGGGTTGTCAGGCTGTTTGGGAAGACTGACTTGAAGGGTCAGTGGTGTTGTAATTCAAAGGAGTTTGAATTAGTAAAAAGGCCTTCTGGAGGAAGGGACTGGACGTAGCCTAGTTAACGGTGAACCAGTATAAATTACTGTGTTATTATGTTATTATTATCCGCTGTTGAATCTGATTAGTTATTTATCGAATAATTCAAATCAATATTTAACAAAACAGCAAAATTAATTAAGTTTGACAAACACAATTCCACCCCCCCTTCTCGTGTTTGCACCTTCAGGTGGTTCCTTTAAGGTATCTCAAAATTCATTTGGCAGCAGTTAAATAGGATTCCTTTATAGGCTTAATGCTAGAGAATAAAGCATCGAAAAAAAATAAGAACTCAAGCAAAAATTCATAAGTATTCAGAGAGTTCAAAGGACAGAAACACATGCTTAAAAGATAAATATTTTCAAAGTGTTCTTTTCTTAGAGTGTGAAGCTAATCATCATCATAAATTATTCAGAAGCAAACACTCTAGTTCACTTTAAACATATTGTGAGTATCAACTTTCCAGAAGTAATTACTCAGTTCTAATTTCGATCCCTTATATTAAATCCTATAGTGTTGAAGTTTCTTCTAAAATCTGGGGTTGTCAGGTTGTTAGAAAAAGACTTAGCTTGTAGGTTTAAGGTTGTGAAGTTCCTCAAAAGTCTGGGATTTTTAGACTGTTTGAGAAGACTTGGCTGGTTTAGTCAAGGTGTTGTTGTTCCTCAAAAGTCTGGGGTTGTCAGGCTATTTAAGAAGACTTAGCTGGTTTAGTCAAGGTGTTGTTGTTCCTCAATAGTCTGGGGTTGTCAGGCTGTTTGAGAAGACTTGACGGGTATAGTCAAGGTGTTGTTGTTCCTCAAAAGTCTGGGGTTGTTAGGCTGTTTGGGAAGATTGACTTGAAGGGTCAGTGGTGTTGTAATTCAAAGGAGTTTGAATTAGTGAAAAGGCCTTCTGGAGGAAGGGACTGGACGTTGCCTAGTTAACGGTGAACTAGTATAAGTTGTTGTGTTGTTATGTTATTAGTATCCGTTGCTGAATCTGATTAGTTATATATCGAATAATTCACATTAACATTCAACAAAACAGCGAAAGAAATCAAGTTTGACAAACACAATTCAACCCCCCTTCTCGTGTTTGCACCTTCACTGTATTTGCGTTAAATTTTTTTTTTGAAATCTGGAAATGTTACGTGAACTCAGTTCACGTATGTTGTGATCGTAAGCGAACTGAATTTACGTAGGTATCAAATATTTAGAATTTGAAGAAAGTACGTAAACTCAGTTCACATAAACATATGTTAACTGAGTTTGCATAAACAATGGAGTTTACGAATTCAAAGTATGTTTACGTGAACTCATCTGAAGCTAAGGTACATGAACTTAATTCACGTAAACATACGTGAACTGAGTTCACGTACAATACATGTAAGTTACAATTTTAACGAGTACGTAAACTGAGTTCACGTGAACATACATGAATTGAGTTCACATCAACCTACGTGAACTGAGTTCATGCAAAATACATTTTTTTGACAATTTTGTGAGTAGTGAACTGAGTTCATGTAAAGGCCATTTATGAAACAAATACGCGAATTGAGTTCAGGGAAGTTTACCTGAACTCAAATCAAGTAGAATTAATGCATTTTACTGAAATTTTTATATGTTATTTTTTGGATACAGGTAAATGGATCAAGGGGGATACCATAGTGACGAAATGTATGAGGGTTTGGAACATTTAGAGGAAATTCAAGATGGTTTGGAATGTGATTTTGATGAAATGTATGATGATTTTGATGCAATGAATGATGGTGTGGAACCTGTAATTGAAGACGCCATGAATGAAGGAGTTGAACCAGTTATGATCGATTTGACTGATGTGTTTACCACCGACATGATGTTTGACACGGGGAGGATTTATTAAAATGGGTTAGAAATGTTGGAAGGGAAAATGGAGTTGTCGTTGTCATTTTTAGATCTGAAACTGCAACAGCACGACCAAGAACAAAGACAAAATTAATTCTTGGTTGTGAAAGAAGCGGTAAATATAGACCTTGGAAGAATCCTAAACCGACGAGGAGTACTTGTACTAGAAAATGTGAATACCCATTTAGATTGAGAGGAACACCATCAGGTATTGGTGAGGGATAGCATTTGCATGTAATATGTGGTATCCATAACCACGAATTGGCAAAAAACTGACTGGTCATCCTTTCTTAGGCTGATTGTCTCGTGAAGAGAAAAATTTACTTGATGATATGACGAAGAACATGGTAAAACCAAGAAAAATATTGATGACGCTAAAGGATCACAATGTTGAAAGTTTGACGACAATAAAACAAGTTTACAATGCACGTCAAACATATCAATATTACATTTTGGGAATACCACAACACAAAGGGTTGAGTCAGCGCACTGGAAATTGAAACGAATATTACAAAATAGTGTTGGTGATATATGCAGTGTTTGGGAAAACATCAATAGCATGATTATATTACAACATAGCGAGATAATAGTGAAGTAGCAATGTCGATTTACAAGAAAGGGGGGTTTGAATTGTAAATTCGCCCTTTTAAAATTCCTGTTAAAAACTTAAGAAAATAACTCAGATTGATCTTGGTTGCGAAAATAGAAAACGGAGAACGTTCTTGGTTTTCACCAGAAAACAGAGAACGTTCTTGGTTAGTTAAAATCAACAGTTCAATTTATCTATTTAACTTGATAATTAAAAGACTGAAAGTAAATAGAGATAAGGGAAGAGAAATCACACATGGATATATTCTGGTTCATCCAACTCGGGCTACGTCCAGTCCTCACAACGGTGAGATTTTCACTAAGTGCTAAAACAGAGATCAATCTTGGTTTTACACACCCTGTTTCAGATCAACTTTGATCTGTTACATAAACAAATCTTTTCCACCCAGAAAAGAGTTCAATCAAATCACTTATCAATCTTTAGATAGGATTTTATAGTTCACCTTTTAATCATAAAAGGATTTCCAACAAGCTTACTCAAAACTATACTTCACACTATAGCCTTGAGTTTACAATGATATGATTTAAAGTATTTTGTCAGAATCTGAGAAGGCTCAACACTTGTTTGAGTTCTGATTCTTTGACAGAGAAATGCACGAGAATGTTTCTACGAATCAAATAGGAAAAATCAGAACTGACTCAATGTATGTGAGTGAGATAACTTCAAGTATGATTGAAGTGAGTAATGAATTGCTTAGTACTTGAAGCTCTTATTTTGGACAG
Source organism: Cicer cuneatum (assembly GCA_037974295.1). NCBI lineage: Eukaryota > Viridiplantae > Streptophyta > Magnoliopsida > Fabales > Fabaceae > Cicer > Cicer cuneatum. Next base: position 12,664,927 of record JBBPBO010000004.1, on the reverse strand, counting down.
AATCTGAGTATGCCCAACTCTTGTTTGAGTTCTGATTCTTTGACAAAAGAATTCAGTAGAATGATTGTGATATGAAAAAAAAGAACAAAACCGAATCTTTTGTTTGTGATTGAGAAGCTTTCAAGTATGTAAGTGTATGTAAGTGATGTATAGATTTGAACTTGAAGCTCTTGAATCTGATTATGAATGATGAAAAAATTGCTTTTGTGAGTGCTTGTTGTTGCCTATATCTTGAGTTCTCTTTTATAGACTCAAAAAGTACTTTTGACAACTCATTTGCCCGTTGGGAATAGCTGGATGTCCTTTGTCGGTGATTAGGTGAGAGCAGGTCAAAAAGCAAGAACGTTCTTCATACTGCTTCTAATGTTCAAGAGCAGACTTGGTTCTTCCTTTGTGTTGCAAATAAATCTTGATCATAGTGATGCGTATTCTTGACTTTTAAATTAGAGGTATTTCTAGTGATATCCTCTGGAGGTATTTTCTAGTATCCACTAGAGGTATCCTTTGGATGTATCCTCTGGTGATGTCATCGGGAGGTATCCTCTGGTGACGACTTCTGGTGACATCCTCTGATGACGTCATCCTTTGGTGACATCAGAATGTTGTCCAAAATGTTCTTGGATCTTCAGATTTGATCTTGCTTCTCTCAACTGATTTTGATTTGAATTTCCTTCAAGTCTTCTGTGATTTTTGAATCAAATCTCCTTAATACTTTGATCAGATTTCTATCAAAAATCAAGGCTTCTTCGAATTTTAATTAAGTCTCCACTTGATAATGATTTAAATTTGGACCATATGATCTGCTGATCTGGATCAAGTCTGGACCATGTGATCTAATGTGTACCATTTTTCTTCCTGATCTAGACAGTGTAACCTTCTGATCTTGACTATGTGATATTCTGATCTGGACCTGTGATCTTCTGATATGAACCATGCTATCTTCTGGTCTGGACCAAGTTTTCTGTTCTGGAACATGTCCTCTGTTCTGGACCGAGTTATCTTCTGAACTCTATTTCCTTCTGGTCTGACCAAGTCTCCTTCTGGACAAGATTACCTTTTGATCTGGACCTAGTCTCCTTCTGGACCATGTTTCTTTCTGATATGGGCCACGAATAATATCCTCTAAAAATTTCATTGTTTCTTCCCTCAAATGATATCCTCTTATTGATGATATACTTCAAGATCGTTCAACGTTCTTGGCACTCAAGTTAGAGAAGGATGTAACTGAAGGTGCAAACACGAGAAGGGGGTTGAATTGTGTTTGTACTACTTGAATTCTTTTTCTGTTTTTGATTATTATTTGAAATCTGAAATATAATCAAGTAGAGTTAGCAGCGGATAAAGTAAAATAAATAACACAAGGATTTATCCTAGTTCACCATTAACTAGGCTACATCCAGTCCCTTCACCTCGAAGGATTTTTCCACTAATTCAAAACCTTTGAATTACAACAACACTACTGACCCTCCAAGTCAGTCTTCCCAAACAGTCTAACAATCCTAGACTTTTGAGGAACACAGCACCTTGACTTCACAAGTCAAGTCTTCTCCTACCAATCTGACAACCCCAGATTGCAGAAGGAATTACAACACCTTGAATCTAATTGCTAAGTCACCTGCTACTTCTTCTGACTCTTCAGATTGTAGACTCTACTTCAACGATATAGATTTAACACAAGGGAACGAAAAATACGAGTACTTGCTTCTGGAAAGCTGAAACTCACAATTAACCTCACTGAAAACTCGAGTGTTTGCTTCTGGAGGTGTATGACTCTTTTTTTTATTTTCAATGCTAAGTCTTCTACCTTGAGGCTCCTTTTATAGATGAAAATTAGGGCTTCTTCCATGATCAAATTCAAGCTGTATCTGTCCAGATTCTCTTGCAAAAATAACTTGGCCAATCGGGTTTCACTTAAATAAAAAACGTATCTTTTTAGCTTCAGATTGCATTTGAAAATTCTGTTGACCAATCTTATTTATTTTAATTTCAAACCATATCTTTTTAAGCTTCAGACTGCATTCGAATTTCTTCATGTCTTCAGTAATTTTTGAATCAAATCCCCTTAATACTTTGATCAAATTTCTATCAAAATTTAATCAAGTCTTCTTCGAATTTTAATCAAGTTATCAGTGATTTTCATCATGATTAAATCTGGACCATATGATCTTCTAATTTCGACCAACTCTGGACTTTATGATCTGATCTGCACCAATTCTGTGATCCTCTGATCTCGGCCAACACTGGACCATATGATCTGATCTTCTGATCTCGACTAACACTGGGCCATGATGCTTAAATCTAGACCATTGATCTGAACATTTTCCCTCTGATCTGGACCAAGCCTGGACTGAGTCTAGATTGAATCTGAATTAAATCTGGATTTGTGATATTTTAATCTGGACATTTATCTTCTGATTTGGATCAAGTCTGGATTAAATCTGGACTGATTCATATATTCACGACCAAGCTATCTTCTGGTCAGAATTAATTCTGGACCAAGTCTATCTTATGATTCCTTCTTGTCTGGACCAAATCTCCCTCTGACAAGCTTCCTGCTGGTCTGGACCAGGTCTCCTTCTGAACTCTACTTCCTTCTGATCTGGGCCAAGAAAGATATCCTCTGATGATGTTACTTGTCCTTTGATATTTTTCCTTTGATAACGTCCTCTGATATTTATTATGACTTATTTTGGGTGTGTATCCTCTAGTACCTCCAGGATGCATCCTCTAGTACCCTCTGGATGCATTATCTGGCCTAACCTTCTAGTGACATTTCTATCCTCTGGATGCTTCCTCTGGTGGTGTCATCTTCTGATTTTGCACAGCTTGTGATTTGTTCTTCTAAGTCAACATACTATTTACATAAAATACTTTTGTTAACATCAAAACTAAGTATTGAACCAACTTGGTTCCAACATTCTCCCCCTTTTTCATGATGACAAAACCTTGTATTTATTATGACTTATTTTGTTAGGCTCCCCCTCAGATCAAGCTTCTCCCCCTAAGTCTAATGCCCCATACTTTTCCTCTCCTTTTCAACTCATTCTTTTGTTTCAGTCTTTCTTTTCTCCTCTCCTTTTCAACTCCTTCTTTTGTTTCACTCTTTCTTTTCTCTCTTCTTTTCTCCTCTCCTTCTCTTGTTTCACTCTTTCTTTTCTCTCTTCTTTTCTCCTCTCCTTTTCAACTCCTTCTTTCTCTCCCCCTTTTTGTCATCAACCAAAAAGAGATTTTTTTTTAATCTTCTGGAGTACAAAAAAAATAAAAGACAGAAAATTAAAGACAAAAAATTTAAAAAAAATACTTCGCTAAAAAGACTACTTGATCTAGTCATATATGGAGATGATGTTGAGATGCTTCTTGATGAGCTCAAGTCGATCTTCAGGCAATGGTTTGGTGAAGATATCAGCCCATTGATGATTTGTGTCTACAGTGGATGCTTAGTGTTCCCTTTTGAACATGGTCTCTGATAAAGTGATGTTTGATTTCTATGTGTTTGGCTCTAGAATGAAGGATAGGGTTTTTGGTTAGGTTGATGGCTGAAAGTGTTGTCACAACATCCACTAAGTTGATATGTAGGAGTTTCTTTGTAGAACAGGGTGAGATTGATAGTGCCTTTTAGGTATCTCAAGATTCTTTTGACAGCAGTTAAGTGGGATTCCCTCTTTATGTTTTCTGGTCTACCTTTTGGCCAGATTCATCTTTTTCAAGTGAGCAGGTGGGGTGCATGGGGGTGGCCATAGGCTTACAATCACTCATCTTGAACTTTTTGAAAAGTTCTTTAGTGTACTTAGATTGGTGAATGAGTATACCTGTTTTGCCTTGCTGAATCTGAACTCCTAGGAAGAACTTAAGTTCTCCCATCATGCTCATTTGAAACTCTAGCTGCATCAAATCAGAAAAATCTTGGCAGAGAGTGCCATTAGTGGATCCAAAGATAATATCATCAACATAAACTTGAATGATCAGAATATCATCTTTAATGGATTTTCTAAACAAAGTGTTATCTATTTGGCCTCTATCAAACTGATTTTTAAGTATGAAATTGCTAAGTCTGTCATACCATGCCCTAGGTGCTTGTTTTAAACCATATAAAGATTTTTTTAAGTTTAAAAACATGGTTTGGAAAATTAGAACTTTCAAAACCTAGGGGCTGTTTGACATAGACTTCCTCACTTATATAACCATTTAAGAAAGTACTTTTGACATCCATTTGATACAAAGTAATATCATGATTTGCAGCAAAGGAAAGTAGGATACAGATTGCTTCTAACCTGGCCACTGGAGCAAAAGTCTCAATGTAATCAATGCCTTCTTGCTGACTGTATCCTTGTGCCACAAGCCTAGCTTTATTCCTGACTACTTCACCTTTTTCATTGAGTTTGTTCCTGAACACCCACTTGGTTCCAATGATCTTTTTGTGTGGTCTTGGAACTAGATCCCAAACATCATTCCTTTATCTCTCCTTGCATTAGTAGACTCCATCTATATCCTTCTTCTTCAGATTTGAAGATTTGTCGTATTCTTGCTTGAAGCTTCTGCTTTTTCAAGTTCTTTTGCCTGCATCAGCTTCTGGTTTTGGAAAACCTGCATAGGTTTCCTCTGGTTCTGGTAAACCAGCTACGGTTTCCTCTGGTTCTAGTAAACATGCATTAGCTTCAACTTGCTTTGACTTTTTAGGTCAAGCTATTTGTCATATAACATAATACAACTTAAATAATTTAAAAGTGAAATTAAAACAACCAAAACATCAATTCTGCTTCTCGTGGTTTCTGCTTCTCGTGGTTTCTGCTTGTTTTTGAAACCACTGGAATATTGTTTCTACTGAAGTGTTCATATTATATGGATCACTTGATTTCTCTGACAGTTTGAAGACCTGCAGAATACTTATCCAGCTTTGATTTGTTAAGATCAAGCTTCTTGTTATCACAGTAAACATAAATATCAAACAATAATAGTATTTACAGCAAGATGTAACCTCTATGTCAACAGTTTCAGTTTTACTCTGAAAATCCTCTTGTTTCTGATTTTCAGATTCTGAATCTGTACGCTCTGTGATTAGATGGTTTGGATGAAGGGCTTTCAATTCCCTCCCTGGTTTGTGGTCTTGATGATTTTCACTGGAGTGTTTGAAGAACTCTTCTGATTCTGATTCTTCTCTTTCTGCTTCGGCTGATACACCATGTTCCTCTGGTGATTCTGGTAATTATGCTTCTTCTGGTAATTATGCTTCTTCTGGTAATACTGAAGCTGATGTGTGTGATTCTGATGTTTGTGGCTGAACCTCTGATTCTAATACTGATACTGGTTCTGGTTCGGGTTCTGGTTCTGGTTCTGATTCTGGTGTGAATTGTACTGACCAAACCTTCTTTCATCAGACTAATTTTGCTTCTGTCTGGTGGAAACTGGAACATACACCTTTTTCTATTTGTGCATTGCCAGCATCCATTGACCAGGCACCATGATTGGTGTTTCCTTCTTGTTGCTCAGAATATCTGCAACATAACAATTTTATATATTGGTACCCAAAACTGGTTGGGTCCAGGTTTTTTAGTCTTGAAAGGTGTCTTGTCTTTCCTTGATTTTATCATGGGAAAAGACAATTTTGAATGACCTTTCTTAGCACAAACAGCACATGAAACATTCGAGCAAATAGGTTTAGTTACAGTTACAGTTTCATCAAATCCTATGCCTCTTTTGCCATTGTTACTAACTCCATAAATCATGGAAGCATACTTACTTCTTTCCATACCATTTGTAATAAAGTTTTCAAAAGCTTGTTCATGCATATCAGATTCACAAACAGTATTGGAAGTAGAGCAAATATTACTTTTGAGAGTTAGATTTTCAGAGTTGAGTCTGGCAACTTCAGTTTTAAAATTAGTGTTTTCAGTTGCAAACTCAGCATTATGATTCTTTAAAATTTGTACTTCTTTAGTTAGAATTTTCTTTTCTTCCCTAAGAGTTTTCAGTTTTAAAGACATCTTGTTGTTGGCATTTAGAAAGTCTTTAAGAGCAGTAATTAATTCAGATCTGGTAAGTGAAGGTGCAAACACGAGAAGGGGGGTTGAATTGTGTTTGACTAAATTTGATACTTTTAATCCTACTTTTGTATCAAATCCTTTTAATACTTTGATCAAATTCTGGACCATACAAACTGGACCGTTTGATCTTCTGCTCTCGTCCACATCTGGACCATACAAACTGATCTGTTGTGATCCTCTGATCTCGGCCAACACTGGACCACACGTTATGATCTTCTGATCTTGGCCAATCACTAGAACACATAATTTGTTGTGATCCTCTAATTTCGGCCAACACTGGACCACATGTTCTGATCTTCTGACCTCGGTCAACACTGGGCCATGATGCTTAAATCTGGACCATTGATCTGAATATCTTCCCTCTAATTTGGACCAATTCTGGACTAGGTATGGATTGAACTAAAATTAAATCTGGACTTATGATATTTTAGTTTGGACAATTACCTTCTGATCTGGATCAAGTCTGGATTAAATCTGGACAATCATTTCTTCTAGTCTGGACTTAGTTTCATACTCTGACTCATGCTATCTTCTAGTATGGGCCAAATCTGGACCAAGTCACTTGTTCTGAACCAATTATCTGAAGCTATGATTAAGTCTGGATCAAGTCTGGACTGATTATCATTTCACTGCCAAGCTATCTTCTGGTCAGAATAAATTCTGGACCAAGTCTGACTTATGAATCCTTCTGGTGTGGAATAAGTCTCCCTTTGGAAGGCTTCCTTCTAGTCTGGTCTAGGTCTCCTTCTGGACTCTGCTTCCCTCTGATCTGGGCCACGAAAGATATCCTCTGATGGTGTTTTGACAACCTGGTGTATCCTCTGGTGCTTTCAAGATTCATTCTCTGGTACCTTATGGATCCATTATCTGGTGTCTTCTGGAGGTGTATCCTCTAGTCATATTTTATCCTCTGGTAATTCATCTTCTGCCTCTAGTGACTTCATCTTCTGCCTCTGGTAACTTCATCTTCTGGTGGCTTTTAATATAATAATTCAAAGTACAAAATAAGATTACATGGAGTGCTTTTGTAAACATCAAAATCCTACGTACTTAGAACCAACTTGGTTCCAACAATCTCCCCCTTTATGATGATGACAAAACCTTAACTTATTTGGCTAGCTTATACCTCGAAGTACTTGAAATACTCCCCCTCAGACCAATCTCTCCCCCTAAGTCTAACAATGATATTTTCTTCTCCTTTTTAACTCCTTCTTAATTCACTCTTTCTTTTCTTCTCTTCTCCTCTCCTTTTCAACTCCTTCTCTTTTCATCTCTTTCTGTTCTCTTTATTTTTCTCTCTCCCTGTTTCTTCTCCTTTTCAACTCCTTCTCTTTTCATCTCTTTCTTTTCGCTTCTCCTTTCTTTTTATCTCTCCTTCTCTACTTTTTCTCCTTTTTCTCTCTCTCCCCCTTTTTGTCATCATCCAAAAAGAGGTCCTACTATTTTTGTATTTTTGTTTTTCTCTTTACAAATTACAGAAAGTAAAAACAGAAAAATAAAAAAACATAAAGTAAAATTACAAGAAAATTAAAAACTCCTAAGAAGACTACTTGAGCTAGTCAGATATGGAGATAATGTTGAGATGCTTCTTGATGAACTCCAACCTATCTTCAGGTAATGCCTTGGTGAAGATATCAGCCCATTGATGATCAGTGTCCAGGGATGCTTAAAGTCCCATTTTGAACATGGTCCCTAATGAAATGGTGTTTTATTTCAATGTGTTTGTCTCTAGAGTGTTAGATCGGGTTCTTGGTTAGGTTTATGGAGGAAGTGTTATCACAGAACAAAGGGATATTGGTTTCAAAGATGTTGTAATCTTCAAGTTGATGTTTCATTCAGATTAACTGTGAGCTGCATCCTACTGCTGATATATACTCAGCTTCAACTGTTGACATGGCAATGGTGTTTTGTCTTTTACTTGACCAAGAGATCAAATTATCACCTAAGAATGTGCAGTTGCCACTTGTACTTTTCCTTTCCAACTTGTCTCCAGCATAGTCAGAATCACAAAAACCTCTTAGTTTGTAGGTGGGGGTTTTTTTGTATAACAAGGTAAGGTTGATGGTTCCTTTGAGGTATCTCAAGATTCTTTTGACAGCAGTTAAATGGAATTCCCTAGGGTCAGCTTGAAAACGAGCAAAAACACAAACACTAAACAAAATGTCAGGTCTAGACGCAGTTAAATAAAGAAGGGATCCAATCATACCTTTGTATGTTTTCTGGTATACCTTTTGGCTGGTTTCATCTTTCTCAAGAGAGCAGGTTGGGTGCATGGGGGTGACCATAGGCTTACATTCACTCATTTTGAACTTTTTAAGAAGTTCTTTAGTGTATTTAGATTGGTGAATGAGTATACCTGATTTACCTTGGTGAATCTGAATTCCCAGGAAGAACTTAAGTTCTCCCATCATGCTCATTTGGAACTCTTTCTGCATTAGGTCAGAAAACTCCTTGCACAAGGTGCCATTAGTAGACCCAAAGATGATATCATCAACATAAACTTGAATAACCAAAATATCATTTTTAATGGATTTCCTAAATAGAGTATTATCAATCTAGCCTCTATCAAATTCATTCTTAAGCAGAAAGTTACTAAGTCGGTCATACCATGCCCTTGGTGTGCTTGTTTTAAACCATATAAAGATTTTTTAAGTTTAAAAACATGGTTTGGAAAATCAGAATTTTCAAATCCATGGGGCTGTTTGACATAGACTTCCTCACTTATATAGCCATTTAAGAATGCACTTTTAGCATCCATTTGATACAGAATTATAACATGATTAGCAGCAAATGATAAGAGAATTCTAATTGCTTCTAACCTGGCCACTAGAACAAAAGTCTCAGTATAATCTATACCTTCTTGTTGACTGTATCCTTGAGCTACAAATCTGGCTCTGTTCCTTACTGTTGGAACCAAGTTGGTTCTTGCAATTAGAGTTTTGATGTTAACAAATGTATTTTATGAAAATAACATATTTGACTTAGAAGAAGAATGAAAAATGTCACCAGAAGAATAGATCAGAGGATGACGTTACTAGAAGCAGAAATCAGAGGATGACATTACTAGAAGCAGAAATCAGAGGATGACGTCACCAGATGATGTCACAAGAAGATGACGTCACCAGATGATGTCACCAGAAGCATAAATCAGATGATGACGTCACCAGAGGATTATCACCAGAGGGTATCATCAGAGGAACCTATCAGAGAAAAATGCTCAACACAGAATTGGAGCAAAAGACTCTAGAAACAGAATCTAGCTAAAAATATGTTCAAAACAGAATTTGAGAAAAATGCTCAAAACAGAATATGAGCAAAAGACTCGAGAAACAGAATCTAGCTGAAAGTATGCTCAAAACAGAAGCGGAGCAAAATGCTCAAAACGGATTAATCGAAATACACTCCAGAAGTAAAGCATCAGTGAGCAAAAGACTCAAAACAGAATATGAGCAAACTACTCCAGAATATTCTCAAAACAGATTAATCAAAATACACTCTAGAAGTAAAGCATCAGTGAAGTCCTAAAGTTTGACTATAAATAGAGACTTAATGCTGAAGAATAAAACATCGAAAAATACAAGAACTCAAGCTTCAATTCAAAGTTATTTGAGAGTTTTAAAAGAGAGAAACACAAATGCGAAAGAGAAATATTTTCTAAGTGTTTTCGAGAGGGATATTCAGTGCAATAATCAGCTTTCCAGAAGCAACAAAAGAGTACAAGAATAAGTGTAGCAATCCGCTTTCCAGAAGCAACAAAAGAGTGCAAGAAACAGTGCAGCAAACAGTTTTCCAGAAGCAACGTTGCAAAGTTCCAAACCTTTATTATATAACCCGATAGTGGTGTAGATTCCTTCTTCAATTTGGGGTTGTCAGATTGGTAGGAGAAGACTTGACTTGTAGAGTCAAGGTGTTGTTATCGTTCCTCAAAAGTCTGGGGTTGTCAGGCTGTTTGAGAAGACTTGGCTGGTTTAGTCAAGGTGTTGTTCCTCAAAAGTCTAGGGTTGTCAGGCTGTTTTAGAAGACTTGGCTAGTTTAGTCAAGGTGTTGTTGTTCCTCAAAAGTCTGGGGTTGTCAGACTATTTGAGAAGACTTGGCTGGTTTAGTCAAGGTGTTCTTGTTCCTCAAAAGTCTGGGGTTGTTAGGCTGTTTGAGAAGACTTGGCAGGTATAGTCAAGGTGTTCTTGTTCCTCAAAAGTCTGGGGTTGTCAGGCTGTTTGGGAAGACTGACTTGAAGGGTCAGTGGTGCTGTAATTCAAAGGAGTTTGAATTAGTGAAAAGGCCTTCTGAAGGAAGGGACTGGACGTAGCCTAGTTAACGGTGAACCAATATAAATTGTTGTGTTATTATGTTATTATTATCTGCTGCTGAATCTGATTAGTTATTTATCGAATAATTCAAATCAACATTTAACAAAACAGCAAAAGTAATTAAGTTTAACAAGAAAAAACAATTCAACCCCCCTTCTCGTGTTTCCACCTTCATTTACCACTTCACCTTTTTCATTGACTTTATTTCTGAACACCTACTTAGTTCCAATAATGTTTTTGTTTGGATTGGATACCAGATCCCAAACATCATTCCTTTAGAATTCATTCAGCTCTTCTTGCATTGCAACTATCCAACCTTCCTCTGCCAAAGCCTCATCAACATTGCTTGGTTCAATTGTTAAGAGTAAACCAAACAGACTTGTTTCTCTACTTGATGATCTGGTCTTTAAAGGTTATGCTGCACTTCCAATAATGAGAGTTTCTGGATGTGAAGACTTGTACTTCCATCCATTCTTACCCTCTGACTTGTCTTCAAAGTCAGCATGTTCTTCTTCCTTGCTTTCATCTTTATCTTTCTCAGGTTTTGGTAAACCAGCTTCGGTTTCCTCTGATTTTTGTAAACTAGTTTCGGTTTCCTCTGGTTTTGGTAAACCAGCATCAGTTTCCTCTAGTTCTGGTTAACCTGCATCAGCTTCATCTTGCTTTGACTTTTCAGGTCGAGCTTTTGATCTCTCAGAGTAACCAATAAAGGTACACTTTTGAGATCTAGAGTCAAACTTAGCTAAATTATCTTTAGTGTTCAACATAAAACAAGTACAGCCAAATTGCTTGAAGTAGGAAATGTTAGGTTTCTTACCTTTCCACAATTCATATGGAGTTTTATTTAAGATTGACCTGATGTACACTCTATTCTGAATGTAGCAAGCTGCGTTGACAGCTTCTGCCCAAAGGTAGGTGGCAAACTTCATATCATTCAGCATGGTTCTGTCCATCTCCTATAGTGATCTATTTTTTCTTTCCACCACTCCATTCTGTTGTGGTGTTCTGGGGGATGAGAAATTATGAGTGATACCATTCTCATCACATAATTCTTCAAAGTATTTTTTTTCGAATTCACCTCAATGATCACTTCTGATGGTTATGATCTTGACACCCCGTTCATTCATTACTTGCTTACAAAAAGAAATAAACACTTTGTGAGATTCATCTTTGTTCTTTAAAAATTTTACCCAAGTCCACCTTGAGTAATCATCTACAATCACAAAACCATATTTCTTACCACTTAGTGAAGCTATTTGAATAGGATCAAACAGATCTAAGTGAAGCAGTTCAAGTGGTTGAGAGGTAGAAACACGTTTTTTAGTTTAAAAAAGCTTTTAGTTTGTTTACCTCTTTGACATGCTTCACACAGAATCTCAAATTTGGAACTTACCTTAGGAAGCTCTCTTACCAACTGGAGTTTGCTCAACTCAGATATAAGTATAGGGTTTGCATGCCCTAGCCTCTTGTGCCAAATCAGATTTTGCTCACTTACAGATAATAAGCATTTAACATGTTGCTTAGCAAGACTAAACAGATCAATTTTATAAACACTATCCTTCCTAATGCCAGTAAATAAAATAGACCCATCAAGTTGACTAACAGCTTTGCAAGTTTTCTTATTAAAGATAACATCATAATTGCAATCAGTTAATTCACTTATGCTCATAAGATTGTGTTTTAGCCTTTTAACTAACAGAACATTTTTAATAGAAAGGGAAGAAGAAGTGTTACCAACTGTTCCTGTACCAATAATCTGACCTTTTTGGTTTCCTCCAAAGGAAACTTTGCCTCCATTCTTCATAGTCAGATTCAGAAACATGGATTTGTCTCCTGTCATGTGTTTGGAGCATCCACTGTCAAGATACCAAGCTTTGTGTTGCTGATTAGACCTTGCTTTTTCTCTGTCAGAATCAGACTTAGAGTCAGACTCAAACTCAGCTTCTGTTCGAGCCATCAGAGCCAGTTCTGCTTCTAGCCTGTTTGAGCAGTTTCCTCGATTCTGCTTTGGTCGATAAACCATGTTCCTCTGATGATTCTAGAACATGTTCTGGTTCTAGTAACTTTGGTGAATCTCGTGATTCTAACGACCTTGATGATTATGGTGATTTGGATGAATCTGGTGATTTTTGGTGGTTCTGATGAATCTGGTGATTCTGATGATTCTGATAATTCCTATTCTTGTTCCAGTACTGATTCAGATTCTGGTTCCAGTGTTGGTTCTGGTTCCAGTTCATGTGCTTCTAATACTGGTTCCAGTTTCTGTTCTGATTATGGTTTCAGTTTTGATTCTAGTTCCAGTTCTAGTTCTGGTTGAGTTGACCAGACCTTCGTCCATCAAACTCAGATTGCCTCTGTCTGGTTGTAGCAGGAACATAAACCTTCTTCTGCTTGTGCAGTGCCAACATCCATTGTCCATGCACCATTGTTGGTGTCTTCTTCTCGTTGCTCAGAATATCTGCAACATAGACAATTTGATTTTTTGGTACCCAGAACTGATTGGGTCCAGGTTTGTTAGTTCTAACAGCTCTCTGATGTTGTTCAGATTTTACCGTTGGATAAGATAATTCAGAGTGACCTTTCTTAGCACAAACAATGCATAACACATCAAAATGAACAGTTTTAGTTTCAGCAATAGTTTCTGTAAAACCAAGACCTCTCTTTCCAATGTTACTATTTCCATAAATCATAGATGCATATTTACTTCTTTCCATTCATTAGAAATAAAGTTTTTAAAAAATTGCTCATGCATATCAAATTCACAAAAAGTTTTGGAAGTGGAACAAATATTACTTAGAATTTTTGAGTCTTGCAACTTCAGTTTTAAAATCCTTGTTTTCAGTTGCATACTTAGAATTTTGATTCTTTAAAACTTGGACTTCTTTGGTCAGATTTTTCTTATCTTCCCTAAGAGTTTTCAGTTTTAAAGACATCTTATTGTTTGCATTTAAAAAATCTTTTACAGCATCAATTAATTCAGATTTAGTGAGATTAGAAAATACCTCATTCTCTTCATCTTCTGAATCTATTCCAGAGCCTGAGCTGTATCCAGAACTTGAGTTGGTATGAGCCATCAAGCCAGAATTTCTTCCTCTGATGTGCTTCTAGACTTGCCTGAATTACTGCTTTGGTCATTCTTCCTTCTGCCTGCTTTCCTTCCTTAAACTGTGCCTTTATGAAGTCTAGAAGAAGACCTGATGTGTGCCATCATTGCTATTTCTGCCTCTCCTTCATCAGACGATTCTTCTTCTGGTTCTGATGCATCCCAGGCAGCCATCAGACCCTTCTTTCTAAATCTGGAACTCTTGTGTTGTTTGCCTTTTTCCAGATTTGGACATTTTGACTTGATATGTCTAGGTTCATTGCATCCATAACAGATGATGCTCTTCTTTTCAAATTCTTCCTTTCCTTTGCTGTTATGTTTCTTCTTGGAGCCTCTCCTCTTCCAGTTTTCCCAGATCTTAACCATCTGTTTGGTTAAGTAAGCCATATCATCACTGTCATTGTCGCTATCCTCTGATTCTGGTGCTGCCCTTGCAGCTTTCTTCTGTTTCGACTTCAGGGCCAGATTCTTCTTCTTTTTTGGTTCATCTGCCTCCATTTCTATTTCATGTGACTTGAGTGAGCTGATCAGATCTTCAAGTCTTAAGTTATTCAGATCTCTGGCTTGCTGAACTGCAGTAACCATTGGTCTCCACTTGGTTGGTAAGTGTAAGACCCTTAATTTAAAATAAATTATGGATTAATATCAAGTGTAATTTGGGAATGTTTGTAAAATATTTAATATATGTATATTTTACATATATATATAAATATTTATTTTGAGATGGATTAAAATTATTGGACGAATGATAAATTAATTTAATTACGAGCAATTAAATATCGGACAGTTAATTAAGATGTTATATGTTAATTACGACAGGAGTAGTTAGTTAATTGATGGTCAAGTAATATTATAATATTAATATGTATTATGTGTGAGGTGGCAAGATATATGCTTATATATATATTGAAGTGAAAGGCAAGAAAAGAAAATCAGAAACATTTCCTTTCCTTCCCTCACTAGCCGTGAACCTTCTTCTCCTTCCTTCTCTTCTTTGCAAACTGTTTTGTGTTGGTGGTAACAAAAGAGGGATACTCAATGTAACACCCCGAGTTTAAAACACAGCGCGAGTGTATTTTTTTTTTTAAATAATTAATTAAAATAATTTCCCAATTTCATCACTTCAAAAAGATTGAAATAAAATTTCCTTTAATTCGTTTCATAAAAATAGTACGTCGTCGATTAATTGATGAACGTAATTAAATAATTTCATCAGAAAATATCACTAAGTACTTATCTTTGGAAATTAATATTACACATTAATACATCACAAAATATCAGTGTCATATCAGGCCAACAGAAAATATCAGAGTGCATGGTTTAGCGGAAAGTAGTACAAATATCTCCAAAATAAAACAAATTACAATTCCAGGTCAAATCCTATACATCAAGTCTAAATGATCATGCACTAAAGCTACAGTAGCACGGATTTCCTCCGCATGCAAAACAAGTCCCATCCGACTACGCCGCTCGCCTCGATGTGACCTCCTCCTCCTCCTCATCAAACAAAGAGGGATCAGTCTCCTCTGAAGTCAGGTCAATGCATAGTCTCGGTCACTTCAGCGGTGCCGGAATCTCATAACAATCATCGGAGATCCTAGACGAACCCAGAATATCAGCTGCTACTGGCCTCGGCTCTTCGTTGTGCTCTTCTGTCTCAGACTCATGTGCATCTCCTCCAATCACCGGGTTAGGAGTCACCACTCCTACGGTGGCCTCCGTCATAACCCCTCTAGCTGGCTCCTCAGCATCATCAAAAATCCCGTGCGCCTCCAAAATCAAACGAGAAGGCACAGGAAAATCAATCCTCGCATACCTGTGCTCCACGTAGTGCACCACTCCATTGGTCCTACAAGTCCTCGTCAATCTCCCCGTGTATGTAGCCCTGCTTGAGGTGGGATCGTAAACCCAAGCAATAGGCACGGCACGATCAATGAAGTCGAGCGACGTTTCCATCGTCTCGGGACCCACGGGTGGCATGGGTTTGGGGGGCATTTGAGGGCAAATCCCAAAGTCCACATATAATAGCAAGGGTCACCGACCGAAAATAACAAGTAATCACATAGCATATATCTCACAGCATCAAATATATCCATGGCATAATATATGACAATGATGAAAATTAAGGATGCTCATTTGAAATTTTATGACATATAAGCTTTTTCAAACAGCAACCGTCTCATGTGGAAATATATAGTAAGTATAGTCACCAATTCAATAAACACAATAATTAATCAGAAATTCAGATTCTGTCAAGTACTCACACACATCAATTTCCAAACATCATCATATAAACCAATCATGACCCACCGGTCAATCCCTCGATGCAATATGTATATGCTCATGTATACAATTTCTTGGAATCACTAAGGTGCAGTCGCTCAACAGACCAGCACAATATGTTTGACTTTAACGGCCCTCAAGACCAAGGTGCAATCGCTCAACAGATCAGCACCTAGTGCAGTCGCTCAACAGACCAGCACTCGTGTAGTCACTCAACAGACCAGCACGTTTGACATATACCAAGGTACAATCACTCAACAGATCAGTACCTAGTGCAGTCGCTCAACAGACCAGCACTCGTGCAATCGCTCAACAGATCAGCACGTGGTTGCGCATTTCAGGGTACAAACGCTCAACAGTCCAATAGCAGTGCAGTCGCTCAACAGACCAGCACCTATATACCAAGGTACAATCGCTCAACAGATCAGTACCTAGTGCAGTCGCTCAACATACCTGCACTCGTGCAATCGCTCAACAGATCAGCACGTGGTTGCGCATTACTCTGTGGCCCATCGCGGGTACCACTTGACTATGCAATGCATGAATATGCAGTGTTTCACTTCTCTAGAAACAGTATGCAAAATCAGAAAATTCATGCCTTTCCATCATATTTAAAAAGATATCTCAGCACAATCAAGATTATCATTATCACAAACATGACTAAACAGCCAAGTAATCATTAACATTTCGCAATGTTTTCCCAAACTCTTCAAATTCATAACACAGTGTTTAAAACTGGGATTTTCTGGAAAATACGAATCTGTATTCGAATACAGCTTTTCTGTATTCAAATACAGCTTCTCTGTATTCGAATACAGAAGCCAAAAATAGTGCAGAATGACACTCTATATTCGAATACAACCCTCTGGTATTCGAATACAGAGGCAGTCTCAGTACACAAATCAACATTTTTCACTTCATCAGTAGAGTCTCAAAAACTACATCACCACTACTTCAAAATATCACCAAAGTTCCATTTTAATTCACTTTAACCTTTCTCAAAGTTTCCCAACACTTTAAAATTCACAAGGCAGTGTTTAAAAACTTGATTTTCTGGAAAACACGAATCTGTATTCGAATACAGCTTCCTTGTATTCGAATACAGAAGCTAAAAACTGAGTTTCTGGAAAAACTCGAATTTGTATTCGAATACAGATCCCTTGTATTCGAATACAGAAGCTGAAACTGGTGAGAATCTGCATTCTGTATTCGAATACAGATGTGAATACAGTGTTAAAATTTCACTTCTGTATTCGAATACGACATGGTCTTAGTCGAATACAGATGCTAAGTTAGAAGCAAAAATCCTTCCTCTATATTCGAATACATGGGCTTGTATTCAAATACAAGTTTTAAAAACTTAAGTAAAACAGAAGCTTGACAGGTTGTATTCGAATACACACATGTTGTATTCGAATACACCTTCGAAAACCAGTGAAATTTTCTTGAGACTTCAACACATTTCAAACTGTTTCTTTTGAAAAATCAGCACAACCCCAAAACAGTTTTATCACTCTTTTAAACCACAAAACTCAGGCTTTTACATCAATACAGATTTTTTCCAGAAGGAAACACTTTCATCATTTTAAAATTCCTTTTCTTTTGAAAACATCATCAACACCAGATCACTCAAACAGAACCAGAAGCAGAATCATCAACACCAGATCATCCAGAAACAAAAAACAGAATAGTCACCACCAGAATCATCAGAATCAGAAACAGAATTATCAACATCAAAATCATTCAGATCCAGAACATGCATTGTCAAAACAACATGCATGGTATTCTCAAGTATGCTTACACAACCACACAACATGCAAAGCATATTCCAGCTTTCTCACAAAAACAGAATCAATATGCAAAGCATTTCAGCTTTCTCACACATCAGAACAATATGCAAAGCATTTCAGTTTTCTCAAACATCAGAACAACATGCAAAGCATTTCAGTTTTCTCAAACATCAGAACAACATGCAAAACATTTTTCAGCTTCCTACATAAACAAAACAGCACTAGAATAACCACCCCAAAAACAGCATGTTGCAGATTTTTAAAACCTCAACATAATGCATTTTCTTTCATCTTTCAAAATGTCATGTAAAACAGTTTCTTTTTCAAAACAAAAACTTAAATATGATCACACTTCAAACATACGTTTACAGTCCTAAAATGCAACTAGAAAGTGGAAGGTGCCCTTACCCTTGTTGCGTGTTCTGCTACTTCTCTCGTTTCTGCTGTCGTTCCCATTTTCGCGCCAAAACCGGTGAAACTGCAGCTTGCGTTTGCTGCTACGAAATTGGGTTCGTTAGCTCCGTAATGATGTTTCGGTGCTTGGATTTCCAAGTAATGACACTTTTGAGGAACTCTCTCTTTCACTTTGTAATCGTGAACTGGAACAGAAAACAGAAACAGAATGGGAGGGAAAATGGGGTACTGTTACATGCAATATGGGCAGTGAGGGAGGAGGAATGGTGTTCTGATTTCACCATCCTTCTCACTCCTATTTATAGGCTTTTGTGGTGCCACCTCACCCGACACTTGTCTGATTTTCAGCACTTTACCCGTCTCGTCGCAATTAGCCGCTAATCCCTTAATTAACTGTCCGTTAATTTAATTACTCGTAATTAAATTAATTTATTCTTAATCCAATAATTTTAATGCTTCTTCCAAAATAAATATATATGTATATATATTCACTCAAACATACATATATTAAATATTTTACAAATATCCCCAAAAATACAATTAAAATTAATTCCATAATTTTAATTAAAAATTAAGGGTCTTACACTCAAAAGTCAAATTACTTGGAAATCCAAGCGTCGAAATAGAATGTTCCAAGAAGGAAAGTCGTTCCTCTCATGTTCACGGTGCTAAAGAACTAACTTTCGTAGCGACGACGCGAGCGGGAGTGTCGCTGGCTTTTGTCGCGGTAACGTAAACGGACAAGTAAACGTAACTAAGGTAAGGGGCACCTTCCAACTTTCTAGATTGCATTTAGGGCTGTAAATGCATGTTGTTGATGTTGTTGTTGATGTTCTATGTTGTTGCTGCTTTGGTTGTGAATTGATGATGTTTTTGTTGTTGTTTTTTATACTAAAATTGCCTTGCATGTGGTTATGAATGATGAAAATGCATGTTGTTGATGATGTTGTTGATGTTCTGTGTTGTTGCTGCTTTGGTTGATGCATTGATGATGTTTTTGTTGTTGTTTTTGATACTGAAACTGCCTTGCATGTGGTTATGAATGATGAAAATGCATGTTGTTGATGTTATTGTTGATGTTCTGTGTTGTTGCTGCTTTGGTTGATGCATTGATGATGTTTTTGTTGTTTTTTTGATGAGTAGAATCAGTTATATGTGTTGAGCATGTTCTGGGTTTTGTGGTTAAAGAAGCTGTGATTATGTTTGGTGTTTGTGTGATTTTTTCTGGAAAATCTTACTGTTTTCGAAGGTGTATTCGAATACGGTGCTAGTGTATTCGAATACATTCTTGTAAATTTCCAATTTTTATTCAAATTTTGAATGTCGTATTCGAATATGACACTCCGTATTCGAATAGAAATACATGATTTTTGCTACTATTTTTGTATCTGTATTCGGCTACGACAACCTCATATTCGAATCCTGAAATGCTAATTTTTCACTATTTTGGCATCTGTATTCGAATATAAGGATACTGTATTGGAATACACATTGATTTTTTTCAAAAACTCTATTTTAAACATTGGTTTATGCACTTAAAGAGTTGGGAAACATTTGGAAGGTATATGACAAACTTATGTGAAGTTTTTGAGATGGTTTGAGATGATTTGAGATGGTTTGAGGTGGTGATGGAGTGTCTGGATTTCAGATTGGTTTTGCATACTATTTTCAGTGAAGAGAAAACATAGCATGTCCATGCATTGCATAGTCAGGTGGTGACCGCGATGGGCCACAAAGTTGATTCGGTGACCGTGATGGGCCGCGAAGTTAAGTAGTAACCATGGGTTATAGAGTAGTTCCGCGTGTATTAGACGGTCTATTCTATCCATACTACGGAATGGTTCTGCGTGTATTAGACGGTCCATTCTATCCGTGCGAGAATTTAGCTTCTGTGTATTTGGCCTGTGAGAGGCTAATACACGTAAATGTAATATCTATGATGGGTTGTAGAATAGTTTCACGTGTATTAGACGGTCTATTCTATCCGGGTTGAGAGTAGTTCCGCGTGTATTAGACGGTCTATTCTATCCGGACTATGGAATGGTTCTGCGGGAATTAGATGGTCCATTCTATTTGTAAAATCGTGCTGGTCCGTGAGAGACTGCACGTGTACTGGTCCGTGAGAGACTGCACGTGTACTGGTCCGTGAGAGACTGCACCTTGGTAATTCCAAGAGTTGTGTACATTGGCATTTACATATTGCATCGGGATGGTTGACTATGAGTCATATTTGAAAATGAGTGGAAACTGAGGGTTGTAAGTATCTTATGAATTCTAAGTGTCAAATGGGTGTTTGTGATTGCTGATTTTGGTTGTACTCGCAATATGATTAATATGTAAAATGACTATTTTGCAAAGATGTTATGTATATATTTAATAAGTAAGCATGCTTCATCATTACTGTTGTCATATCATTTAAACATGCCATGAAAGTATTTGATCTTTGAAATAATTGCTATGTAGTAATTGTTAATTTCGGTCGGTGACCCTTTACTATTATTGTGGAAAATTGAGCTTTGCCCTCAGATGACCCCCAAACCTGTACCACCGATGGGTACACAGACGACGGAAACGTCGCTAGATTTCATTGATTGTCACTTGCCTACTGCTTGGGTGTATGACCCCGTCTCAAGCAGGGCTACTTACACGGGGATATTGATGAGGGCATGCAGGATCGACGGGGCAGTGGCTTACGTAGAGCACACTCACGTGAGGATTGACTTTCCGGTACATTCCAGACTGATATTGGAAGAGTACGGGGTTTTTGCGGACGCAAAGGGTCCGACTGTAGGGGTTGAGACGGAGGCCACAGTAGGTGTGGTGACTCCTAACCCGGTAGCTGGAAGTGTTGTGCGTGAATCTGAGGCGGAAGAGAAGAATAAAGGACTCACACTAGTAGCAGTTGATACTCCAGGTCCGTCTAGGATAGCAGATGACTGCTTTGAGATTTTGGCACCGCCCAAGCGACCCAGATCATGGGTAGATCTGACTTCGGAAGAGACTGATCCTTCCCTGTATGATGAGGAGGAGGACGTCAAAAAAGGGTTAGCAAGCGCTAATCCAAAAAAAAAGAACAAGTTCTGGAATCCACCAGAGAAGAGAAAACTCTCAAATTAATTATTTTATTAAAAGATACCTTTTGTTACATCATAGAAAGTCTTTAAATAGATAATAGAAACCCTAGTACGAAAATTAGGTAAAACAGAAAAGCCTGAAATTAAAGGAAAAGCTAAAACGGCTGTAAAACAGAAAAGCTCGAAATTACGGGAAAAACTAAAACGGCTGTTTTGAGGCCCAAGACGAGCTCAAAATGGTTCTGGAAAGGTATAATAATAGACAATCTGACATCGGACGATCGTTTTCCGCATTTTCTGCTGCGTTTGTCCGCAAAGTCGTTTTTTCCTCGATTCTGGCCGTGAACCTTCCTACATCAGGAAAGCTGAAACTCACAATTAACCTCACTCAAAACTTGAGTGTTTGCTTTTGGAAGTGTATGACTCTTTTGTATTTTCGATGCTAAGTCTTCAGTATTGAACCTCCTTTTATAGATGAAGAATTAGGGTTGCTTCCATGCTTAAGTTTGAGCTGTATCTTGCCAGATACTCTTGAAAAAATACCTTGGCCAATCGGGTTTCACTTAAATAAAAAACATATCTTTTTAGCTCCAGATTTGCTTTCAAAAATAAATTTGGCCAATCATGTTTTTAATTATTTCTGGATCAAATTTTTCTTCCCTCCAATAGCTTCTAAACTCCCACAAGACTTCAATTTATTTTTGAATCAAATCCTTTTATTACTTTTGATCAAATTTAATTTAATCTCCACCGATTATCATCATGATTAAATCTGGACCGTTTGATCTTCTGCTCTCGTCCACATCTGGACCATACAATCTGATCTGATGTGATCCTCTGATCTCGGCCAACCCTGGACCACACTTTCTGATCTTCTGATCTCGACCACTATAGACTTGCAATCTGATCTGATGTGATCCTCTGATCTCGGCCAATATTGGACCACACGTTCTGATCTTCTTATCTCAGCCAATACTGGGCCATATGGTCTGATCTTCTGATCTCGGCCAACTGATGTAGGAAGGTTCGCGGCAAGAATCGAGGAAGAAATGGCTTTGCCAACAAAAGCAGCAGAAAATGCGGAAAACAATCGTCTGGTGTCACACTGTCTATTATTATACCTTTCCGAAAACAATCGTCTTAGGCTTCAAAACAGCCATTTTAGTTTTTCCCGTAATTTCGGGCTTTTCTATTTTACAGCCGTTTTAGCTTTTCCTTTAATTTCGGGCTTTTCTGTTTTACCTAATTTTTGTACTAGGGTTTCTATTATCTATTTAAAAACTTCCTATGCTGTAACAAAAGGTATCTTTTAATAAAATAATTAATTTTGAGAGTTTTTCTCTTCTTTGGTGGATTCCAGAACTTGTTCTTTTTTTAGGATTAGCGCTTGCTAACCCTTTGCGATTTCCGACTGTGTCAGGTGGCATCAGACCAGGCTTTCTCCTGTTTCTTTTCGTAGCTTGAACAGCCATGGGAGATCAACCAGTCACAAGAGCAGACATTGAGGGTATCACTGCGGCTTTTACCGCGGCCCTTACTGCTTTGACTACGCAGATGACGACTCAGGTGGCGGCTTTGACGGTTCAAGTGAACGCCATCAATAATAGGAGGGACAGAGGCAGGAGAGACGAACCACCCAGGCGTCCACATGGAGGCTTGCAGGCTCATGTTGAATCGGACTCTAGTTCCGAAGAAGAGGTCCAGGAGGAGAATCAGGGTTTCGATAATCAACAAAATCGCAACGACTACAGAGTCAAGGCTGACATCCCGTTGTTCTATGGAACTATGGGGGTTGAAGAGTTTCTGGATTGGCAGATTGAAGTTGATCGGTTCTTCGACGTGATGGGTGTGCCAGAAAACAAGCAGGTGAAGATAGTGACAATTCGATCGAAGAGTATCGCTGCTGTGTCGTGGGATAAGCTTGTTGTTCATAGGCAACACCAGAGGAAAGCGCCAATCAGAACGTGGAGGCGAATGAAATAGATGATGCTGGAGCGTTTCTTGCCTGAAGATTATGAGCAGATTATGTACAAGATGTATATCGATTGCGTTCAATGTAGAAGGAGCGTGACCAAGTATACAGCAGAGTTCCTGCATTTCTTAGAACGCAACGAGCTAGGGGAAACTTAGGGTCAGAAGGTGACTCACTATATTAATCGCTTGAAGGGGTCGATATAGGAGAAGATGGGTCTGCAGACTGTCTGGACTGTGACAGAGGCCTCTACGCTAGCCTTGAAAGCGGAACTGATGGAGAAATTCCCCATAAATTTCTCATTTTTTCGCAGATTCACTCCGTAGGGTAATTCTGAAGTTGCTGGTGATGAGGATAAGAGTGTCGCTGCTAAGGATTCTTACTCCTCAACAAAAGGAACCAGTGGAACCAGTAGTGGAAGGAGAAGTCAAGTTTTCTTGTTATAACGCAGGATGAGCATGACCTGACTGAGACCTTCAAGGAAACTGAGTGGTTTTGCCCAGTGGTGGCTAAGGATGTGCAAGCCGTTAAGGAAGCTGTCAAGGCGAAGTTAGAGTCTACTGGGAAGAAAAACAAAGTTGCTGCTGACAAGCGCAGAAGAGTCAAGGTCTTTGCTGTGGGAGATGATGTGATGGTGTTCCTGCGTAAGGAAAGGTTCCCAGTTGGCACTTACAAGAAGCTTCATCCTTGCAAGTACGGGACTTTCAAGGTGCAGAAGAAGATCAATGACAACGCCTATGTGATCGACTTGCTGGGATCCATGAATATTTCCAATACCTTTAATGTGGCTGATATTTATGAGTTCCGTGAAGATGCTGACCTTTATTCTGGTATGAACTCGGGGTCGAGTTCTTTAGAAGTGGAGGAGACTGATGTAGGAGGGTTCACGGCCAGAATCGAGGAAGAAACAGCTTTGCGGAAAAAAGCAGCAGAAAATGCGGAAAACGATCGTCCGGTGTCAGATTGTCTATTATTATACCTTCTGGATGCATTATCTAGTAACTTCTGGAGGCGTATCCTCTGGTTTGTTTTTATCCTCTGGTAACTCATCTTCTGCTTCTGGTGACTTCATCTTCTGCCTCTGGTAACTTCATCTTCTAGTGGAATTTAATATAATAATTCTAAGTACAAAATAAGATTACATGGAGTGCTTTTGTAAACCCAAAATCCTAAGTACTTAGAACCAACATGGTTCCAACAGTGTATCCTCTGGTGCTTTCAGGATGCATCCTCTGGTACCTTCTGGGTGCATTATCTGGTGTCTTCTAGAGGTGTATCCTCTGGTCTGATTTTATCCTCTGGTAATTCATCTTCTGCCTCTGGTGACTTCATCTTGTGCCTCTGGTAACTTCATCTTCTGGTGGCATTTAATATAATAATTCAAAGTACAAAATAAGATTACATGGAGTGCTTTTGTAAACATCAAAATCCTAAGTACTTAGAACCAACTTGGTTCCAACACAACCTATGAACATCTAAGAAAAATAATATTGTCATTTAGTAACATCCAGCTAGAAAATAAAATCCGTGAACTTCTTTTGCCTCGCTTGATGAAATACACAAATTATTTATCACAATAGACAAATATGTAAAGGAAAAATGGAAAAACTGTATCGCCAAACTACAAAAAAGGTTAATTTTAACGCATCTTAAAACTTTGAAAGATTGTGTCATAAATAGCAGGATATATTTTCAATGTTGTTTACCCTTCTATATCTAGTTATTATGGTTCAAAAAGTTCAATCCTGCTAAACAATATTAGAGGGGAAGGTTCACATGAGGCGTTTAAAATATAATATTTAGAAACTTCCATTTAGTATAAGTTCAATCCTGATAAACAATATTAGAGGGGAAGGTTCGCATGTGGTGTTTAAAATATAATATTTAGAAACTTCCATTTAGTATAATCTCCAAATACGAGCACAAGATATGAGGTCATGGGAAAAAGAAATATCATTACCTTGTGTGCCTTTTCCAGTGCATCCCCACCCTTGATAAGCACTCCTTGGGAAGCGCCTATGCCAGATGCAACCATGACTGCAGTTGGTGTAGCTAGTCCCAAAGCACAAAGACAAGCAACAACTAACACAGAAATAACTAATCAGATTCAGCAGCGAATAATAATAACATAATAACACATCAATTTATACTGGTTCACCATTAACTAGGCTACGTCCAGTCCCTTCCTCTAGAAGGCCTTTTCAATAATTCAAACTCCTTTGAATTACAACACCACTGACCCTTCAAGTCAGTCTTCCCAAATAGCCTGACAACCCCAGACTTTTGAAGAACAACAACACCTTAACTAAACCAGCTAAGTCTTCTCAAACAGCCTGACAACCCCAGACTTTTGAGGAATAACAACACCTTGACTAAACCAGCCAAGTCTTCTCCTACCAATCTGACAACCCCAGAATGAAGAAGGAATCTACACCACTATAATAAAGGTTTGGAACTTTGCAACGTTGCTTCTGGAAAGCTGTTTGCTGCACTTATTTTTGCACTCTTTTATTGCTTCTGGAAAGCTGATTGTTGCACTGTATTTCTCTCTCGAAAACACTTAGAAAATATTGCTCTTGCTCATTTGTTTTTCTCTCTTTTGAACTCTTAGATAACTTTGAATTGAAGCTTGAGTTCTTGTGTTTTCCGATTCATTATTCTTTAGCATTAAGCCTCTATTTATAGTTGAACTTTAGGGCTTCACTGATGCTTTACTTCAGGAGTGTATTTCGATTAATCTGTTTTGAGAATATTCTGGAGTAGTTAGCTCAGATTCTGTTTTGAGCCTTTTGCTCACTGATCTGTTTTGAACATTTTGCTCCGCTTCTGTGTTGAGCATTTTTCTCATATTCTCTTTTGAGCCTTTTTCTCCAATTCCGTTTTGAGCATTTTTCTCAGATTCTGTTTTGAGCATTTTTCTCCAATTCTGTTTTGAGCATTTTTCTCATATTCTATTTTGAGCATTTTTCTCAGATTCTGTTTTGAACATTTTTCTCTAACAGATTCATCTGACGATATCCTCTGGTGACGTCATCCTCTTATTTATGCTTCTGGTGACGTCATCCTCTGATTTCTGCTTCTGGTGACGTCATCTTCTGATCTATTCTTCTGATGACATTTTTCATTCTTCTTCTAAGTCAAATAAGTTATTTTCATAAAATACATTTGTTAACATCAAAACTTTAATTGCAAGAACCAACTTGGTTCCAACAATCTCCCCCTTTTTGATGATGACAAACAATGTATTTTTGATAATACTTTTTCTTTCTTTTGACTTTGACTCCTCCTAAGACTAAGCTTCATTTTATATTTTCTCCCCCTAAGTCTAATGTCCAAATATCAAATACATCATACATCATCTTCTCCTCCTTTCAAATACATCATCTTCTCCCTCGGATATTTTATCAAATATTACATCTTCTCCCCCTTTGTCATCAGACAAAAAGGATTGAATGAAGAAAAGAGATCCTCTGTTTTTTTTTTGTTTTTTTTTTTCGACTCTTTTTTTTTTTATAAAAGTACATGAAAAATAAAATACATAAAAATTAAACTAAGATATTAGGTTAGGGATGAAGATAAGATTAAGGTTTTTCTTGATGAATTCAAACCTATCTTCAGGTAGTGATTTAGTGAATATGTCTGCCCATTGATGATTAGTGTCTACAAATTCAATGTTAAGTACCCCTTTTTGAACATAACCTCTGATGAAGTGGTGTTTGATCTCTATGTGTTTGGCTCGAGAATGTAGGATAGGGTTTTTGGTTAGGCAAATTGCAGAGGTGTTATCACAATAGATGGGTATGTTGATTTCTAATATTTTGTAGTCTTCAAG
Organism: Cicer cuneatum; assembly: GCA_037974295.1. NCBI lineage: Eukaryota > Viridiplantae > Streptophyta > Magnoliopsida > Fabales > Fabaceae > Cicer > Cicer cuneatum. The sequence continues at coordinate 12,638,111 of JBBPBO010000004.1, read as the reverse complement.
TTGATGCTTCATCCAGAGTAGTTGAGAGCTGCAGCCAGCTGCTAAAATGTATTCAGCCTCTGCTGTTGACATGGCAATGGTGTGTTGTCTCTTACTGGACCACGAAATTAAATTGTCTCCTAAAAAGGTACAATAGCCACTGGTGCTTTTTCTTTCAAGTTTATCTCCAACATAGTCAGAATCACAGTATCCACTCAGTTTGTATGTAGGTGTTTTCTTGTAAAACAAGGTGAGGTTGGTAGTGCCTTTTAGGTGTCTAAGGATTCTCTTAACAGTAGTTAGATGAGATTCTCTAGGATCAGATTGAAATCGAGCATATACACACACACTACATATGATATCAGGTCTAGAAGCAGTAAGGTAGAGTAATGATCCTATCATTCCTCTGTAGATTTTCTGGTCAACTTTTGTTCCTGATTCATCTTTATCAAGTGAACAAGTAAGATGCATTGGTGTAGCCATAGGTTTGCAATCACTCATCTTAAACTTCTTGAGAAGTTCCTTTGTATATTTAGTTTGGTGAATGTAAATACCTTCTGGACTTTGTTGAATTTGTATTCCTAGAAAGAACTTAAGTTCTCCCATCATACTCATTTGAAATTCATACTGCATTAATTCAGAAAATTCTGGCCACTGGAGCAAATGTCTCAGTGTAATCAATACCCTCTTGTTGACTGTAACCTTGTGCCACAAGCCTTGCCTTGTTTTTGACTACTTCACCCTTTTCATTTAGCTTATTTCTGAAGACCCACTTGGTTCCCACAATGTTCTTCTCTGGTCTTGGAACTAGATCCCAAACATCATTCCTCTTAAATTCATTTAACTCTTCCAGCATTGCAATAAATCATCCATCATCTGCCAATGCTTCACTAACAGATGTAGGCTCAATCGATGAGATTAAACCAAACAGACTTATATCTTTTAATGATGATCTGGTTCTTAAAGAATCACTTCCACTTCCAATGATCAGATTTTCAGGATGAGATGACTGGTATTTCCATCCAGATTTCTCTTCTGACTTCTCATGACTGGTTCTGATTTGATCAGGTTCATCCTTTGAAGATGTGTCACATGCTTCTGATTTATTTGTATCCTTCACTTCTCCAGATTCTGCTGGTTTATCTGCTTCTGCTGGTTTGTCTGTTTCTGCTTCCTCTGGTGTTGTTAAATTTGTAATATCAACATCTTGCTTTGACTTTGCAGTGTCAAGCTTTCCATAATTCATATGGTGTTTTATTCAACATAGACCTAATAAAGACTCTATTCTGAATATAACATGCAGTGTTGATTGCTTCATCCCAAAAATGTGTTGCAACATTTAAATCATTTAACATAGTTCTGGCCATGTCTTGGAGTGATCTATTTTTTTTCTAACTTATTTTCACATTTATCCTCTGAAGACTTGTCAGGTTCTTCTTTCATCTTCCATCTTTTCAAGCTCTCTTGGTTTGTCTACATCAGCTTCTGGTTCTGGTAGATCTGTATCAGCTTCTGGTTCTAGTAAACCTGCATCAGTTTCCTCTAGTTTTGGTAAACTAGCTTTAGTTTCCTCTGGTTCTGGTAAACCAGCATCAGTTTCCTCTAGTTTCTGGTTAACCTGCATCAGCTTCATCTTGCTTTGACTTTTCAGATCAAGCTATTTGTCATATAACATAATACAAATCAAATAATTTAAAAATGAACTCAATACAGCCAAACCATTAATTCTGCTTCTGGTAGTTTCTGCTTGTTTTTGAAACCACTGAAATACTGTTTCTGTTGAAGTGTTCACATCACGTGAATCACTTGGTTCCTCTGACAGTTTGAAAACCTGCAGAATACTTATCTACCTTTGATTTTTAAGATCAAGCTTCTTGTTATCATATTAAACATAAATATCAAACAATAATAGTATTTACAGCAACATGTAACCTCTATGTCAACAGTTTCACTTTTACTCTGAAAATCCTCTTGTTTCTGATTTTCAGATTCTGAATCTGTATGTTCTGTGATTAGATGGTTTAGATGAAGGAATTTGAATTCCCTTCCTGGTTTGTAATCTTGATGAATTTTACTGGAGTGTTTGAAGAACTCTCCAGATACTGACACTTCTCTTTCTGCTGATATATCATGTTCCTCTGATAGTTCTGGAACTGATGATAATTCTGATTCTTCTGGTTCTGAAACTGATAGTAATTCTGATTCTTCTGGTAGTTCTAGGTTTGTTGATATGAGTGATTTCTCTCTCTGTTCTGATCTCTGTGATATGTGTGATTTCATTGATATTTCCTGTTCCTCATATGATTCTGGTTCTGATAGGTATTGTGTTGACCAGTTCTTCTTCTACCAGAGTCAATTGGCTTCTGTTTGGTAGATGTTGGAACATAGACCTTTTTCCCTTCATATATTGCCAGCATCCATTGACCAGGCACCATGACTGGTGTTTCAATTTGGTTGCTTAGAACATCTGCAACATAGACAATTTTATCTTTTGGTACCCAAATCTGTTGGGTCCAGGTTTGTTAATCTTGAAAAGTTTCTTGTTTTCCCTTGTATTTAGCATAGGACAAGACACTTTGGAATGACCTTTCTTGTAACAAACAATACACACTATATCAGAGGGAACAGGTTTAAGCACAGGTTTAGATTCAGTTATAGTTTCTTCAAATCCTATACCTCTATTTCCATTCCTACTGACTCCATAAATCATAGAAGCATATTTGCTTCTTTCCATACCATTAGAAGGAAATTCTTGAAGAACTTGTTCATGTATATCAGAATTACTTGTGGTATTTTCAATTGATGTTGAATTATAGTCATTTTTCATAGTTAGACTTTCAACTTGAAGTTCAGCAAAACTGTTTTTGAAATATACATTCTCTGTTTTCAATTCTGCAATGTTAGTTTCAAGAATGACACTTTCTGTTTTAAATTCAGCAATCTGATTCTTTAAAACATTAACTTCTTCTATTAGATTTGTATTTTCTTTCTTAAGAGTTTTCAGTTTTAAAGATAATTTGTAATTACAGTTTAAAAAATCATTCAGAGCAGTAATCAAATCAGATCGAGTGAATTCAGAATATACCTTAATTTCATCATCTTCTGATTCTCTTCCATATCTCTTCTGGAAATTTTAATACCATCAGAATCTTCTGGAGCAGTATAACCATCTTCCACCAAGTCCCAAAGTTCAGGATCTTGTGAAATAAAAAAACTTCTCAGCCTGTCCTTCCAGTATTCAAATCGTTCTCCATCAAACAGAGGTGGTCTGTTGATGTTTCCTCCAGTAGCTTCTTCATTGAATCCGGACATATTGATCCCTTGGATCTTTCCTCAAACACTGTAAAGTGCTCAGCCTTGACACCGAGCTCTGATGCCAATTGAAGGTGCAAACACAAGAAGGGGGGTTGAATTGTGTTTGTCAAACTAAATTACTTTTGATGTTTTGTTAAATGTTGAATTGAATTATTCGATAAATAACTAATCAGATTCAGCAGCGGATAATAATAACATAATAACACATCAATTTATACTGGTTCACCGTTAACTAGGCTACGTCCAGTCCCTTCCTCCAGAAGGCCTTTTCACTAATTCAAACTCCTTTGAATTACAACACCACTGACCCTTCATGTCAGTCTTCCCAAATAGCCTGACAACCCCAGACTTTTGAGGAACAACAACACCTTAACTAAACTAGCTAAGTCTTCTCAAACAGCCTGACAACCCCAGACTTTTGAGGAATAACAACACCTTGACTAAACCAGCCAAGTCTTCTCCTACCAATCTGACAACCCCAGATTGAAGAAGGAATCTATACCACTATAATAAAGGTTTGGAACTTTGCAACGTTGCTTCTGGAAAGCTGTTTGCTGCACTTATTTTTGCACTCTTTTATTGCTTCTAGAAAGCTGATTGTTGCACTGTATTTCTCTCTCGAAAACACTTAGAAAATATTGCTCTTGCTCATTTGTTTTTCTCTCTTTTGAACTCTCAGATAACTTTGAATTGAAGCTTGAGTTCTTGTGTTTTTCGATTCTTTATTCTTCAGCATTAAGCCTCTATTTATAGTTGAACTTTAGGGCTTCACTAATGCTTTACTTCAGGAGTGTATTTCGATTAATCTGTTTTGAGAATATTCTGGAGTAGTTAGCTCAGATTCTATTTTGAGCCTTTTGCTCACTGATCTGTTTTGAACATTTTGCTCCACTTCTGTTTTGAGCATTTTTCTCATATTCTGTTTTGAGCCTTTTTCTCCAATTCTGTTTTGAGCATTTTTCTCAGATTCTGTTTTGAGCATTTTTCTCAGATTCTGTTTTGAACATTTTTCTCTGACAGATTCATTTGACGATATCCTCTGGTGACGTCATCCTCTTATTTATGCTTCTGGTGACGTCATCGTCTGGCGATGTCATCTTCTGATCTATTCTTCTGATGACATTTTTCATTCTTCTTCTAAGTCAAATATGTTATTTTCATAAAATACATTTGTTAACATCAAAACTTTAATTGCAAGAACCAACTTGGTTCCAACAATTCTGACCAGAAGATGGCCTGAAGTGAGAAATTAAAACAACCCAGACTTGTTTCAGACTCAACCAGAAGATAAGTTAATGAGTCCAGAACAAGAGAATCAATCCAGATTTGACCCAGACCATAAGATAGCATAATTCAGGGCATGAAACTAAGTCCAGACCAGAAGATATGATTTCCAGAATTGATCCAGACCTGATCCTAAATCAGAGGGAAGATTTCCAGATCAATAGTTCAGTTTTAATTATTTGGCCCAGTGATGGTCCAGATCAGAAGATCAGAACATGGCCCAGTGTTGGCCGAAATCAGAGGGTCAGGATGTGTGGTCCAGAAATGGCCGAGTTCAAAGGATCACAGCATATCAGGTGCAAGTCCAGGATGGCCGAAATCAAAAGATCAGAGGGTTAGGAAGTATGGTCCAAGAAAGGCCGAAATCAGAGGATCACAGCATATCAATTAGTATGGTTCAGATGTGGACTAGCGCAGAAGATCCAATGGTCCAGATTTTATCAGGAGGATTAACGGTGGAGATTTTAATTTATTTAAAACAAAGTTTTAAAAAGATTTGTTACAAAAATAAAAGTGAGGTATTGTGGAATTCAGGAGCTGTGGCGGGAAGCAACTAAAGTTTTGATTGGCCAGTTATTTTTTGAAAGAAATCTGAGGCTTAAAAAGATATGTTTTTTATTGAAATGAAGTCCAATTGGTCAACTTATTTTTACAGAGAATCCAGCAAGATTCAGCTCAAATTTAAGCTTGGAAGAGGCCCAAATCTGCATCAATAAAAGGAGGCTCAAGGCAGAATTCTCATCATCGAAAATTACCAAAGAGTCATACACTTCCAAAGCAAACACTCAAGTTTTCAGTGAGGTCAATTGTGAGTTCCAGCTTTCAAGAATTGGGCACTCGTGTTATTTTCTTTCCATTGTGTCAAATCTAAGTTGTTGAAGTAGAGTCTACAATCTGAGGGAGTCAGAAGGGGTAGCAGGTTACTTGGCAATTAGATTCATAGTGTTGAAATTTCTTCTACAATTTGGGATTGTCAGATTGGCTGAAGACAGGAGCTATATTCCTCAAGAGTCTAGGATTGTTAGACTGTTTGAGAAGACTGACTTGGAGGGTCAGTAGAACGGGTGTAATTCAAGGTTTGAATTAGTGAAATCCTTCAAGGTGAAGGGACTGGACGTAGCCTCGTTAACGGTGAAACAGCATAAAAATTCTGAGTTTTATTTTTATTTTATATCCGCTGCTAACTCTGTTTTTAATCATACATCAAGTTTTGTTTTAAAAGTGTAAAAACAGAAAAAGTATTCAAGTTAAGTCAAACACAATTCAACCCCCCTTCTCGTGTTTGCACCTTCAGCTTTTACATGAGGCATGATTCCTAGAACCCAGAACTGAAATATTAATTTTTTCCAATGTCTATACTTTGGACAAATAAAAATACTCACTATTGGAACAAAAACCCTTGAAATATGGTCTGCAAGTTTTCGAACTGGTGCTTTGGCAAGTTGAGCAGCTTCTACAATTTGAACAATTTGAGAAAGGGCGGTGTCTGATCCAACATGTGTAGCTTTAACCAACAAGCAGCCATTCTCATTGATCCTTCCACTGATAACCTGTTCAACACATTTGGAAAAATTAAAATCGTTCTCACCTCTCTATCATGTAACCTTTAAATAATTTAACCTACCAGAACTTGGATTAAAAAAATTAGTGATTGTACACAATTCCCTACATCACCCTTCCCACGAAAAAAAAATAGGAAATCAATTGAAAGTGAGTCTCTCTGTACAACACATTACTGAGTATATTCACTCTCTCACTTTTTGGTTACACCTAGAGTTAGTCATTCATAATCCTATCTTTCATAGAACTCACCCGCAACATCTACGCTCACCTTCGTCATTTAGGTGTTTTTCATTAATTTGTTGGATTGGTCATGATCTCCTAATCTCTAACATTAAAAAACTAAAAAATACAATCAACTAGGGGCCCTAATGCAAGTATAATACCTTGTCTCTTGGACTTTTGGCAATGGGTCTTGCCTCTCTAGTGATCATACTTTCATTTGCATAGCTTTGCCCTTTTATAATAATACCATCAATGGGAATTTTAATCCCAGGCACAATCTTAATTATGTCATTCTTTTGTATAAGTTGAGTGTCAATTTCTGTCTCTGTGATGATATTTGCATCAGTATCAATTTCTACTAAATATGCTTTATCAGGAATGAGTTGTGTCAGCTTTCCTAACGCATCTGAAGTTTTCCCTTTGGCTACAATCTCCAAATATTTTCCTAATAGAATAAAGGATATCAACATGGAACTGGTCTCAAAGAAATCTTGTCCTTTGAATGTATCTGAAGTCAGTGCTTTTATTACAATATATAAGGAGTAAAAATAAGCAGCATTAGTGCCTAACGCAACGAGCACATCCATGTTAGCAGATCTTCTCCTCAGTGCATGATATGATCCCACATAGAACCTAATAATAATAATAATAATAGTCATTGTAAAATGAGCATAAAAACCGCTATGTCTAGAACATATACATAAAACCATCTACTGGCTAATAATTAATAGTAAAGGTAACAAGAAACTTGGATTAAACAGTGTTGGCCGCATTTCCAGCTCGGGTGTCCACTTTAGGAAGTAATTGTCAGATTAATTAGAAGTTTAATTGTTGATTTAGTCTTTTAGTTTGATAATAAACGTGGCAAAGAATAGGTTAGAATAATTAGATTTCAATTTGGTTGTTAGGAGACCGAGTAAGCAGGCGCGGAATTCTGCTTCTGGCCGCGTTTTCTGCTTCTGGTTAGTCTGTTGTCCGTTTCGTCTGGTGTACTGTACCAGTTCGTCTGGTACTTCTGTCTTTGTGTTTTTGGCTATTTAAAGGCTCCAGTTTTAATTAATAAATAATTATTCCATTTTCCAACATTGAAATATTTATTCCAAGCATTTTAACAATTGGTATCAGAGCTTCGAAAGAGGCCTGATAAACGTGAGAGTGTGTAAGGACGAGTGAAGTCCAGAACAAAAACGAGAGTTTGAGTGTGTGAGTAAAACAAAAAAGAAATTAACATGTCAACCTCAGAAAGGTTCGTGCAGCCGTCCATTCCCAAATTTGATGGCCATTATGATTATTGGTCAATGACAATGGAGAATTTCCTTAGGAGCAACGAAATGTGGAATCTGGTGGACGAAGGAATTCCAGCACCAGCAGTTGGAAATACACCAGCAAGTAAGGCTCAAAGAAAGAGTGTGGAGGAAGCTAAACTCAAAGATTTAAAAGTGAAAAACTATTTGTTCCAAGCTATTGACAGAGAAATACTGGAGACAATACTTAACAAGGAAACATCAAAAGCAATCTGGGATTGAATGAAACAGAAGTATCAAGGATCCACAAAGGTACGAAGAGCACAACTTCAAGCCTTGAGGAAAGAATTTGAGTTACTGGCCATGAAAGAAGGAGATAAAGTAGATAACTTCTTGGGAAGGACTCTAGCCGTGGTCAACAAAATGAAAACAAATGGTGAGGTGATGGAACAAAGTACAGTGGTCAGTAAGATACTTAGATCATTGACCTCCAAATTCAACTATGTTGTTTGCTCAATAGAGGAGTCAAATGATCTAAGTACCTTAAGCATTGATGAATTACATGAAAGTTTGCTAGTTCATGAACAGAGGATGCTGGGACAACAGAAAGAAGAACAAGTGTTAAAAGTAACATATGATGAAAGATCAGGCAGAGGCAGAGGCATGAATAGAGGAGGACGAGGTAGAGGACGAGGCAGACAAACCTTCAACAAAGCTATAGTTGAATGTTTCAAATGTCACAGACTGGGACACTTTCAAAATGAGTGCCCAGAATGGGACAGAAGAGCCAATTATGCTGAACTGGATGAGGAGGAAGAACTTCTGCTGATGTCCTATGTTGAGATCAACAAGTCAAAAAAGGAGGCAGTATGGTTTCTTGATTCTGGCTGCTCCAATGATATGACAGGAAACAAAAAATGGTTCGTGGAGCTGGATGAACAATTCAGTCATTCTGTAAAACTGGGAAACAATCTCAGAATGCCAGTGAAAGGGAAGGGCAACATCAGACTTGAAGTAGAAGGTGCAACTCAAGTAATCTCTGAAGTCTATTATGTTCCTGAGTTGAAAAACAATTTGTTGAGTATGGGTCAACTACAAGAGAAAGGATTAACTATCCTGATACAAAATGGAGAATACAGACTTTATCATTCTAAAAGAGGACTAATCATGCACACACGCATGACCTCTAATAGAATGTTTGTTGTTCGAGCCAATGTTCTGATGGATACATCTTCTGCATGTCTGAATGTGAGCAGTGATGATACTGGTGACTTGTGGCATAAGAGATATGGTCACCTGAGTATTACCAGTCTGAATTTACTACACCAGAAGGAACTTGTCAGAGGACTTCCCAAGTTTCAGATGTCAACATATGTATGTACAAGCTGTATGAAAGGAAAACAACATCGGAAGATCATTCCAAAGAAAAGCAAATGGAGAGCAACTCAGAAGCTACAACTTGTACACTCAGATATTTGTGGACCTATCACTCCAAAGTCATATGGTAACAAAAGGTATCTACTAACCTTTATTGATGATCTGAGTCGCAAGCTCTAGGTTTACTTTCTGAATGAAAAGAGTGAAGCTTTCACAACATTTAAAAGCTTCAAAAATATTGTGGAGAAGGAGTCTGGTCTATCCATTTGTGGACTAAGAACAGACAGAGGAGGGGAGTTCACCTCCAAAGAATTCACAGAATTTTGTAGACTCGAAGGTATCAAGAGACAACTAACTACATCCTATACTCCTCAACAAAACGGAGTTGCAGAACGTAAAAATCGTACCATACTTAACATGGTGCGATGCTTGCTAGAAGACAAGAAGATGCCAACTCCATTCTGGCCAGAAGCTGTGAGAACGACATGCCACATTCTCAATCGAAGTCCTACTTCTGCTGTAAAGAACAAAACACCAAAAGAATGCTGGAGTGGAGTTAAACCTAATGTTGATCATTTCCGAGTGTTTGGATGTATAGGAAATGTACATGTACCAGATGCAAAGAGGTCAAAATTGGATGCACGAAGTCAAGAGTGTGTGCTGATAGGGTACAGTGAAGAGTCTAAGGGATACAAAATGGTCAATCCGACTACAAAGAAGGTGATAATTAGCAGAGATGTTGTGTTTGAAGAAAGAAAAAGCTGGGACTGGAGAAAGACAGAAGGAGAAACTAATGATGACATTCTTGATTGGGGAGAAATTGATGAAGAAACATATGCCTCCAGTGATGAAGAAAGTGAAGAAGAAGAAGAATCTGGTCAAAGTAGTACTGCTAGTGATACTGCTTCTGGTCCCAGTAGTATCTCTAGTGATACTACCACATCTACACTTCCAGAAAGAAGAGTCACTCGAACTCCAAACTATCTTCAAAACTATATAAGTGGAGAAGGACTATCAGAAGAAGATGAAGAGGTACAAAATCTAGCACTGTTTATATCCTCTGATGATCCTGTTTATTATGAAGAAGCAGTAAAATTGAAAAGATGGAGGGATGCAATGGATATGGAGTTCAATGCTATTGTAAAGAATGAAACCTGTGAGCTTGTTGATGCACCAAAGGAGGCCAATGTAATTGGTGTAAAATGGATCTATAAAACCAAATTAAATGAGAAGGGTGAAGTAGATAAGTGTAAAGCTCGTCTGGTGGCTAAGGGATATGCACAGGAAAAAGGAGTAGACTATAATGAAGTTTTTGCTCCAGTTGCTAGGTGGGACACTATCAGAATAGTGATAGCTCTAGCAGCAAGAAATGGTTGGACAATTTTTCAGCTTGATGTCAAAAGTGCTTTTCTTCATGGTGAGCTGAATGAAAATGTTTACATTACTCAACCTCCAGGGTATGTAATCAATGGGCCAGAGAAGAAAGTATACAAATTGAAGAAAGCACTCTATGGTCTAAAGCAGGCACCAAGAACATGGTTCAGCAAAATTGAAAGCTATTTCATTAAGGAAGGGTTTGAGAAAAGCAGCTATGAGCACACCTTGTTCATCAAAAGAGAAGAAAAGAACAAGATCCTAATTGTAAGTCTCTATGTTGATGATCTTATTTTTACTAGCAACGATCCAGTTATGATAAGTGAGTTCAAAGAGTCTATGAAAAAGAAGTTTGAAATGACTGATCTGGGCAAGATGAAGTATTTTCTGGAAGTTGAAATACGGTAGAACTTCAATGGGATTCACATTGGTCAGAAGAAGTATGCTGAAGAAGTTCTAAAAAGGTTTGGTCTGGAAAGTTGCAATGGAGTCAAGAATCCCATGGTTCCAGGAAGCAATAGACTGACAAAACAAGAAGATGGTAAGAAGGTAGATGCAACCTTGTTCAAGCAAATGGTGGGAAGTCTTATGTACATGACTGTCACAAGACCTGATTTAGCCTACAGTGTTTGTCTAATAAGTCGTTTTATGGCCAACCCGATGGAGTCTAATATGATGGCAGCTAAGAGAATTCTGAGATACATCAGTGCTACTACTGAGTTTGGTGTATTCTACCAAAGGGGATGTAAGGATGAGTTGCTTGCCTACACAGACAGTGACTATGCAGGAGATCTGGATGATCGAAAAAGCACCTTTGGGTATGTTTTCATGTTAAGTGGAGGAGCAGTAGCTTGGTCATCAAAGAAACAGCCAGTTGTGACACTTTCAACCACAAAAGCAGAATATGTGGCAGCTGCTTCGTGTGCATGTCAGTGTATTTGGTTGCAACAAATACTTAAACAGATTGGAGGCACCCAGAGTAGATGTGTCAAGATACTATGTGATAATTCTTCCACAATAAAACTTGCAAAGAATCCAGTCTTCCATGGTAGGAGTAAGCACATTGATGTCATATTTCATTTTCTAAGGAATCTCACTAAGGATGAAGTAATTGACTTGGAGTATTGTGGTACAAGTGAGCAGTTGGCTGACATTATGACTAAACCAATGAAGCTGGAAGTGTTTGAGAAACTCAGAAAAGCACTTGGAATGAAGTCAACTAAAGAAATAAACTGAAATGCCTCTGACATGTTCAATTTAGGGGAGCGATTGTTGGCCGCATTTCCAGCTCGGGTGTCCACTTTAGGAAGTAATTGTCAGATTAATTAGAAGTTTAATTGTTGATTTAGTCTTTTAGTTTGATAATAAACGTGGCAAAGAATAGGTTAGAATAATTAGATTTCAATTTGGTTGTTAGGAGACCGAGTAAGCAGGCGCGGAATTCTGCTTCTGGCCGCGTTTTCTGCTTCTGGTTAGTCTGTTGTCCATTTCGTCTAGTGTACTGTACCGGTTCGTCTGGTACTTCTGTCTTTGTGTTTTTGGCTATTTAAAGGCTCCAGTTTTAATTAATAAATAATTATTCCATTTTCCAACATTGAAATATTTATTTAAACAAAAAAAAAAGATCAAAATATAAAAAAAATTATAATTGCAATAGATATTTAAACCTTCGATATTTAATTTGTTTTGTAGAGACCAAATCTTCTTAAAATTAAAAAGGGTTTTTTAGGGTTTCTGTATTGACGCTCGACTTTGCCATAACCCAAGACCACCGACCTTCCACCTTCCGGCAACCCCGCACCGTCCTTCTTTCTTTCTGAATCGTTTAGTTCTGGTTCGTTTCTATTCATCCTTACCAAGTTTTTTTCTCTTACTTATTCTTCTTTTATGTTGTTTCAATTGTTGTTTTGATTCTTATTTTCAATGATGTCTTGTTTCATTGAATTATTGTTCTTCTATTATGCTGATTTTTTTCAAACATCGTGCCTATTTTGTGAAGGAGGAGAAGGGACTTTTTCCAGAAATTGTGGACTTGATTTTTTTCTCTTATTCGAGATTCATTTTCATGTGGTTTTTGCACTGTAGCCTTGAAATCGTGACTTGCAAATGATTTTTTGTAAAGAATCTTGATTATAATGAATAAATTATTAATGTTTTTGCAACAAATATCTTAGGACCGGCCTTGCTCGAACATATGATTGTCAATCTGTTGCAGTTGATATTTTCTGGCTCTGATTGGACAAACAGCTTAATAATTTCTTATAGCAAAATCACTTATTTATAATCTATTTCTATAACTGTTTTTCTATAAACTATAAGATGTTTTCATAATTTATCATGGAGAGTTTATAGAAATTAGCTGAATACGGCTTATGAAGAAGTCATAACTCATAAGTTGTTTTCATAAGTCACTGCAAATAGTATCACAAGTGCTTATGCTAGTAGATAAGTTCAATTAAGTCAATCCAAATAGACTCTTTATTTTGTTGTCAACTATTCTTTAACTAGCAGCTTTTTGCTTCCTATTTCTTAACCACTTTTCATCAATACTTTCTGCTTTTGATTTTCTGTTTTTTTCTTCATTTATTTCTATTTTGTTTGTTGGATGTTTAGGCTGTGCCAATGTCAAATATAGATTCAGACAGTTACAAACCTCATGTGGAATTTGTGGAAGAAGCCAAAGAAGCGCTCGTTGATCTTAACTTGACCGAATCCACTGAGCTTTGGCTCCTTAAGTTGCCCATTTCCAATGTAAGCTTGTTAATTCTTTATGCTTGTGATTTGTTTTGTTTGTCTATTCTGAATTGAATTTCGACTACTGTTGTTGCTAGCTGAATGGGAAAAAGAAAAACACAACCAATTGATATCGTCATCATTGTAAGAATGAAAACCTTGTAAATTATCAACCAAAAATTAAATTAATTCTAAAAATCATAACTTGTTTTTAGGTTTATTAAGGTTTTCTCGGATTGCGAAAATGTTTTTTGCATTCATTATTCCTTTTTATTTTTCTATTGCAAAACAGCCCCCGTGTCGTTTTGGGTACAAATTTGAAAAAGAAACTGAGTGAAAACAAGGGTCAATTTTGCAATTAAAATAAAAACTGAAACTAAAAGTTAAAATAAATGTTTTCTCAAACTAAACTGGCTCTTAACTTTGATATGGTCAAGCCTCTCTATTAACTTTAACTTCTCTAGCGTTAGATTCCGTTTCTGACTTTAAAATTGAAATTGCATGTTTTTATTTAGTGTTCTATTACTGTTTAACATATGTTTGGAAGTTTCTAATGTTTCATGTTGGACTGTGAAAAAATTTCACACCTCTTGATTACCTTCTTCCATTTATTTATTTGTGTCTTTCCGTTTTACTTTATTGTGAGAGACTGGAAAGTTTCTTCAATTATTGTTGGTTTCATTCTATTCAAATGAGCTTTTGTTGTTTGTATTGACCGTATTCCCCTATATCTCATATTTAGATGGTGGATGAGCCTCAAGTTGATGCTGTGTTAATCATTCATGTTATGCTCTTACTTTTTCTGTATGTTGTGTTGGCCAGGATTTGTTAACTGACATTGACGGGCAGAAATTGTCTCTCAAACTTCATAATGAGGGAACCTTGGGCAGCTTTGAGGGCGCGTCTGGTAAATAAAATGAATCAATTGTTGTGACATCATAAATGCCATGTTCTTTCTTTCAATTTCTATATCTTGATCTCTAACGTGGCATATTACATGATTGATTAAGGTTTGAGTATAGAATGAAACTGATTGTTGTGCAAGTTTCCTAATTTCTTGTAACTTCGTTGGCAGGAAAAGCGTATGATTTCGTCAGCTTTGCTTCCCAGGAGCCAGATGAAACAGTTTTTGTTTCCTCTGCTACAGAACCAAAAATTGGTATGCATAGTTTTTCTTTTAAAAAATGTCCCTTGTTACTGTAATATAGTCTAAATTGACGAAGAGAGTGATTCTGCTTTAAGTTTCAACTCCATAACTCTCGGCATAAATGAAGTCACGGACTAGAAAACATGAACAAATCCATTCCTGGAAGTTTGCAATGAACCTAGTTTTATTGGGCTAAATCTACGAACCCAACTCTAGTCTAATGAGCTGAAACCTAGCTTTATTGAGCTAAATCTATACAAGGACAACCCAATCCCAACATCCTTCACTCTTTAGTAACTTTGAATCCTGTGATTTGTCTAATTTTACATTCAGTAAACTCTGATTTTACCATCTATCTTGTTTGAAACTATTGCTGTGACTGTTAGGCATGCAAAAAAAGTAAGCATAGGTGAATGGTGAATCATTTCCTGAGAAGATGGTGGAAATCTGTCTATGATAGTATGGTCGTGTGAGTTAGGTCCCAGTGGGGAAAGTACATCAAATGAAAGGGTGGAAAAGGTTTACCAATAACAAAGAACTTGCTTTAAATGAATAGTTTGTGTGTTACTGTAAATTGTTTTTTTGAGAGAGAACCAATAGACTGAAATGTTTTTCTCAGCTGGTTTTTACATTTGTATTTTGAAACATGATACATATTTTCGTGTCCCTTCTGCTAAATTGAACGCACATTTAAAATATTTGAAGGGTATGCTCGTATGGTTAGTCGAATATTTTATCCATCTTACGTATTGTTCCTTAAGAAACCTCCGATCCGATGCTTGATTATTTGCATTTAATTAAATCCAATATTCCTGTAACCTCTATTGTAAGTAGCTAATAATTCACTCGTGAAATCGACCAATATCTTTATTTTTTTCTGTAGCCATGTTTTTCAGAACCACTATGTTTGGAATCACATGGATCTGTCTTCCATGATAATATTGGATTGCCATTGCCCGAGTTGTATTTGACCGCATTTCTTGTCTTGTCCCACAAGACTCTGATTCTTGTTAATGTTGTCATAGTATACCTTTTGAATTCAATGTTTAAAAGAAATAATATCTCTTTCTACAGCGGGAAAAATTACACGCCGAGTATCCGTTGTCCATTACCCTGATCCCAAAGAACTGGAAGCAAAACAAGCACGGCGAAATTCTGCAGGAGCCTCTACGAATACATCTCAAATGCAAAGTGGTTTTCCAGGAAGTTCACGTGCATCAGCATCAAAAAGTAGCAGAATGAAGAGCTCACTATCTGAACAATCTAATACTCCAAAAAGAAGACCCGATAAGAATAGATTTAATGGAAGACCCGTGGACGAGTCCTCACATGGTCATAGCACTGGTGTTTCCGCCATGTCTTCTGATCATTCTAGCGGAGGAAAATCAAAGAAAAGAAAAATATAAGGAATAATATTTCGTTTTCTCCCATTAACCACATGTATACTTTCTTTCTCGTGGACCTTTTTAATTTATGGAATTAATATGTTACAAAGGCATTATAGAGAGAGTGAGATTGTTATTTTCATCTATTCTTTGCCTCTTTTATTTTTTTCAATTGATTCAGTTTGACAGGATGGCGCAAAATTTGTATAACACTGGATCGTCGATTTTTACTGTTACCTTTTTTGTGTAAAGTTAGGTTATCTTGTATGAGGTGCTGAAATTTTTAATTTTGTACATTGAGCCCTGGTTCCATTTTATGGTTCAGTTCATTAATGCTGTTCCCTCTTCTATCTTGGAAAAATGATCAAACTTGACTAAATTGCTGTATTTGCTTTCTTTTTTACAGTTTCATTGTGTTTTTTAAAAACAAATATACCTATTCCATAGTTTTTTTGCAAGCAAATGTGTTGATCGGAAATTGCTTGTTGGCTATGCAAAACACAACCGATGACACTCATTATAGTTGATACAAGTTCTAAATTTCATTTCCTTAACTTACCATTGAATTGAAAATTAAACTAGCAGAGCATGCATAGTTTGGCTTTTGAATCTTACAACTTGTTTTTCAATGCAAAATTAAAAAATTCCATTGGCTGTTATTCAATGTATGTATATCCCTAATATATTCTTGCTATTCATAATGTTAGCCTATACGACAATTATTCTTGTTATTCACGAAGAGAAAAACAATAATATACTTAAAAATTCCATTGGCTGATTTTATGATATTCGCGTTGGCTTCATCAGAGAGTCACACTTGGGTACTTGCAAGATCCATAACCTTTAAAAACAAAACATACAAAGTATAAGTCAAACATGACAACTAAAGGAATATGATGAATAGTATGAAATTCATTTTATTAAATGAACTCTCAACAACTAAAATAATTTTCATTTTCATAAAAAAATAAAATAACTTTCTTTAAGAAAAATATATCTATATCTAAAATTATTTGAAAAACCTGTCTCCATCAAACAGTGGTGGTCTGTTGATGATGTTGCCTCCAAAATCATCTTTGGATTCTGCCATGTTGTTGACCCCTTGGACCTTTCCTCAAACACTAGTTAAGTGCTCAGTCTTGAGACCGAGCTCTGATGCCAATTGAAGGTGCAAACACGAGAAGGGGGGGGGTTGAATTGTGTGTGACTAACTTGATTACTTTTTCTGTTTTTGCAGTTTTATAACAAAATCTGATGTATGAATAAAACAGAGTTAGCAGCGGATATAAAGTAAATATAAAACACAGAATTTTATACTGGTTCACCATTAACTAGGCTACGTCTAGTTGAAGTAGCAATATCGATTTACAAGAAAGGGGGGTTTGAATTGTAAATTCGCCCTTTTAAAAATTCCTGTTAAAAACTTAAGAAAATAACTCAAGATTGATCTTGGTTGTGAAAACAGAAAACAGAGAACGTTCTTGGTTTTCACCAGAAAACAGAGAACGTTCTTGGTTAGTTAAAATCAACAGTTCAGTTTATCTATTTAACTTGATAATTAACAGACTGAAAGTAAATAGAGATAAGGGAAGAGATATCACACACAGATATATCCTGGTTCACCCAACCCGGGCTACGTCCAGTCCTCACCACAGTGAGATTTTCCACTAAGTGTTTAAAACAAGAACCTTCTTGGTTTTACAGCACCTAGCTTAGATCAACCTTGATCTTTGTTACAGACTTTAATCTAATTCCACCCATAAAGAGATTAATCAAATCACCTACCAACCTTGATAGTGATTTCTTACAATCTACCCCAAACTATACTTAACTCTTATAGTTTGAGTTTTACAATAATGATGAGATTGTTTTGTTAGAATCTGAGATGTCTCAACTCTTGTTTGATATTCGATTCTTTACAAAGAATTCAGTATAAATGTATCAGAGTAAAACGAATTTAACCAAACTGATTCTTGTAAGTGATTGGAGATTTTCAAGTATGTATGTGAGTGATGTTTTTTCTCTGTACTTGAAGCTGTGTTTCTTCCTGAGCTTTTTCGTTCCTTTTATAGGCGTGAGAGCATTTAATGATGGTCAAATAGAGCCGTTGGTAGAGCTCTTGTCAGGCTTGACCAAAGGCATTATTTCTAAATAAAAATAATCCAACTTTTGACTATTTTTATTTTCTGTTCAGATTGGGCTGTGTGTTGCGTTTTGGATCAAATTTTCTTGAGTGATTACTGATCCTTTAACACTTCTAATAAGTGATAATATTGTAGGCTTGAACTGGAGCTTTTGAATCACTTAAAACAGATTAAAAACGATCACAAAGCTTGTTGCAGAAAAACTGTAGTTGCTGGAGATTGATGATCAATCTGGAGCTTTAGCTTTTGGGTTTCCTGGAGATTGATAATCAATCTGGAGGTTCAGTTTTGATCATTCTGGATGTCATCCTGATCTTTTCTTGGATCTGTTTTGATGTAAACATACTTCAAGATCGTTCAACGTTCTTGGCAGTCAAGCTGGAGAATGATGTTCAGTATGCTGGAGAATGATTGTATCATTCTGGACTAATGGTACACTGTTGGAGAATGATGTTAAACATACTAGAGATTTGATTGTTAACATGCTGGAGATTGATGTTTGATCATTCTGAAGATAGTTGTTAATCATGCTGGAGAATGATAATCATTCTGGAGATTGATGATCATTTCTGGAGACTAATGATCATTGCTAGGGACCGATGATCATTCTTGATAGAAGATCATTCTGGAGACTGTTATGATCATTCTGGACATTCTGATGTCCAAGAACAGACTTGGTTCTTCCTTTGAATGTATTTTCTAGAGGTAACTTTTGAATGTATTTTCTGGAGATATCTTCTGATATCGTTTTCTGGAGATATCCTCTGGTATTCTTTGGTTGAGGTATCCTTTGGTATTCTCTGGTTGAGGTATCCTCTTATATCCTCTGGTTGAGGTATCCACTGATATCCTCTGGTTGAGGTATCCACTGATGTCCTCTGGTTGAGGTATCCTCTTATATCCTCTGGTTGAGGTATCCTCTGATATCCTCTGGTTGAGGTATCCATTGATGGCAGCTTGGTGAGGTATCCACTGATGGCAGCTTGGTGAGGTATCCTCTGATGGCAGCTTGGTGAGGTATCCTCTAATGCCAGCTTCGTGAGGTATCCTCTGGTATCCTCTTCTTGAGGTATCCTCTGGTGACATCACCATCCTCTGGTGATGTTATCTTCTGGTGACGTCATCATTCTCTGATGATGTCATCCTCTGGTAATGACTTCATCCTCTGGTGACAGCTTCTGGTATCCTCTGGAGGCATCTTCTGGTGATGTTTATCGGGTAACATCTTCTGTTTTTCCAGATTGTGTCAAGAGTGTTCTTTATGCTGATTTCTTGGCTTTCCTTGAATCATTAACATGCTGTTAATTCTGGACATTTTGGAGACTGTTCAGTCTTGCTTTGGCAGCTTGATTCATGGCCTTTTTTCTTTGCGATTAGAATGGTTCCTTTTGATTCTAATTGATCACATCTGTTCCTTGTCATGTACTCTCAGTACTGATGTAAATTCCAGATGCAATAACTTTAATTAAGTGGTGGAGAAAGTTTGGTCTTTATGCTATCACAGTCTTGCGAACATTCTCCGTTTTCCAGAATATGTCAAGAATGTTCTCTGCTGCTGTTTTCTTCGATTCTTGCTTTGTTCACTTATGCATTTATGTTCCTTAAACAAACTTTAAGTGAAATCATTAGTAGACCACCATTCATAAAACTTAATCATTTAATTTAAAAGGTTTGTTGTCATTAAAACATATATCAAAAAGGTTTTTTCCTCAACACCAG
Source organism: Cicer cuneatum (assembly GCA_037974295.1). NCBI lineage: Eukaryota > Viridiplantae > Streptophyta > Magnoliopsida > Fabales > Fabaceae > Cicer > Cicer cuneatum. The sequence continues at coordinate 12,618,625 of JBBPBO010000004.1, read as the reverse complement.
TCCCTTCACCTTAAAGGATTTCACTAATTCAAAACCATGGATTACAACAATACCACTGACCCTCTAAGTCAGTTTTCTCAAACAGAACCTTGAATCTAATTGCTAAGTAATCTGCTACTCCTTCTGACTCCCTCAGATTGTAGACTCTACTTCAACAACTTAGACCTAACACAAGGGAAAGAAAAACTTACAGTACTTGCTTCTGGAAAGCGGATACTCACAATTGACCTCACTGAAAACTCAAGTATTTTGCTTTTGGAAGTGTATGACTCTCAAGTATTTTCGATGCTGAGTCTTCTGCCTTGAGCCTCCTTTTATAGATGAAGATTAGGGTATCTTCCATGATTAAATTCGAGCTGTATCTTGTCTAGATTCTCTTGAAAAAATAACTTGGCCAATCGGGTTTCACTTAAATAAAAAACATATCTTTTTAGCTCCAGATATGCATTCGAAAATAACTTTGGCCAATCCTGTTCTTGATTAATTCTGGGTCAAATCTTTCTTCCCGCCAATAGCTTCTGAATTCTCACAAGACTTCAATTTATTTTTGTATCAAATCCTCTTAATACTTTGATCAAATTTCTATTAAAATTTAATCAAGTCTTATTCGAATTTAATCAAGTCTCCACTGATTATCATCATGATTAAATCTGGACCGTATGATCATCTAATCTCGACCAACTCTGGACTTGCGTAATCTGACCTGCACCACTTTTGTGATCCTCTGATCTCGGCCAACACTGGATCATATGAACTAATCTGGACTATTTTAAGATCTTTTGATCTCGGCCATCACTGGGCCATGATACTTAAGTCTGGACCATTTTACATTTATTCTCTGAAATTTATCATTTAATCTGGACATGAATTTTACCTTTTGATCTGGACACTTATCCTCTGATCTGGACATGCTATCTTCTGGTATGGACCAAATCTGGACCAAGTCACTTGTTGTGGACGAGTTATCTTCTGGTCTGAACCAAGTCTGGATTAAGTCTGGACTGATTCTTATAATTACTACCAGGCTATCTTCTCGTCAGAATTAAGTCTGGATCAAGTCTGACTTATGATTCCTTCTGGTCTGGAACAAGTCTCCCTCTGGCAGTCTTCCTTCTGGTCTGGAACAGGTCTCCTTCTGTACGTTGCTTCCTTCTGATCTAGGCTATGAAAGATATCCTCTGATGATGTTTTGACATTCTCTCATATCCTCTGGAGGTGTATCCTCTGGTGCCTTCTGGATGCATCCTCTGGAGGTGTATCATCTGGTAACTTCATCTTCTGGTGGCATCTTCTGCCTCTGGTGACGTCATCTTCTGGTGACATTTTATATAACTTCTGGATTAAGTCTGACTTATGACTCCTACTAGTCTGGATCAAGTCTCCCTCTGGCAGGCTTCCTTCTGGTCTAGTCCAGGTTTCCTCTTGACTTTGCTTCCTTCTGATCTGGGCCAGCAAAGATATCCTCTGGTAATGTTTTGACATCCTGGAGTGTCCTCTGGTGCTTTCAGGATGCATTATCTGGTACCTTATGGATGCATTATCTGGTGACTTCAAGAGGTGTATCCTCTGGTCTGATTTTAAATTCTGATTACTCATCTTCTGCCTCTGGTAACTTCAGCTTCTGCCTCTGATAACTTCATCTTCTGGTGGTATTTAATATAGAATTTCAAGGTACAAAATAAGATTACATGGAGTGCTTTTGTAAACATCAAAATCCTAAGTACTTAGAACCAACTTGGTTCCAACAGGTATGTGCCATCAGAGCCAATACTGTTTCCTCTTATGTGCTTCCAGACTTGCCGGAATGAATGATTTGTCCATTCTTATTACCTTCTGCTTTTCTTCCAGAGTTAGTAGACTCTACTTGCTAAGTCACCTGCTACTTCTTATGACTCTTCAGATTGTAGACTCTACTTTAACAATATAGATCTGAAACAAGGGAACGAAAAACAAGAGTACTTGCTTCTGGAAAGCTGATACTCACAATTAACCTCACTGAAAACTCGAGTGTTTGCCTGTGGAAGTTTATGACCCTTTTTGACATAGTCGAAAATCGCAAAGGGTTAGCAAGCGCTAATCCTAAAAAAAGAACAAGTTCTGGAATCCACCAGAGAAGAGAAAAACTCTCAAAATTAATTATTTTATTAAAACATACCGTTTGTTACAGCATAGAAAGTCTTTAAATAGATAATAGAAACCCTAGTACGAAAATTAGGTAAAACAGAAAAGCCCGAAATTAAAGGAAAAGCTAAAACGGCTGTAAAACAGAAAAGCCCGAAATTACGGGAAAAACTAAAACGGTTGTTTTGAGGCCCAAGACGAGCTCAAAACGGTTCTGGAGCCCATAATTCATGGCAAAGCCATGAGTTGTGTTCGTGGCGCGATTCCCTTTTCGGAAAGTTATAATAATAGACAATCTGACACCGGACGATCGTTTTCCGCATTTTCTGTTGCTTTTGTCTGCAAAGCCGTTTCTTCCTCGATTCTGGCCGTGAACCCTCCTACATCACTTTTACTGATTTTCGATGCAAAGTCTTCTGCCTTGAGCCTCCTTTTATAGATGAAAATTAGGGTTTCTTCCATGATCAAATTCGAGCTGTATCTGTCCAGATTCTCTTGCAAAAATAACTTGGCCAATCCTGTTTTACTTAAATAAAAATCGTATCTTTTTAGCTTCAGATTGCATTTGAAAATTCTATTGACCAATCTTGTTTCTTTTAATTTCAAACCATATCTTTTTAAGCTTCAGATTGCATTTGAATTTCTTCAAGTCTTCAGTAATTTTTGAATCAAATCCCCTTAATACTTTGATCAAATTTCTATCAAAATTTAATCAAGTCTTCTTCGAATTTTAATCAAGTCCTCACTGATATTCATCATGATTAAAATCTGGACCGTATGATCTTCTGATCTCGACCAACTCTAGACTTATGTAATCTGATCTCGGCCAACACTGGACCATATGATCTGATCTTCTGATCTCGGCCAACACCTGGCCATGATACTTAAATCTGGACCATTGATCTGAACATTTTCCCTCTGATCTGGACCAGGTCTGGATTAAATCTGCACAATCATTTCTTCTGATCTGGACTGAGTTTTATGTTCTGGACCATGCTATCTTCTGGTCTGGACCAAGTCATTTGTTCTGGACCAGTTATCTTCTGCTCTGGACCAGGTCTGGATTAAGCCTGGACTGATTCTTATATTCACGACCAAGCTATCTTCTGGTCAGGATTTAGTCTGGACCAAATCTGACTAATGTTTCCTTCTGGTCTGGAACAAGTCTCCCTCTGACATGCTTCCTTCTGGTCTTGACCAAGTCTCCTTCTGGTCTTGACCAAGTCTCCTTCTGGACTCTTCTTCCTTCTGATCTGGGCCAAGAAAAATATCCTCCGATGATGTTATTTGTCCTTTGATATTTTGCCTTTGATGACATCCTCTGGTATCCTCTGGAGGTGTATCCTCTAGTGCCTTCAGGATGCATCCTCTGGTAACCTCTGGATGTTTCCTCTGGCTGAACCTTTCTGGTGACATTTCTATCCTCTGGTTGCTTCCTATGGATGTATCCTCTGGTGGTGTCTGAAGGTGCAAACACGAGAAGGGGGGGTTGAATTGTGTTTGACTTAACTTGAATCTTTTCCTGTTTTAATACTTTCAAAACAAAACTTGATGTATAATTAAAACAGAGTTAGCAGCGGATAAAAATAAAAACTCACAGATTTTATACTGGTTCACCGTTAACGAGGCTACGTCCAGTCCCTTCGCCTTGAAGGATTTCACTAATTCAATCTTGAATTGCAACCTTGCTACTGACCCTCCAAGTCAGTCTTCTCAAATAGTCTAACAATCCTAGACTTCTTTGAGGAAAAACAACTCCTGTTCTTCAGCCAATCTGACACCCCAGATTGTAGAAGAACTCACAACACTATGAATGTAATTGCCAAGTAACCTGCTACCTCTACTGACTCCCACAGCTTGTAGACTCTACTTCAACAACTTAGATTTGACACAGTGGAACGAAAACAACAAGAGTACTTGCTTTAAAATTTGAGACTCAACAATTGACTTATATGAAAATTTGAGAGTGTTTGCTTTTGAAGTGTATGACCCTTTTGTGATTTTCAATTACTAAGTATTCTTCCTTGAGCCTCCTTTTATAGATGCAGATTTGGGCCTCTTCCAATGCTTAAATTCGAGCTGAATCTTGCTGGATTCTCTGTAAAAATAACTTGACCAATTGGGCTTCATATAAATAAAAAACATATCTTCAGATTTCCTTTCAAAATAACTGGCCAATTAAATCTGTTGGTTCCTTCCCGCCACAGCTCCTGAATTCCACAACACCTCACTTTATTTTTGTAATACATCTTTTTAATCCTTTGATCAAAATAAATTAAATTCTCCACTGTATAAATTTCCTGATTAAATCTGGACCATTGGATCTTCATGCGCTAGTCCACATCTGGACCATACTGATTGTTATGCTGTGATCCTCTGATTTCGGCCTTCCCTGGACCACACTTCCTGACCCTCTGATCTTCTGATTTCGGCCAGCTTGGATGCGCGCCTGATATGCTGAAATCTTCTGGACTCGGCCATTTCTGGACTTACACATCCTGTTCCTCTGATTTCGGCCAACACTGGGCCATGGTCTGATTTTCTGATCTGGATCATCACTGGACCAAATAATTATTTCTGAACCATTGATCTGGAAATCTTTACTCTGATCTGGACAGATTATGGAATTTGGTATGGAACAAACTGAAATTAACTTGAACAAAAAATATTTCAGTCTGGACATTTTACCTTTGATTTTGGACCAGGTCTGGATTGATTCTGGAATTCATTTCTTCTGGTCTGGACTTAGTTCCATGCCCTGAATCATGCTATCTTATGGTCTGGGCCAAATCTGGATTGATCCTCTTGTTCTGGACTCATAAACATACCTTCTGGTCAAGTATGGAACAAGTAATTTTTCACTGCCAGGCCATCTTCTGGTCAGAATAACTTCTTTAATAAAATTGATATTTGATTCCTGTTTGTCTGGAACAACGTTTCTTCTGGCAGGCTTTCTAATGGTATGATCCATGTTTCATTCTCATTTTTATTCCTTCTGATCTGGGCCATCAAAGATATCTTCTGGTCATGTTTTGACATTCCTGAGTATCTTCTGGTCATTCCAGAATTCATTTTTCTGGAATCCTTTGATCACTGCTTCTGATTCCTTCAGTTTTTGGGGCATTTAACTTAATAATTCAAAGTACAAAATAAGTTTACATAGAGTACATTTGTAAGCATCAAAATCCTAAGTACTTAGAACCAACTTGGTTCCAACAGTGTCATCCTTTGATTTTGCACAGCCTCTGATTTATTCTTCTAAGTTAAAATACTATTTACTTAAAATACTTTTGTTAACATCAAAATTCTAAGTATAGAACCAACTTGGTTCCAACAAGTCTGACTCTGACGTATGAAAGCAAGCAAGTTCAAGAAGCAAAGGCCAACGTTCTAGTTAAGAAGTACGATCTGTTCAAGATGGAAGAAGATGAAGACATTGAAGCAATGTTTTCCAGATTTCATACTCTGGTTTCGGGATTAAGAGTACTCAAGAAGAGCTACACCACTGCTGACCACGTGAAGAAAGTTCTTAGAAGTCTGCCAACCAAGTGGAGATCAAAGATCACGGCCATACAAGAAGCAAAAGACCTGACCACTCTGATGTTGGAAGAACTAATCAGCTCCCTCAAGTTGCATGAAATCGAGCTGGAAGAAGATGAACCCAAGAAGAAGAACAAAACCCTTAGCTTTAAAATCCAAACAGAAGAAAGTTCTAAAAGCAGAAGCAGTATCAGAAGATAGTGATTCTGAGGACCAAAATCAGAAACCAGAAAAAGAAGACATTGCCTTCATAACCAAAAAGGTTCTGAAGATATGGAAAAACAGAAGGAAGAAGTTTCCCCAGTGATATGGAAAGACAAGAAGAGTATCATCTGCTATGGATGCAATGAACCTGGACACATCAAGTCAGAATGTACAAACCTGGAGAAATGAAGACACCAGAAGAAAGACTCTAGACCCAAGAAGAAAAATCTGATGGCAACATGGGATGATTCTGATGTATCTTCAGATGATGAAGAAGCAGAATTAGCCATGATGGTTCACATCAATTCTGCCTCTGGATCCAACATAGAATCTGACTCTAGAAGTGAATCAGAAGAAGCAGAATTGGCTCTGACGGCTCACACTCACTCTGCCTCTGGATCCAAAAAGATGCTGACTCTGGAAGAAAATCCGAAGATGAAGAAGCACAATTGGCTCTGATTGCTCACATCAACACTGCCTATGGATTCAACACATATGCTGACTCTGGAAGAGAATCAGAAAATGAAGGAGATGAACTGGCTTTGATGGCTCACACTGCCTCTGGATCCAACATAGACTTTGATTCTGGAAGTGAATCATCAGAAGAAGAAAAAGAGGTATTTTCTAATTCACTTGATCTGACTTAATTACTGCAATGAATGATATTTTAAATGTCAATAACAAACTGACTTTAAAACTGAAAACACTTAGGGAAGAAAATAAAATTCTAACCAAAGAAATCGATGTTTTAAAGAATCAAAATGCAGAATGTAAAACAGAAAATGCAACTGTTAAAACTGATATTGCTGGGCTTAAGTCTGAAAACCTAACGCTAAAAAGTAATCTTTGTTCAACATCAAATACCGTATGTAATTCTGATATGCATGAACAAGTTTTACAAGATTTTATTGCTAATGGTATGGAAAGAAGCAAATATGCTTCTATGATTTATGGAGTTAGTAACAATGGTAAAAGAGGCATAGGATTTGATGAACCTGTAACTGTAACCAGAGGAAACTGATGCTGGTTTACCTGAACCAGAGGAAATCGAAGCTGGTTTACCAGAACTAGAGGAAACCGATGCAGGTTTACTAGAACTAGAAGCTGATGCAGATTTACCAGAAGCTGATTTACTAGAACCAGAAGCTGATACAGATCTACCAGAACCAGAAGCTGATGCAGGCAAAAGAACTTGATAAAGCAGAAGCTACAAGCAAGAATACGACAAATCTTCAGACGATAAATCTGAAGATGAGTCAGATGAAGGATATAGATGGAGTCTACTAGAAAAGAACATTATTGGAACCAAGTGGGTTTTTAGAAACAAGCTGAATGAAAAAGGAGAAGTTGTCAGAAACAAGGCACGATATGTTGCACAAGGATACAATCAACAAGAAGGTATTGACTACGCTGAAACATTTGCTCCAGTGGCCAGGTTAGAAGCTATTCGTATCCTACTTTCCTTTGCTGCTTATAATAACATTTCATTATTTCAAATGGATGTTAAAAGTGCATTTTTAAATGGTTATATAAGTGAAGAAGTCTATATTAAACAACCCCCAGGTTTTGAAAGTTCTGAATTTCCAAACCATGTTTTAAACTTAAAAAATCTTTGTATGGTTTAAAACAAGCACCTAGGGCATGGTATGATAGACTTCGTTACTTCTTACTTAAACATAACTTTGAAAGAAGACAAGTAGACAATACACTTTTTAGAAAATCAATTAAAGATGATATTCAGATCATTCAAGTTTATATTGATGATATTATCTTTGGATCTACTAATGGCACTCTCTGCCAAGAATTTTCTAAACTAGTGCAGCATGAATTTCAAATGAGTACGATGGGAGAACTTAAGTTCTTCCTAGGGATACAAATTCAGCAAAGTCAAAAAAAAGGGTACTCAACATTTAGTTTGTAGACACTGAACACCAATGGGCTGACACAAACCACTGCATGAAGATAGGAATACAAATCTTTGTATTTACCAAATCTCACATTCAAATGGTATCAAGAAAAACCTAAATATCTGACTGACATTGCAGTCACTTCAAAGTAGTTTAGTTTTAAATTCATTTTTTATGTTTTCTTGTATTACGTTATATTCATGTTATTTAAAAAAAAAGGAGCAAAAGATGAAGAAAAAAAAAAGAGACAGAGAAGTTTCCTTCAATCCTTTTTGTCTGATGACAAAGGGGGAGAAGATGTATTTGATAAAGATAGTATCTGGGGCATTAGACTTAGGGGGAGAAAAATAAAATTGGAGCTTAGTCTTAGGGAGAGTCAAAGTCAAAAGAAAGAAAAAGTGTTATAAAAAATACAAGTTTTGTCATCATCAAAAAGGTGGAGATTGTTGGAATCAAGTTGGTTCTTTCAATTAAAGTTTTGATGTTAACAAAATTATTTTATGAAAAACATATTTTAACTTAGAAGAAGTATGAAAAATCAGAGGATGATGTCACCAGAGGACGTCATCAGATGATGACGTCAGCAGTAGATACAACCAGAAGATACAAATCAGAAGCAGAAGATGTCATCAGAGGATGACGTCACTAGAAGATAAAAATGCAACTAAAAGATATAGTCTGAAATTAAGAGGAACAGGATTGGTCAACAGAATTTTCAAATGAATCTGAAGCTAAAAGATATGTTTTGAAATTAAGAGAAACATGATTGGCCAACAGAATTTTCAAAGGAAATCTGAGCAGAATTTATCTCGAATTTAAGCTTGGACAAAGCCCTAATTGCAGCTATAAAAGGAGGCTTCAGGCCGCAGCAATAGGCATCTCAAAGTAGAATAACTCAAGCATAAAATCCAGATTCATCTTAGAGTTCAAAGAGATCGAAAAACACAAGAACTCAAGCTTCAATTCAAAGTTATCTGAGAGTTCAAAAGAGAGAAACACAAGTGTGCAAGAGCAATATTTTCTAAGTGTTTTCGAGAGAGAAATTCAGTGCAACAATCAGCTTTCCAAAAGCAACATTGCAGAGTTCAAAACCCTTGTAATCTAACCCGATAGTGGTGTAGATTCCTTCTTCAATCTGCGGGGTTGTCAGATTGGTAGGAGAAGACTTGACTTGTAGCGTCAAGGTGTTGTTATCGTTCCTCTAAAGTCTAGGGTTGTCAGACTGTTTGAGAAGACTTGGCTTGTAGGTTCAAGGTGTTGTTATTCCTCAAAAGTCTGGGGTTGTCAGGCTGTTTGAGAAGACTGGCTTGGAGGGTCAGGTGCTGTAATTCAAAGTGTTTTGAATTAGTGGATTAAAGCCTTCGGAGTGAAGGGATTGGATGTAGCCAAGTTAATGGTGAACCAAGATAAATTGTTGTGTTCTTATGCTGTTATTATCCGCTGCTTAATCTGATTATTTACTCAACATGTAACTTAAATCGACATTCATCAAAAACAGCAAAAAGAATTCGAGTTTGACAAACACAATTCAACCCTCCTTCTCGTGTTTGCACCTTCAATAAATTGTTTTTCTCGTGTTTGACTTATATAGACACACTATCTAGCATTACTTTGGCTAATGGATCACAAATCAAATACATGGTATTGGCCGAGCAAATTCCCTACCCATGAATATAATGCTTTGAAATTTTTTACATATTATTAATTAAATATGTACACAGTTACACTTTAAAGTTTGATTGCGTACAATACCCAACAATCAATCATAAAAAGTCACATCTTTATTTTATATTTAATTGATTTTTAAATAACTTAAATTTTAATTTGATTTTAATTTTAGGAGAATCAATACTCAACCTAACTAATTATTACCTAATAATTGACCTTAATTAAATAGTATAAGTAAAAAATAATAATTTTACTTTGAAAATAAAAATTACATTAATTTGAAATAAAAAATTTCAATTAAAGTGACACCAATACATAGTAATATTAAAAGGAAATTGTGTTTAGTCAACATAAAATAAGAAAGAAAAGTATGCTTCCCAATTTAAATGATCCAAATATCAATAATTAATTATGTAAGAAATCAACAAAATCAAATTTTAGCATAGAGGGGGCGCCAAATGAAAACTTTTCCCGGCAAAGTGTGCGCGAGAATATTCAAAAACCCAAATAAAAAACAACACCAACAATGCCGCTTTTCATCTCTTCAAAATTCACATTCTTCAAAAAAAAAAAAAAAATTCTCAACTCTCACCGCAATATTCACTTCCAAAAACAAACAAAAAATGGATATCTCAAAGATAGCAAAGAAACTCGGTTTCTCCGATTCCAAACTCCTCATCCGTAAAGCCGCTGAACTCCGTCGCCTTTGCGATGTCCACTTCGATTCCTCCGTCATCGGCGTCGTAAGTTCCATTCCCTAACTTCTACTTAGTTAGTTAGTTACATTATGTAACTGTTTTTGTTCCGATGTTATAGGGTGAAGTTGCAAAAGCTATCATCTGTATGGAGATAGCAGCGACGAGACTCGGTGTTCTCTTCGATCGATCTTCAGCTGTTAGACTCAGTGGAATGTCTGAAAGAGCTTACATTAGATCTTATAATTCACTTCATAATGGCCTTGGCGTCAAGTTCGTTCCCCTTTTCTATACATTGCTTTTATATTTTTTTCTTTATATTTTTTTTCGTTTTGTAATTGAAGAGGTTGGTGTTTTAGGTTGAAGCTAGATGTGAGAGAATTGGCGATCCAATTCGGTTGTGTTCGAATTATACCTTATGTTCGCGATGGTCTCAAGATGTAAGTTTTTAATTTTATCAGTATAAACAATGTCCACTACCTGTTTGATAAAATGCTTTCTCTAATGTGTTGCTGAAATGATTTTATTTTATTGCTTGCAGTTATAAGGATCGGTTTCTTTCATCTTTGCCGGCTGCTCGCCATGCTAGTGCTGATTTTACTCGTCCCGTGTTCATGGCTGTTGCTTTTTATTTATGTGCGAAGAAACAAAAGGTACATTTGTTATAATTTCAAAACACAAACACATCACACACATCATATGCTTATACTCTATATTATAATGACATGATTTGTGCTTGTACTTTGTAGCTCAAAGTTGACAAGATTAAGCTAATTGAACTGTGTGGTACATCTGAATCTGAATTTTCTAGTGTAAGTGTTGTATATTTATAATGAATTTCTTTAATGTAATGCGTGATGTTTTTTTTTATTGGTTTGTGAGTGGTGTTATTAATGAATTGTGAATGGTTGCTTTGCTTCAGGTTTCTACTACTATGAAAGACTTGTGCCATGATGTTTTTGGGGTAGCTAAGGAAAAGAAAGACCCTAAAGAAGTAAAGACCAATAGAGGTATATGCCTTTTCTAGTTGAATCTTTATTCAGATTTTATTATTTTTAATTCCTGTGTTTGTATTAAGCATGTTTTTTTTTGCTGCTTCTTCCCCTCTTTGGGCAGATCTGCTTGATGCCTTGCCAAGCAAAAGAAAAGCTGAGGATGGTGGCTATTTGTCTGATGATGGGGCAGAGGTATAAATGGCTAACCTCTCTTTGAAACTTACATGACTATATATGATTTCTGTGTCATTTTGCTAATTATGGAATAGAATTAATGAATTGGTTGTTTTCACCATACTGCCATTTTTTATTGGGCATGAAACTAATCCTTGTAGATCAACTTTCATTTTGGTTTTACTCAAGTTGAACATGTTTAATGTAGATAGACTAAGTTTGTGACCATGTCTTCTGTACTGAAATGTTGGGGGTTTACAGATAGAAACTGTCTTAAGATTATATTGGAAAAATGCATAAGGATAGTTTAATGGCTTGTGTTAAATCCTACATTTTTCTATTATTCTTTGGTTCTGTGTTTCTGATGCCTTCTGACATCCCGTGTATATATAGTTCAATGGCTTGTCTTAGGTTAATATTTGATGTATATATAGTGGCTTTTCCAATTTATTTGAATAATAAGTTGTCACTTTTATGTTGCTAAATTTTTTACTATGAAATTCAACTAATTTTTGTTTTTTTTTTAAATAATTAATATTTGTTGTATATCCAGATTTCAAGTTATAAAAAGAGGAAGCAGATGGAAACACGTGATTATCAAAAGTGGAAATCTTCAGTTCTTGCATCGAATAAACAAGATAAGACAGAAGGTATTGAGACAGTTCTTCATTTTCTTGACTCCACATCTAAGCCAGAGACAATTAACCTTGTTTTTTCTTTTAACTGCCTGTAGCACCTTGCAAGAAACCCAAACAGACCCGCCTCAACTTTGCCAAGGAAACTCCTGAGACTCATAAGTTGGAGGCAATATGAGATAGTATTGCTTTGTATAGTGATGAAAGATTCCGGAGGAACTTCAGTACAGTATAAAACAAAGAATGAAGATTGGCATTAACCTATATTGTATTTGTAACAGAAGAGGAGTCGTGGTCTAGTTGATTATTCTCACATATAGCGTTCTCAATTTTGATAGAAGTTGTCTTTTGGTAAATTGCCAAAGCATTAATTTATAGCAAGAACTCTGTACAGACTGTCCCTTTATTAAATTTCATTGGCATTTTTTGGCTTCAAAATGGGTCATAAATTTGTTCATTTATACGTAAAAGAAAGTAAATCTGTAACTTAAATGTGTTTATGTGCATTTTTTTGTATATGTATATATCCAAGTTTGAGATAATACTACTGTAAATTATTGAGGAAATGATCTTTTCATTTCTTGAATCAGAATGGTTACAAATCTGGTTTTTAAATACAGCATTCCCTAGTCAAATAAATAAATCAGAATTAAATAGGAGGGATTTACTGTACAAAGTCCCTTGATATTCTCTACAGCTATCCTATATAATATAATAAATTATTTACAAAATAACCAGTCGATAAATGACTTATTCTCAGCCACAATTTTGGAATCCAACACCCCCTCAAGCTGGGCAGTAGATGTCAATAATGCCTAGCTTGGACCTTAAGTTCTCAAAATTAGATTTGTGAAAGGCCTTGGTCAGTAAGTCTGCAATTTGGTTCTGGGAAGGGATGTATTCCAACTTGATAATTCCACCATCTATCTTTTCTTTTATGAAATGTCTATCTATCTCCACATGTTTCGTTCTGTCATGGTGGACTCGATTTTTTGCAATATTGATGGCGGCCTTGTTGTCGCACCATAGGCTCATGGTGGAATCTGTTGGTACTCCTAATTCCTTAAGCATTCTCTATAACCAAATTCCCTCACAAATGCCATGAGCCATTGCTCTGAACTCAGCCTCTGCACTACTTCTTGCCACCACCGACTGTTTTTTACTTCTCCAAGTAGTCAAGTTTCCCCACACATATGTGCAATATCCACTAGTTGACTTGCGATCAGTCAATGAACCAGCCCAATCTGCATCTGTGAACACTCACACTCCTAATTGGGTCCTTTTTGAAGTGAAGACCTCTCCCGGGTGTCTTTTTGAGGTACTGCAAAATTTGAGTCACAGCTTTCATGTGATCTTCAGTTGGCTTATTCATGAAACGACTTACCATACTCATTGAGTAACCAATATCTGGTCTAGTGTGAGTTAGGTAAATTAGCTTTCCTACCAATCTTTGGTATCTCTCCTTATCAACTTGGGGACTGCCTTCTTGTTCTGCCAATTTAAGGTTAGGTTCCATCGGTGTATCTGCTGGCTTACACCCTAACATTCCAGTTTCTTCCAACAGGTCTAGCACATATTTTCTTTGGGATAGGTAGATTTCATGTTTGGAATGAGCAATCTCCATCCCAAGAAAATATTTTAGGTGTCCAAGGTCCTTGACCTCAAATTCTTTAGCTAGAAATCTCTTGAGTTCTTCTATCTCTTTGTCATCATCGCTTGAGATTATGATGTCATCCATATAAACAATAAATATTGCCACCTTTCCTTCACTAGAATGCTTGACAAACAATGTATGGTCGGTTTGGCATTGAGTAAAGCCGTGACCCTTAACAACTCGGCTTAGTCTTTCAAACCATGCCCGTGGGGATTGCTTAAGACCATAAAGTGATTTCTGGAGCTTGCATACCTTGCCAATTGTTTGGGGAGTTTCTAGGCCAGGTGGTATTTTCATGTATACCTCTTGATCGAGTTCACCATTTAGAAAAGCATTCTTGATGTCTAGTTGGTGTAAGGGCCAATCTAGAAGTTTAATGTTATCCAATACGGTGATGAAGGCCCTGCATTCTTGTGACAGATTTCTATGAGATACATAATTGCCAATTGGATGTTGAGTGTATGATCTCACTGCTTTCCTCACAGCAATTGGTAAGTTAAGATCACTCTCATTTAGACCACAATTATCATTAGGCTCAAAAACAATATTACCTCGTAGAACTTCTAAATCTGTATTAGGTTTAGAAATTTTGGATTGGCCTTGGAGATGTGCAGATTTCTTCCTCCCTTTGAGTTTTCTTCTTCCTTGTGTACACTAGTAGTTCTTTTTCTGGTTCTGTCTCAGATCTGGTTGCAGGTTTTGCTGTTTCTCCAATCACAAGGTCAATTTCTGGTTCTACAACTTGCTGTTGTATGGAGGTCTGTTCTGTTTCTAAAAAATGCTGCAAATTCTGCTGGCGCTGCTGGTGCTGCTGCAAATTTTGTTCCATTTCATGTTGCAAATGCTGTTCCGTTTCCCAAGGTTGGGATTCTGCTATGTTTTGTTCTCTCTCCCCCTGAAGGCCAACTTTGGGGTAGTAAGGTTGATTTTCAAAGAAAGTTACATCCAAGGAATGATAGAATTTTTTGCTTATGGGGCAGTAGCACCTGTATCCCTTCTTATTTGGCGGGTATCCTAAGAATATGCATTTAAGGGATTTGGGCTCTAATTTTCCTTTGTTAGGCTGGTTGTCATGCACAAATGCAGTGCAGCCAAAGACTTTGGGAGGAATGGATGAAAGGATTTTAATGTGTGGATAAATGGATAGAAGTGTTTGGCAAGGGGTTTTGAACTTGAGGGCTTTAGAAGGCATTCTGTTTATTGAATAAGATGCTGAAAGGACAGCTTCACCCCAAAAATGATTTGGTACATTAGTTGAAAACATAAGGGACCTAGTAACCTCCATGAGGTGCCTATTTTTCCTCTCGGCAATACCATTTTGTTGTGGTGTGTTCACACAGCTAGTTTGGTGAATTATTCCATGCTTGAGAAGGTGAGATTTAAGGGAGTGGTGATAGTATTCATGGCCATTGTCAGTTCGTAGGACTTGGATTTTGGTTTGGAATTGAGTTTGGATCATATTGTTGAAGTTCTCAAAGATTTCTCCCACTTCAGATTTTTCTTTCATAAGGAACACCCAAATAACTCGTGTATGATCATCTATAAAGGTCACAAACCATTTTGAACCAGTTATGTTCTTAACATGGGAAGGTCCCCAAACATCACTATGGATTAATGAGAAAGGTTGGCATGGTTTATAAGATTGAGGAGGATAATGGTTGTGTTGGAACCAAGTTGGTTCTAAGTACTTAGGATTTTGATGGTTACAAAAGCACTCAATGTAACCTTATTTTGTACCTTGAATTATTAAATTAAATACAATCAGAATATGAAGAAATCAGAAGCAGAAGATCAAAGGAAAATGAATTTTGGAATTTCCAGAAGATGTTCCAGGATGTCAAAACATCACCAGAAGATATGTTTTCTGGCCCAGAACAGAAGGAAGAAAAATCAGAAGGAAACATGGATCATACCAGAGGAAATCCTGCCAGAGGGAGAGTTGATCAAGACCAAGAGGAATCAAATATCAAATTTATTCCAGAAGTTATTGTGACCAGAAGATGGCCTGGCAAGGAAATATTAAACTGCCTAGACTTGTTCCAGACTCAACCAGAAGCTAAGTTTATGAGTCCAGAACAAGAGAATCAATCTGGATTTGACCCAGACAATAAGAGAGCATGATTCAGGGCATGAAACTAAGTCAAGACAAGAAGAAATGATTTCCACAATGATCCAGACCTGATCTAAATTCAAAGGTAAAATGCCTAGACTGAAATATTTATTGTCCAGATTTAATTTCAATTTAATCCAGACCAAAGTCTAGAATTAGTCCAGATCAGAGGGAAGATTTCTAGATCAGTGGTTCAGAATTAATTATTTGGTCCAGTGATGGTCCAGATCAGAAAATCAGACCATGGCCCAGTGTTGGCCGAAATCAGAGGGACAGAATGTATAGTCCAACAAAGGCCGAATTCAGAGGATTATAGCATATCAGGTGCGCATCCAAGATGGCCGAAATCAGAAGATCAGAGGGTCAGGAAGTGTGGTTCAGGGAAGGCCGAAATCAGAGGATCACAGCATAACAATGAGTATGGTCCAGATGTGGACTAGCGCACGAAGATCCAATGGTCCATATTTAATCAGGAAATTTATACGGTGGAGAATTTAATTTATTTTGATCAAAGGATTAAAAAGATTTATTACAATAATAAAGTGAGGTGTTGTGGAATTCAGGAGCTGTGGCGGGAAGGAACCAACAGATTTAATTGGCCAGTTATTTTGAAAAGATATCTGAAGATATGTTTTTTATTTATATGAAGCCCAATTGGTCAAGTTATTTTTACAGAGAATCCAGCAAGATTCAGCTCGAATTTAAGCAATGGAAGAGGCCCTAATCTGCATCTATAAAAGGAGGCTCAAGGCAGAATACTCAAGTGTCGAAAATCACAAAAGAGTCATACACTTCCAAAGCAAACACCCAAATTTTCATAGAAGTCAATTGTGAGTTCCAGCTTTCAAGAAGCAAGTACTCTTGTTATTTTCTTTCCACTGTGTGAAATCTAAGTTGTTGAAGTAGAGTTTACAATATGAGGGAGTCAGAAGGGGTAGCAGGTTACTTGGCAATATTCATAGTGTTGTGTGTTAAATCTAAGTTGTTGAAGTAGAGTCTACAATCTGAGGGAGTCAGAAGGGGTAGCAAGTTACTTGGCAATTAGATTTATAGTGTTGTGATTTCTTCTACAATATGGGATTGTTAGATTGGTTGAAGACAGGAGCTGCAGTCCTCAAAGAAGTCTAGGATTGTTAGACTGTTTGAGAAGACTAACTTGGAGGGTCAGTAGCAAGGTTGTAATTCAAGGTTTGAATTAGTGAAATCCTTCAAGGTGAAAGGACTGGACGTAGCCTCGTTAACGGTGAACCAGTATAAAAACTGTGAGTTTTATTTTTACTTTTATCCGCTGCTAACTCTGTTTTAATTATACATCAAGTTTTGTTTTAAAAGTATAAAAACAAGAAAAGTATTCAAGTTAAGTCAAACACAATTCAACCCCTCCTTCTCGTGTTTGCACCTTCAATTGGCATCAGAGCTCGGTCTCAAGGCTGAGCACTTAACAGTGTTTGAGGAAAGGTCCAAAGGGTTCAATATGTCAGAAGAATTGGGAAACAACATCAACAAACCACGACTGTTTGATGGAGAAAGGTTTGAGTATTGGAAGGACAGAATGAGAAGTTTTGTCATATCTCAAGATCCTGAACTATGGAAGATGATAGTCAAAGGATACACTGCACCTACTGATCCAGAAGATCCAACTAAAAAACTAGACATGGATGATATGAAACCAGATCAGTGCAGATTACACAAACTTCATCACAAGTCCAGAAACATTATGATCAATGCCATCACATTCAAGGAGTTTGATAGATGCACAGATAAAGATACAGCAAAGGGCATATTCGACAGTTTGGTTTTGACCTATGAAGGAACCAAGCAGGTTCAAGAAGCTAGGGCTAACATATTGGTCAGGAAGTATGAGCTGTTCAAGATGGAAGAGGATGAAGACATTGAAGCAATGTTCAGCAGATTCCAGACTCTGGTATCAGGTTTAAAAGTATTAAACAAAAGCTATACCACTGCAGATCATGTTATGACAATTCTAAGAAGTTTACCAAAAAGGTGGAGACCAAAGGTTACTGCAATACAGGAAGCTAAGGATCTGAATAACTTAAGGCTTGAAGACCTGATCAGCTCACTCAGGTCTCATGAAATAGAACTGGAAGAAGATGAACCAAAGAAGAAGAAGAATCTGGCTCTGAAGTCGAAACAGAAGAAAGCTGCAAAGGCAGCATCAAAATCAGAGGATAGTGACAGTGACTGTGATGATATGGCTTACTTAACCAAAAAGATGGTTAAGATCTGGGAAAACAGAAAGAGGAGAGGTTCCCAGAAGAAACATAACAGCAAGGAAGAATCTGACAAGAAGAACATCATCTATTATGGATGCAATGAACCTGGACATATCAAGTCAGAATGTCCAAATCTGGAAAAAGGAAAACAGCACAAGAAGAGTTCCAGATATAGAAAGAAAGGTCTGATGGAGGCACAGAAACTGGAACCAGAATCAACACTGGAACCAGAATCAGAATCAATACTAGAACCAGAACCTGAACAGGTATCAATATAAAAGGTTGAGGTATGATCATCAGAACTACTTTAATTATCAAAATAAGTATGATTATCAGAATCACCATAAGTTCCAGAATCACCAGAGGATATGGTGTATGAGCCAAAACAGAAATTAAAGAATCAGAATCAAGAGAGTTCTTCAAACTCTCCAGTGAGATTCATCAAGACTACAAACCTGGAAGGGAATTCAAATTCCATCATCCAAACCATGTAATCTCAGAACATATAGATTAGGAATCTGAAAATCAGAAGCAAGAGGATTTTCAGAGTAAACCTGAGGCTACATCTTGCTGTAAATACTATTATTATTTAATATTTACTGTGATAACAAGAAGCTTGATCTTAACAAATCAAAGCTAGATAAGTATTCTGCAGGTTTTCCAAACATCAGAGGAACCAGGTGATTCACACGAATTGAACACTCAGAAGAAACAGCATTCCAGTGGTTTCAAAAACAAATAGAAACCACCAGAAGCAGAATTAATGGTTTGGCTGTATTGAGTTAAATTTTAACTTATTTGATTTGCATTATGTAAAATGACAAACTGCTTGATCTTAACAAATCAAAGCAAGATAAAAATAGTGCAGGGAGCAGAAGCACAAGAAACAGAAGTACCTGGAAAGGTAAAGGATACAAGCAAGTCAGCAACACATGACAAATCTTCAAAAGATAAATCTGATCAAGTCAGAAACAGCCAAGATAAGTCATAAGAGAAATCTTGATATTTACCAGAATCTAAAGCTGTTACAGATTCACCAGAACCAGAAGCTGATTCATCAGAATCAGAAGCTGTTACAGAACCAGAAGCTGATGCGAACTAAGCATTGTTGATGAAGTTTTGGCAGAGGAAGGTTGGATACTTGCAATGCAAGAAGAGCTGAATGAAATTCAAAGGAATGATGTTTGGGATCTGGTATCCAGACCAAACAGAAGCATTATTGGAACCAAGTAGGTATTCAGAAACAAATTCAATGAAAAGGGTGAAGTTGTAGCTCAAGGATACAGTCAACAGAAAGGTATGGATTACATTGAGACTTTTGTTCCAGTGGCCAGGTTAGAAGCATTTAGAATTCTCTTATCATTTGCTGCTAATCATGATATAATGCTGTATCAAATGGATGTCAAAAGTGCATTCTTAAATGGCTACATAAGTGAAGAAGTCTATGTCAAACAGCCCCCTGGTTTTGAAAATTCTGATTTTCCAGACCATGTTTTCAAACTTAAAAGGTCTTTATATGGTTTAAAACAAGCACCAAGGGCATAGTATGACAGACTTAGTAACTTTCTGCTTAAGAATGAATTTAATAGAGGCTAGATTGATAATACACTATTTAGGAAATCCATTAAACATGATATTCTGATTATTCAAGTCTATGTTGATGATATGATATTTGGATCAACTAATGGCACTTTGTGCAAAGAGTTTTCTGACCTAATGTAGAAGGAGTTCCAAATGAGCATGATGGGAGAACTTAAGTTCTTCCTGGGAATTCAGATTCATCAAGGCAAATCAGGTATACTCATTCACCAATCAAAATATACTAAAGAACTTCTCAAAAAGTTCAAGATGAGTGACTGTAAGCCAATGGCCACCCCCATGCACCCAACCTGCTCACTTGAGAAAGATGAAACCAGGCAAAAGGCAGACCAGAAAACATACAGAGTTGGAAAGGAAAAGTATAAGTGGCAACTGCACTTTGTTATGTGATAACACTTCAGCCATAAACCTAACCAAGAACCCTATCTTACACTCTAGAGCCAAACATATTGAAATAAAACACCATTTCATTAGGGACCATGTTCAGAAAGGAACTTTAAGCATCCAGTTTGTGGACACTGATCATCAATGGGCTGATATCTTCACCAAAGCATTACCAGAAGATAGGTTCGAGTTCATTAAGAAGCATCTCAGCATGACCTCCATATCTGACTAGCTCAAGTCGTCATCTTAGGAGTTTTTAAATTTCTTGTTATTTTATTTTCTGTCTTTTAATTTATGTCTTTACTTGCTGCAAATTGTACAGAGAAAAACAAAAATACAAAAAATAGTAGGACCACTTTTTGGCTGATGACAAAAAGGGGGAGAAAGAGAGAGAAAGAAAGGAGAAATAAGTAGAAATGGAGAGATAAAAAGAAAGAAGGAGAGAAAAAGAAAGAGTGAAAAGAGAAGGAGTTGAAAAGGCGAGGAAATGTGAAGAGAGAAAAAGAAAGAGAGAATAAAGGAGTTGAAAAGGAGAAGAATCAGGGAGAGAGAAAAAGAAAGAGAGAATAAAGAAGGAGTTGAAAAGGAGAGGAGAAGAGAAGAAAAGAAAGAGTGAAAAGAGAAGGAGTTGAAAAGGAGAAGAAAACGCCAGTATCAGACTTAGGGGGAGAGATTGGTCTGAGGGGGAGTAATTCAAATATTCGAGTTATAAACTAGCAAAATAAGTTAAGGTTTTGTCATCATCAAAAAGGGGGAGATTGTTGGAACCAAGTTGGTTCTAAGTACTTAGGATTTTGATGGTTACAAAAGCACTCAATGTAATCTTATTTTGTACCTTGAATTATTAAATTAAATACAATCAGAATATGAAGAAATCAGAAGCAGAAGATCAAAGGAAAATGAATTCTGGAATTTCCAGAAGATGTTCCAGGATGTCAAAACATCACCAGAAGTTATGTTTTCTGGCCCAGAACAGAAGGAATAAAAATCAGAAGGAAACATGGATCATACTAGAGGAAAGCCTGCCACAGGGAGAGTTGATCCAGACCAAGAGGAATCAAATATCAAATTTATTCCAGAAGTTATTGTGACCAGAAGATGACCTGGCAGTGAAATATTAAACTGCCTAGACTTGTTCCAGACTCAACCAGAAGCTAAGTTTATGAGTCCAGAACAAGAGAATCAATCTGGATTTGACCCATACAATAAGAGAGCATGATTCAGGGCATGAAACTAAGTTAGGACGAGAAGAAATGATTTCCAGAATGATCCAGACCTGATCTAAAATCAAAGGTAAAATGCCTAGACTGAAATATTTATTGTCCAGATTTAATTTCAATTTAATCCAGACCAAAGTCCAGAATTAGTCCAGATCAGAGGGAAGATTTCCAGATCAGTGGTTCAGAATTAATTATTTGGTCCAGTGATGGGCAAGATCAGAAAATCAAACCATGGCCCAGTGGTTGCCGAAATTAGAGGGACAGAATGTATAGTCCAGCAAAGGCCGAATTCAGAGGATTATAGCATATCAGGTGCGCATCCAAGATTGCCGAAATCAGAAGATCAGAGGGTCAGGAAGTGTGGTCCAGGGAAGGCCGAAATCAAAGGATCACAGCATAACAATCAGTATGGTCCAGATGTGGACTAGCGCATGAAGATCCAATGGTCCAGATTTAATCCGGAAATTTATACGGTGGAGAATTTAATTTATTTTGATCAAAGGATTTAAAAGATTTATTACAAAAATAAAGTGAGGTGTTGTGGAATTCAGGAGCTGTGGCGGGAAGGAACCAACAAATTTAATTGGCCAGTTATTTTGAAAGGAAATCTGAAGATATGTTTTTTATTTATATGAAGCCCAATTGGTCAAGTTATTTTTACAGAGAATCCAGCAAGATTCAGCTCGAATTTAAGCAATGGAAGAGGCCCTAATCTGCATCTATAAAAGGAGGCTCAAGGCAGAATACTCAAGTATCGAAAATCACAAAAGAGTCATACACTTCCAAAGCAAACACCAAAATTTTCATAGAAGTCAATTGTAAGTTCCAGCTTTCAAGAAGCAAGTACTCTTGTTATTTTCTTTCCACTGTGTGAAATCTAAGTTGTTGAAGTAGAGTCTACACTCTGAGGGAGTTAGAAGGGGTAGCAGGTTACTTGGCAATTAGATTCATACTGTTGTGTGTTAAATCTAGGTTGTTGAAGTAGAGTCTACAATCTGAGGGAGTCAGAAGGGGTAGCAAGTTACTTGGCAATTAGATTTATAGTGTTGTGATTTCTTCTACAATATGGGATTGTCAGATTGGTTGAAGACAGGAGCTGCATTCCTCAAAGAAGTCTAGGATTGTTAGACTGTTTGAGAAGAATGACTTGGAGGGTCAGTAGCAAGGTTGTAATTCAAGGTTTGAATTAGTGAAATCCTTCAAGGTGAAGGGACTGGACGTAGCCTCGTTAACGGTGAACCGGTAAAAAACTGTGAGTTTTATTTTTACTTTTATCCGCTGCTAACTCTAATTTAATTATACATCAAGTTTTGTTTTAAAAGTATAAAAACAGGAAAAGTATTCAAGTTAAGTCAAACACAATTCAACCCCCCCTTCTCGTGTTTGCACCTTCAGGTTGCGTGAGTGTTTGGATAATTGACAGACTTCACATTGAAACAAATTTGAATTTTTATTGAATAGAGAAGGAAACATTTTTTCAAGGTACATAAAGTTTGGATGTCCTAATCGATAGTGCCATAGCATGACAGCTTCCTCTAGGTTTTCACCACTTGATGCAGCAACATAGACTGAATTATTTCTTCTCTTCTTGAACTCACTAGCTTGAAGGAAGTAGAGACCTGCACATTCCTCAGCATTGCCAATCTTCCTCCCCGAATCCAAATCCTAAAATTCACATAGGTGAGGCAAGAATTTAGTGAAACAATTTAGATCTTGAGTCAATTTACTTATGGACAAAAGGTTGCAATTCAACTTTGGAACATAAAGAACTGAGTTAAGAGTAATGTCCTTGGAGATGATTACTGAGCCTTTACCAATCACTTTTGTTTTTTTGCCGTCTGCTATTCGTACCATAGAATTGTCATTGCATGGGGAATATTCATCAAATAGAGTGATATCCCCAGTCATATGAGTTTGATATTCCCTTGTCAACAAAATAAACACATGAAGGATTACCTTTTTGGGCCAAGGCAGTAGTTGAATATGTGCTAGTGTTTTGAAGGGATTGTTGTAGCAATTTTTGCAACATCTCCATTTGTTCCTTGCTGAATGGACTTGGTTCAGGTGCTGGGGCTGCCAACACTTTGCCTCTTTCTGATGTGGCAGCATGGGCGCGAATGTCGCTGTTCCTAGATGGTTTCCAGTCTGCTGGTTTTCCATGAATGACCCAACATGTTTCTTTATTGTGGCCTGATTTTTTGCAGTGATCACACCAACCTCTAGATTTTTTGTAGTTTCCTTTCACAGCCAAGGCTGAACCTTCATTAATGGAGCTCTGATCCATGCTTCCAAGCATGACTTTCCTTCAGCTCTCTTCTCTTCTCACTTCTGAAAATACTTCTCTGATGTTGGGCAGTGATGTAGGAGGGTTGGCAGCAAGAATCGAGGAAGAAACGGCTTTGCGGGGAAATGCAAAAAAGGACCATCCGGTGTCAGATTGCCTATTATTATACCTTTCCGAAAAGGGAATCGTGCCATGAACACAACTCATTGCTTGGGCCTCAAAATAGTCGTTTTAGTTTTTCCCGTAATTTCGGGCTTTTCTGTTTTACAGCCGTTTTAGTTTTTCCTTTAATTTCGGGCTTTTTTGTTTTACCTAATTTTCGTACTAAGGTTTCTATTATCTATTTAAAGACTTTCTATGCTGTAACAAACAGTATCTTTTAATAAAATAATTAATCTTGAGAGTTTTTCTCTTATCTGGTGGATTCCAGAACTTGTTCTGTTTTTAGGATTAGCACTTCCTAATCTTTGCGATTTCCGACTGCGTCAGGCAGAGGTTTGGTTCCAAGGATTCTTCCTCTTACATCATCTAGATTCTTGTTCAGGCCAAGGAGGAACTGGTATATTCGGTCTTTCTCCACCAGTTTTTTGTACTGTTTGCTGTCTTCAGGGCATTTCCATACTATATCCTCATAGATATCCAGCTACTGCCAGTAACGGGTGAGGGTATGGTAGTAATCAGTGACTGTTGTGTCTCCTTGTCGCATGTCATGGAGGAGACTCTTGATCTCGAATATGGCATAAGTATTATCAGTATTTGAGTATGTCTCCTTGGCAGCGCTCCAGATCTTGGCTGCAGTGCTGTAATACATGAAGTTTTCGCCTGCTTCAGGGGTCATTGAGTTCAGTAGCCATGTCATGACTAAACTGTTCTCTAGCTTCCACTTTGGGTAATCGGGGTCCTTTTTCTCTGGCTCTTCAGCATCATCAAAGATGTAATCTTCCTTCCCTTTTCCTTGAAGGAAGATCCGGACAGATCTTGTCTATTGGGTGTAGTTTTGGCCATTTAATTTGTAGCCAATGATGGGTATAGTGGTGTTTTCGGTCAGGCTGGTAATTGTGGAAGTTCCAGCTGCCTTTTTAGGGTTTGGGTCTGTGACTGAACTGCTTTCTTCAGCCATGGAATAATGGTGTTTTTTTTTTACTTGGACCAAGTTTGCTCTGATACCATGTAAATTATTGAGGAAATGATCTTTTCATTTCTTGAATCAGAATGGTTACAATTCTGGTTTTTAAATACAACATTCCCTTGTCAAATAAATAAATCAGAATTAAATAGGAGGGATTTACTGTACAAAGTCCCTTGATATTCTCTACAGCTATCCTATATAATATAATAAATTATTTACAAAATAACCAGTCAATAAATGACTTATTCTCAGCCACAATTTTGGAATCCAACAACTACCTTTCAACCGCGCCAAGGTAATTCATTACGGCCAGCTTTTTCCTGTGACTGACTGACTGACTAGAAATAGGCGAGAGATGCTCCTGTTGTTTTTCTGTTTGTGTTCATGATGGTACTAGATTGGTGGATTATGCAGCCCATTTAATTTGTTTGAGTCTACCAAGGAAGTTGGTGATTTCTTCTCCATTCCTTATGTTCTCAAATACATGTTTGGATTGGCTTGGAGGCCCTGAACTATTTGCTTTCTCTAGTTTCCCCCGATTGCTATGCCTATGGGAGAGGCCAGTGGGCTTCTATACACCCTTCATGTCCCTTGATCTAGTTTTGGCGTTGGAATATTAAATGAATATAACTGGAGACTTGCATGGTAATGTGTCAACAGATTGGAAACGTGATTCCTGATGTTGTATAAATGATTCTATATATAAAGAACATGACATGTGTCAAGGTTTCTTGTCTATAATTGAGATTATTTAAATTGATTGATTCATAAAATAATTACTAGAGTGACAAAAACCTTTCAAGTACACCCTGTCGTGAATTTTTTATCTGAATATCTTTTTTTTTTAACACCAAAATGAAGGTGCAAACACGAGAAGGGGGGGTTGAATTGTGTTTGACTTAACTTGAAACTTTTCCTGTTTTAATACTTTCAAAACAAAACTTGATGTATAATTAAAACAGAGTTAGCAGTAGATAAAAATAAAAATAAAACTCACAGATTTTATACTGGTTCACCGTTAACGAGGCTACGTCCAGTCCCTTCGCCTTGAAGGATTTCACTAATTCAAACCTTGCTACTGACCCTCCAAGTCAGTCTTCTCAAATAGTCTAACAATCCTAGACTTCTTTGAGGAAATACAACTCCTGTTCTTCAGCCAATCTGACACCCCAGATTGTAGAAAAATTCACAACACTATGAATCTAATTGCTAAGTACCTTGCTACCCTTTCTGAATCCCTCAATTTGTAGACTCTACTTCAACAACTTAGATACAACCCTATCTAATTGCCAAGTAACCTGCTACCTCTACTGACTCCCTCAGATTGTAGACTCTACTTCAACAACTTAGATTTGCCACAGTGAAAAGAAAATAACCGAGTACTTGCTTCTTGGAAGCTGAAACTCACAATTGACTTATATGAAAATTTGAGAGTGGTTGCTTTGGAAGTGTATGACTCTTTTGTGATTTTCGATACTTTATTCTTCAGCATTAAGTCTCTATTTATAGTTGAACTTTAGAACTTCACTGATGCTTTACTTCTGCAGTATATTTAGATTAATCTGTTTTGAAAATATTCTGGAGTATTTTGCTCAGATTCTGTTTTGATCCTTTTGCTCACTGATCTGTTTTGAGCATTTTGCTCCGCTTCTGTTTTGAGCATTTTTCTTAGATTCTTTAATCCTCATGATCAAATCTGCACCATTGGATCTTAATGCGATAGTCCACATCTGGACCAGCCTATTTGATATTCTGTGATCCTCTGATTTTGGCCATTCCTGGACCACACTTCCTAACCCTCTGATTTCGGCCACCACTGGGCTATGGTCTGATTTTCTGATCTGGACCATCACTGGACCAAATAATTATTTCTGAACCATTGAATTGGAAATTTTTACTCTGATCTGGACAGATTCTGGACTTTGGTCTGGAACAAACTGAAATTAACTTGAACAAAACATATTTCAGTCTGGACATTTTACCTTTAATTTTGGACCAGACCTGGATTGATTCTGGAACTCATTTCTTTTGGTCTGGACTTAGTTTCATGCCCTGAATCATGCTATCTTATGATCTGGGCCAAATCTGAATTGATCCTCTTGTTCTGCACTCATAAACATACCTTGTGGTCAAGTCTGGAACAAGTCTGGACTGTGTAATTTTTCACTTCCAGGCCATCTTCTGGTCAGAATAACTTCTGGAATAAAATTGATATTTGACTCCTGTTTGTCTGGAACAACTCTCCTTCTGGCAGGCTTTCCAATGGTATGATCCATGTTTCATTATGATTTTTCTTCCTTCTGTTCTGGGCCACCAAACATATCCTCTGGTGATGTTTTGACATCCTAGAACATCTTCTGGAAATTCCAGAATTCATTAACTTCTAGTGATGATGACAAAACCTTAACTTATTTTGCTAACTTATGACTCGAAAACTTTGAATTACTCCCCCTCAGACCAATCTCTCCCCCTAAGTCTGATACTCTCCTTTTCAACTCCTTCTTTGTTCTCTCTTTCTTTTCTTCTCTTCTCCTCTCCTTTTCAACTCCTTCTCTTTTCACTCTTTCTTTTTCTCTCTCCCTGATTCCTCTCCTTTTCAACTCTTTCTGTTTTCACTCTTTCTTTTTCTTTCTTTGTTTTTCTCTCTCCCTGTTTCCTCTCCTTTTCAACTCCTTCTGTTTTCTCTCTTTCTTTTTCTCTCCTTCTTTCTTTTTATCTCTCCTTTTCTACTTATTTCTCCTTTCTTTCTCTCTCTCTCTTTCTCCCCCTTTTTGTCATGAGCCAAAAAGTGGTCCTACTATTTTTGTATTTTTTGTTTTTCTCTTTACAAATTACAGAAAGTAAAAACTGAATAAAATAAAATTGCAAGAAATTTTAAAAACTCCTAAGATGACTACTTGAGCTAGTCAGATATGGAGGTCATGTTGAGATGCTTCTTAATGAACTCGAACCTATCTTCTGGTAATGCCTTGATGAAGATATCAGCCTATTGATGATCAGTGTCCACAAACTGGATGCTCAAAGTCCCTTTTTGAACATGGTCCCTAATGAAATGGTGTTTTATTTCAATGTGTATTGCTCTAGAGTGTAAGATAGGGTTATTGGTTTGGTTTATGGCTGAAGTGTTATCACAGAACAAAGGCATATTGTTTTCAAAGATGTTGTAATCTTCAAGTTGGTGTTTCATCCAGAGTAACTGTGAACTGCATCCTGCTGCTGATCTGCTGTTGACATGGCAATGGTGCTTTGTCTTTTGCTTGACCAAGAGATCAAATTTTCACCTAAAAATGTGCAGTTGCCACTGGTACTTTTCCTTTCCAACTTGTCTCCAGCATAGTCAGAATCAAAAAAATCTTTTAGTTTGTAGGTGGGTGTTTTCTTGTATAACAAGGTAAGGTTGGTGGTTCCTTTAAGGTATCTCAGAATTCGTTTGACAGTAGTTAAATGGGATTCCCTATGGTCAGCTTGAAATCGGGCACAGACACAAACACTAAACCTAATGTCAGGTCTAGAAGCAGTTAAATATAGAAGGGATCCAATAATACCTCTGTATGTTTTCTGGTCTACCTTTTTACTGGTTTCATCTTTCTCAAGTGAGCAGGTTGGGTGCATGGGGGTGGCCATAGGCTTACAGTCACTCATCTTGAACTTTTTAAGAAGTTCTTTGGTGTATTTAGATTGGTGAATGAGTATACCTATTTTACCTTGATGAATCTGAATTCCCGGGAAGAACTTAAGTTCTCCCATCATGCTCATTTGGAACTCCTTCTGCATTAGATCAGAAAACTCTTTGCACAAGGTGCCATTAGTTGATCCAAATATGATATCATCAACATAAATTTGGATAATCAGAATATCATTTTTAATAGATTTCCTAAATAATGTATTATCAATCTGGCCTCTATTAAATTCATTCTTAAGCAGAAAGTTACTAAGTCTGTCATACCATGCCCTTGGTGCTTGTTTTAAACCATATAAAGACTTTTTAAGTTTAAAAACATGGTCTGGAAAATCAGAATTTTCAAAACCAGGGGGCTGTTTGACATAGACTTCTTCACTTATGTAGCCATTTAAGAATGCACTTTTGACATCCATTTGATACAGCATTATATTATGATTAGCAGCAAATGATAAGAGAATTCTTATTGCTTCTAACTTGGCCACTGGAGCAAAAGTCTCAGTGTAATCTATACCTTCTTGTTGACTGTATCCTTGAGCTACAAGTCTAGCTTTGTTCCTTACCACTTCACCCTTTTCATTGAGTTTATTCCTAAAAACCCACTTGGTTCCAATAATGTTTTTGTTTGGTCTGGTTACCAGATCCCAAACATCATTCCTTTGGAATTCATTCAGCTCTTCTTGCATTGCAAGTATCCAACCTTCCTCTGTCAAAGCCTCATCAACATTGCTGGGTACAATTGTTGAGAGTAAACCAAACAGACTGGTTTCTCTACTTGATGATCTGGTCTTTAGAGGTTCTGCTGTACTGCCAATAATGAGAGATTCTAGATGTGAAGATTTGTACTTCCATCCATTCTTTCCCTTTGACTTGTTTTCAGAGTCAGCATGTTCTTGGTCGTTCTCAGATTCTGCTTCTGGTTCAGCTTCTGGTTCCTGTGTCTCTGGTTCACCTGCAGTTTTTTCATCTTGCTTTGACTTTTCAGAGTCAAGCTGTTTATCATCAAACTTAATGTGGATTGATTCTTCCACAGTGTAAGTTTCCTTGTTAAACACTCTATAAGCTTTTGATCTCTCAGAGTGGCCAATAAAGACACACTTTTAAGATCTAGAATCAAACTTAGCTAGGTTGTCCTTAGTGTTCAACATAAAACAGATGCAACCAAATTGCTTAAAGTAAGAGATATTTGGTTTCTTACCTTTCCATAGTTCATAGGGAGTTTTATTTAGGATGGACCTGATGTAAACTCGATTCTGAATATAGCAGGCTGTGTTGACAGCTTCTGCCCAGAGATAGGTGGCAACCTTCATGTCATTCAGCATGGTTCTGGCCATTTCCTGCAGTGATATGTTCTTCCTTTCTACCACTCCATTCTGTTGAGGTGTTCTGGGGGATGAGAAGTTGTGAGAGATGCCACTCTCATCACAGAATTCTTCAAAGTACTTGTTTTCAAATTCTCCTCCATGATCACTTCTGATGGTTATGATCTTAGTGCCCTGTTCATTCATAACTTGTTTACAGAATGAGATAAATACTTTGTGAGATTCATCTTTGTTCTTTAAAAATTTTACCCAAGTCCACCTTGAGTAATCATCAACAATCACAAAGCCATATTTCTTACCACTTAGAGAAGCTGTTTGAACAGGACCAAACAGATCTAAATGAAGCAGTTCAAGTGGTTGAGAGGTAGAAACAAAATTTTTAGTTTTAAAAGAGCTTTTAGTTTGTTTACCTCTTTGACATGCTTCACACAGAATCTCAGTTTTGGAACTTACCTTGGGCAATCCTCTTACCAACTGGAGTTTGCTCAACTCTAATATGAGTCTGGGGTTTGCATGCCCTAGCCTCTTGTGCCAAATTAGATTCTGCTCACTTACAGATAATAAGCATTTAACCTGTTGCTTAGCAAGACTAAATAGATCAATTTTATAAATATTATCCTCCCTAGTTCCAGTAAATAAAACAGTTCCATCAATTTGACTAACAGCTTTGCAAGTTTTTTGATTAAATATAACATCGTATTTGCAGTCACTTAATTGACTTATGCTTAGAAGATTATGTTTTAAACCTTTAACATACAGAACATTTTTAATAGACAAGGGAGAAGAAGTGTTACCAACAGTTCCTGTACCAATAATCTGACTTTTCTGGTTTCCTCCAAAGGAAACTTTGCCTCCATTCTTCATAGTCAAATTCAGAAACATAGATTTATCTCCTGTCATGTGTTTGGAGCAGCCACTGTCAAGATACCATGTTTTGTGTTGCTGATCAGACTTTGCCTTTTCTCTGTCAGAATCAGAGTTAGAGTCAGACTCAGATTCAGACTTAGCATCTGTTCTAGCCACTAGAGCCAGTTTTTCTTCTGGCCTGTTTGAGCAGTTTCCTTGATTCTGCTTTGGTTTATAAACCATGTTCCTCTGATGATTCTGGAACATGTTTTGGTTCTGGTGATTCTAGTGACTTGGGTGAATCTGGAAGTTCTGATGAATTTGGTATTTCTGATGATTTTGGTAACTTCTTATTTGGCTCTGGTTCTGGTTCCATAGTTGATTCTGATTCTGGTACCAATATTTATTCTGATTCCGGTTCCAGAGTTGATTCTGATTCTGGTTCCAGTATCTGTGCTTCTGATACTGATTCTAGTTCCTATTTTGATTCCAGTTCTTGTTTTGGTTCTGGTTCCAGTTTTGGTTCTGATTCCGATTTCGGTTCTGGTTGAGATGACCAGACCTTCTTCCATCAGACTCAGATTGCCTTTGTCTTGTTGTAGCAAGAACATAGACCTTCTTTTGCTTGTGCATTGCTAACATCCATTGTCCAGGCACCATTGTTGGTGTCTCCTTCTGGTTACTCAGAACATCTGCAACATAGACAATTTTATCTTTTGGTACCCAAAACTGATTGGGTCCAGGTTTGTTAGTTGTAACAGCTCTCTGATCCTGTTCAGATTTTACCATTGGACAAGATAATTCAGAGTGACCTTTCTTGGCACAAACACTACATAAAACATCATAATGAACAACTTTATTTTCAGTAATTGTTTCTGTAAAACCAAGACCTCTTTTTCCAGAATTACTGTTTCCATAAATCATAGATGCATTTTTACTTCTTTCCATTCCATTGGAAATAAAGTTTTGAAAAACTTGCTCATGCATATCAGATTTACAAACAGTTTCAGAAGTGGAACAATTATTACTTCTCAGAGTTTGGTTTTCAGAGTTGAGTCTTGCAACATCAGTTTTAAAATTTTTGTTTTCAGTTGCATACTTAGAATTTCGATTCTTTAAAACTTGGACTTCTTTGGTTAGATTTTTCTTATCTTCCCAAAGAGTTTTCAGTTTTAAAGATATCTTATTATTTGTATTTAACAAGTCCTTTAAAGTATCAATTAATTCAGGTTTAGAAAGATCAGAAAATACCTTACTGTCTTTAAAACTGAAAACTCTTAAGAAAGAAAATACAAATCTAACAGAAGAAGTTAATGTTTTAAAGAATCAGATTGCAGAATTTAAAACAGAAAGTGTCATTCTTGAAACTGATATTGCAAAATTGAAAATAGAGAATGTATGCTTGAAAAATAGTTTTGCTGAAATTAAAGATGAAAGTTTAAATCTGAAAAATAATCATAATTCAACAGCAATTGAAAATACCACAAGTAATTCTGATATGCATGAACAAGTTCTTCAAGAATTTCTTGATAGTGGTATGGAAAGAAGCAAATATGCTTCAATGATTTATGGAGTCAGTAGGAATGGAAATAGAGGTATAGGATTTGAAGAAACTATAACTGAATCTAAACCCGTGCTTAAACCTGTTCCCTCTAATATAGTGTGTGTTGGAACCAAGTTGGTTCTAAGACTTAGGATTTTGATGTTTACAAAAGTACTCAATGTAAACTTATTTTATACCTTGAATTATTAAATTAAATGTCATCAGAAACTGAAGAAATCAGAAGCAGAAGTTCAAAGGAAAATGAATTCTGGAATTTCCAGAAGATGTTTCAGGATGACAAAACTGAACCAGAAGATAACTTTGCAGGCCTATATCAGAAGGAATAAAATTCAGAATGAAACATGGATCATATCATTGGAAAGCCTTCCAGAAGGACAGTTGATCAAGACAAACAAGAATCAAATATCAATTTTATTCCAGAAGTTATTCTGACCAGAAGATGGCCTGGGAGTAAAAATTACACAGCCCAGACTTGTTCCAGACTTGACCAGAAGGTATGTTTATGAGTCCAGAACATGAAGATCAATCCAGATTTGGCCCAGACCATAAGATAGCATGATTTAGGGCATGGAACTAAGTCCAGAACAAAAGAAATGAGTTCCAGAATCAACCCAGACCTGGTCCAAAATTAAAGGTAAAATGTCCAGACTGAAATATTTTTTGATCAAGTTTATTTCAGTTTGTTCCAGACCAAATTCCAGAATCTGTCCAGATCAGAGTAAAAATATCCAGATCAATGGTTCAGAAATAATTTTTTGAGTCCAGTGATGGTCAAGATCAGAAAATCAGACCATGGCCCAGAAGTGGCCGAAATCAGAGGGACAGGCTGTGCAGTCCAGAAATGGCCGAATCCAGAAGTTCATAGCATATCAGGCGCGCATCCAGGAAGGCTGAAATCAGAAGATCAGAGGGCTATGAAGTGTGGTCCAGGAATGGCCGAAATCAAATGTTCATAGCATAGCAATTCGGCTGGTCCAGGCTGGACTATCGCATGAAAATGCTGATGATCCAGAATTGATCAATGATGGAGATTGCAAGTTATTTTAATTAAAGTGTGAAAAAGATTTGTTTTTAATTAAAGTGAAGGAGCATGGAAGTCAGAAGCTATTGGCGGGAAGCAATGCACATATTTGATTGGCTAGTTAATTTATGAAAGAAATCTAAGGCTTAAAAAAGATATGTTTTGGAATTAATTGAAGCCCGATTGGTCAATTTATTTTTGCCAGGGAATCCAGCAATATTTAGCTCGAATTTAAGGATTGGAAGAGGCCCAAATCAGCATCTATAAAAGGAGGCACAAGGCAGATTACTCATCATCGAAAATCACAAAAGGGTCATACACTTCAAAAGCAAACACTCTCAAATTTTCATATAAGTCAATTGTTGAGTCTCAGTTTTTAAAGGAAGTACTCTTGTTGTTTTCGTTCCACTTTGTCAAATCTAAGTTGTTGAAGTAGAGTCTACAAGATGTGGGAGTCAGTAGAGGTAGCAGGTTACTTGGCAATCAGATTTGTAGTGTTGAGAATTCTTCTACAATCTGGGGTGTCAGATTGGCTGAAGAACAGGAGCTGTTTTTCCTCAAGAAGTCTAGGATTGTTAGACTATTGAGAAGACTGACTTGGAGGGTCAGTAGCAAGGTTGTAATTCAAGTTTGAATTAGTGAAATCCTTCAAGGCGAATGGACTGGACGTAGCCTCGTTAACGGTGAACCAGTATAAAATCTGTGAGTTTTATTTTTATTCGCTGCTAACTCTGTTTAATTATACATCAAGTTTTGTTTTGAATGTATTAAAACAGGAAAAGTTTCAAGTTAAGTCAAACACAATTCAACCCCCCCTTCTCGTGTTTGCACCTTCAGTGTGTACTGTTTGTTAAAAGAAAGGTCATTCCAAAGTGTCTTGTCCTATGCTAAATACAAGGGAAAACAAGAAACTTTTCAAGACTAACAAACCTGGACCCAACCAGATTTGGGTACCAAAAGATAAAATTGTCTATGTTGCAGATGTTCTAAGCAACCAAATTGAAACACCAGTCATGGTGCCTGGTCAATGGATGTTGGCAATATATGAAGGGAAAAAGGTCTATGTTCCAACATCTACCAAACAGAAGCCAATTAACTCTGATGGAAGAAGAACTGGTATATACAATGCCTATCAGAACCAAAACCATAGGAGGAACAAGAAATACCAAAACAGACAGAGAAATCACACATATCAACAAAACTGGAACTACCAGAGGAATCAGAATTATCATCAGTTCCAGAACTATCAGAGGAACCTGATATATGAGCAGAAAGAGAAGTGTTAGTATCTAGAGAGTTCTTCAAACACTCCAGTAAAATTCATCAAGACTACAAACCAAGAAGGGAATTCACATTCCTTCATCCAAACCATCTAATCACAGAACATACAGATTCAGAATCTGAAAATCAGAAACAAGAGGATTTTCAGAGTAAAATTGAAACTGTTGACATAGAGGTTACATTTTGCTGTAAATACTATTATTGTTTGATATTTATGTTTAATGTGATAACAAGAAGCTTGATCTTAAAAATCAAAGCTAGATAAGTATTCGACAGGTTGTCAAACTGTCAGAGGAACCAAGTGATTCACGTGATGTGAACACTTCAACAGAAACAGTATTTCAGTGGTTTCAAAACCAAGCAGAAACCACGAGTAGCAGAATTAATGGTTTGGCTGTATTGAGTTCATTTTTAAATTATTCGATTTGTATTATGTTATATGACAAATAGCTTGATCTGAAAAGTCAAAGCAAGATGAAGCTGATGCAGGTTAACCAGAACTAGAGGAAACTGATGCTGGTTTACCAGAACCAGAGGAAATTAAAGCTAGTTTACCAGAACCAGAGGAAACCGATGCAGGTTTACTAGAACCAGAAGCTGATACAGATCTACCAGAACCAGAAGCTAATGTAGACAAACCAAGAGAGCTTGAATAGATGGAAGATGAAAGAAGAACCTGATAAGTCTTCAGAGGATAAATCTGAAGATAAGTTAGAAAAAAAAATAGATCACTCCAAGACATGACCAGAACTATGTTAAATGATTTAAATGTTGCAAAACATTTTTGAGCTGAAGCAATCAACACTGCATGTTACATTAAGAATAGACTTTTTATTAGGTCTACGTTGTTTAAAACACTATATGAATTATGGAAAGATCTAACAAAATCAGAGGAAGCAAAAATAGACAAACCAGCAGAAGTAGATAAACCAGCAGAATTTGGAGAAGTGAAGGATACAAGCAAGTTAGAAGCATGTGACACATTTTCAAAGGATGAATCTGATCAAATCAGAACCAGTCATGAGAAATCAGAAGAGAAACCTGGATGGAAATATCAATCATCTCTTTCTGAAAATCTGATCATTGGAAGTGGAAGTGATTCTTTAAGAAGCAGATCATCATTAAAAAATATAAGTCTGTTTGGTTTAATCTCATCGATTGAGCCTACATCTGTTAGTGAAGCATTGGCAGATGATGGATGGATTATTGCAATGCAGGAAGAGTTAAATGAATTTAAGAGGAATGATGTTTGGGATCTAGTTCCAAGACCAGAGAAGATTATTGTGGGAACCAAGTGGGTCTTCAGAAATAAGCTAAATGAAAAGGGTGAAGTAGTCAGAAACAAGGCAAGGCTTGTGGCACAAGGTTACATTCAACAAGAGGGTATTGATTACACTGAGACATTTGCTCCAGTGGCCAGGTTGGAAGCTTTTCGTATCTTATTGTCCTTTGTTGCAAGTAATAATATCAAATTATTTCAAATGGATGTTAAAAGTGCTTTTCTCAATGGTTATTTGAGTGAAGAGGTATATGTTAAACAACCTCCAGGTTTTGAAAATTCTGAATTTCCAAACCATGTCTTTAAACTGAAAAAATCCTTGTATGGGTTAAAACAAGCACCTAGAGCATGGTATGATAGACTCAGTAATTTCTTACTTAAAAATAACTTTGAAAGAGGAAAAATAGACAATACTTTGTTTAGCAGATCAATAGAAAATGATATTTTGATCATTCAAATTTATGTTGATGATATTATTTTTGGATCTACTAATGGCATTCTTTGTCAAGAATTTTCTGAATTAATGCAGCATGAATTTCAAATGAGTATGATGGGAGAACTTAAGTTCTTTCTAGGAATACAAATTCAACAAAGTTCAGAAGGTATTTACATTCACCAAACTAAATATACAAAGGAACTTCTCAAGAAGTTTAAGATGAGTGATTGCAAACCTATGACTACACCAATGCATCCTACTTGTTCACTTGATAAAGATGAATCAGGAACAAAAGTTGACCAGAAAATCTACAGAGGAATGATAGGATCATTACTCTACCTTACTGCTTCTAGACCTGATATCATATTTAGTGTGTGTGTATGTGCTCGATTTCAATCTGATCCTAGAGAATCTCATCTAACTGCTGTTAAGAGAATCCTTAGATACCTAAAAGGCACTACCAACCTCACCTTGTTTTACAAGAAAACTCCTACATACAAACTGAGTGGATACTGTGATTCTGACTATGCTGGAGATAAACTTGAAAGAAAAAGCACCAGGTGCTATTGTACCTTTTTAGGAGACAATTTAATTTCGTGGTCCAGTAAGAGACAACACACCATTGCCATGTCAACAGTAGAGGCTGAATACATTTCAGCAGCTGGCTGCAGCTCTCAACTACTCTGGATGAAGCATCAACTTGAAGACTACAAAATATTGGAATCTAACATACCCATCTATTGTGATAACACCTCTGCAATTTGCCTAACCAAAAACCCTATCTTACATTCTCGAGCCAAACACATAGAGATCAAACACCACTTCATCAGAGATTATGTTCAAAAAGGGGTACTTAACATTCAATTTGTAAACACTGATCATCAATGGGCTGACATATTCACTAAATCACTACCTGAAGATAGGTTTGAATTCATCAAGAAAAACCTTAATCTTATCTTCATCCCTAACCTAATAGCTTAGTTTAATTTTTATGTTATTTTATTTTTCATGTAATTTTATAAAAAAAAAACAGAGGATCTCTTTTCTTCATTCAATCCTTTTTGTCTGATGACAAAGGGGGAGAAGATGTAATATTTGATAAAATATCCGAGGGAGAAGATGATGTATTTGAAAGAAGGAGAAGATGATGTATGATGCATTTGATATCTGGGCATTAGACTTAGGGGGAGAAAATATAAAATGATGCTTAGTCTTAGGGGGAGTCAAAGTCAAAAAAAAGAAAAAGTATTATAAAAAATACATTGTTTGTCATCATCAAAAAGGGGGAGATTGTTGGAACCAAGTTGGTTCTTGCAATTAAGGTTTTGATGTTAACAAATGTATTTTATGAAAATAACATATTTGACTTAGAAGAAGAATGAAAAATGTCATCAGAAGATGACGTCACTAGAAGCAGAAATCAGAGGATGATGTCACCAGAAGCATAAATCAGAGGATGACGTCACCAGAGGATATCTTCAGATGAATCTGTCTGAGAAAAATGCTCGAAACAGAATTGGAGAAAAAGGCTCAAAACAGAATCTGAGAAAAATGCTCAAAACAGAATTGAAGAAAAAGGCTCAAAACAGAATGTGAGAAAAATGCTCAAAACAGATCAGTGAGCAAAAGACTCAAAACAGAATCTGAGCAAACTAGTCCAGAATATTCTCAAAACAGATTAATCGAAATACACTCCTGAAGTAAAGCATCAGTGAAGCCCTAAAGTTCAACTATAAATAGAGGCTTAATGCTGAAGAATAAAGAATCGAAAAACACAAGAACTCAAACTTCAATTCAAAGTTATCTGAGAGTTCAAAAGTGAGAAACACAAATGAGCAAGAGCAATATTTTCTAAGTGTTTTTGAGAGAGAAATACAGTGCAACAACCAGCTTTCCAGAAGCAATAAAAGAGTGCAAGAATAAGTGCAGCAAACAGCTTTTCAGAAACAACGTTGCAAAGTTCCAAACCTTTATTATAATGGTGTAGATTCCTTCTTCAATCTGGGGTTGTCAGATTGGTAGGAAAAGACTTGGCTGGTTTAGTCAAGGTGTTGTTATTCCTCAAAAGTCGGGGGTTGTCAGGCTGTTTGAGAAGACTTAGCTGGTTTAGTTAAGGTGTTGTTGTTCCTCAAAAGTCTGGGGTTGTCAGGCTGTTTGGGAAGACTGACTTGAAGGGTCAGTGGTGTTGTAATTCAAAGGAGTTTGAATTAGTGAAAAGGCCTTCTGGAGGAAGGGACTGGACGTAGCCTAGTTAACGGTGAACCAGTATAAATTGATGTGTTATTATGTTATTATTATCCGCTGCTGAATCTGATTAGTTATTTATCGAATAATTCAAATCAATATTTAACAAAACATCAAAAGTAATTAAGTTTGGCAAACACAATTCAACCCCCCTTCTCGTGTTTGCACCTTCATTGCTGTGTTCTTATGCTGTTATTTTCCGCTGCTAAGTCTGATTATTTATTCATCAAGTTAATCACATCAACATTCAACAAAACAACAAAAAGATTCAAAGTTTGGCAAACACAATTCAACCCCCCTTCTCGTGTTTGCACCTTCACTTATCCCACTTATCAAATTATTCTCATGATAAGCTGAAATGGTTTCCATTTGTATTTTGGTTCTTGGAGCAAACGTTCGCATAACCAATAACCATTGTGGGAGTTGATTGTAAGACTCTTCCCAATTGCCATAAATTTTTTCGACCGCTTTATTTTTTGCTATCCAAGGCTTTCTATAACTTACGGTATAGTTATGCAAAGCCTGAATCTGAACAATAATGACTTTAACTTTGATTGAAGGGTCCACTTTCAGCACTTGCATAATGCTTGTACATATCATGTCAGAATCGAGTTTCTAATGTGAAGGTGCAAACACGAGAAGGGGGGGTTGAATTGTGTTTGTCAAACTTGATTTCTTTTGCTGTTTTGTTGAATGTTAATATGAATTATTCGATATATAACTAATCAGATTCAGCAGCGGATAATAATAACACAGCAATTTATACTGGTTCACCGTTAACTAGGCTACGTCCAGTCCCTTCCTCGAGAAGGTCTTTTCACTAATTCAAACTCCTTTGAGTTACAACACCAATGACCCTACAAGCCAGTCTTCCCAAACAGCCTGACA
This sequence comes from Cicer cuneatum, assembly GCA_037974295.1. NCBI lineage: Eukaryota > Viridiplantae > Streptophyta > Magnoliopsida > Fabales > Fabaceae > Cicer > Cicer cuneatum. The sequence goes on along the minus strand of JBBPBO010000004.1, from coordinate 12,579,512 downwards.
ACCCCAGACTTATGAGGAACAACAACACCTTGACTATACCAGCCAAGTCTTCTCCAACAGCCTGACAACCCCAGACTTTTGAGGAACAACAACACCTTAACTAAACCAGCTAAGTCTTCTCAAACAGCCTGACAACCCTAGACTTTTGAGGAACGATAACAACACCTTGACTCTACAAGTCAAGTCTTCTCCTACCAATTTGACAACCCCAGATTGAAGAAGGAATCTACACCACTCTCGGGTTATATAATAAAGGTTTGAAACTTTGCAACGTTGCTTCTGGAAAGCTGTTTGCTGCACTTATTTTTGCACTCTTTTATTGCTTATGGAAAGCTGATTGTTGCACTGTATTTCTCTCTCGAAAACACTTAGAAAATATTGCTCTTGCTCATTTGTGTTTCTCTCATTTGAACTCTCAAATAACTTTGAATTGAAGCTTGAGTTCTTGTATTTTTTGATGCTTTATTCTTCAGCATTAAGTCTCTATTGATAGTTGAACTTTAGAACTTCACTGATGCTTTACTTCTGGAGTGTATTTCGATTAATCTGTTTTGAGATTATTCTGGAGTAGATTGCTCAAATTCTGTGTTGAGCCTTTTGCTCACTGATCTGTTTTGAGCATTTTGCTCCACTTCTGTTTTGAGCATTTTTCTCATATTCTGTTTTGAGCATTTTTCTCAGATTCTGTTTTGAGCCTTTTTCTCCAATTCTGTTTTGAGCATTTTTCTCAGATTCTGTTTTGAGCATTTTTCTCTAACAGATTCATCAGACGATATCCTCTGGAGACGTTATTGGAACCAAGTTGGTTCTAAGTACTTAGGATTTTGATGTTTACAAAAGCACTCCATGTAATCTTATTTTGAACCTTGAATTATTAAATCAAAGCTGAAGTAAACAAAAGTAGAAGATCAAAGGGTTCCAGAGATTGAATCCTCAAGGTACTAGAAGATACTCCAGGATGTCAAAACACTACAAGAGGATATATTTGCTGGCCCAGATCAGAAGGAAGCAAAGTCAGAAGGAGACTTGGACCATACCAGAGGGAATCTTGCTAGAGGGAGAGTTGTTCCAGACCAGAAGATGTCATAAGTCAGACTTAATCCAAAAGTTATTCTGACCAGAAGATGGCCTGACAGTGAAATAATAAACAGCCCAGACTTGATCCAGACTTAATCAGAGGATAAGTTAATGGGTCCAGAACAAGAAAATCAATCTAGATGTGACCCAGACCAGAAGATAGCATGAATCAGGGTATGAAACTAAGTCCAGACCAGAAGAAATGATTTCCAGAATTGATCCAGACCTGATCCAAAATCAAAGGTAAAATGTCCAGACTGAAATATTATTTGTCTAGAGTTAATTTCAGTTTAATCCAGACCAAGTCCAGAATTGGTCCAGATCAGAGGGAAGATATTCAGATCAATGGTTCAGATATAAGTATTTGGCTCAGTGTTTGCCGAGATCAGAAGATCAGACAATGGCCCAGTGTTGGCCGAAATCAGAAGGTCAGAAAGTGTAGTCCAGCAGTGGCCGAGATCAGAGGATCACCGCAGATTAGTTTGCTGGACCAGGTTGGCCGAGATCAGAAGATCAGAAGATCAGAAGGTGTGGTCCAGGGTTGGCCGAAATCAGAGGATCACAGCAGATCGCTTAGTATGGTCCAGATGTGGACTAGCGCAGAAGATCAAACGGTCCAGATTTAATCTTGAGGATTAATGGTGGAGATTTAATTTAATTTGATCAAAGTATTAAAAGATTTGTTACAAAAATAAAGTGAAGTCGTATGGAAGATCAGGAGCTGTTGGCGGGAAGAAACTAAAGACATGATTGGCCAGTTATTTTTGAAAGAAAATATGAAGCATAAAAAAGATATGTTTTTTATTTAAGTGAAGCCCGATTGGTCAAGATATTTTTGCAAGAGAATCCAACAGATACAGCTCGAAATTAAGCTTGGAAGAGGCCCTAATTCGCATCTATAAAAGGAGGCTCAAGGCAGAATACTTAGTATCGAAAATCACAAAAGAGTCATACACTTCCAAAAGCAAACACTCAAGTTTTCAGTGAGGTTAATTGTGAGTTCCAGCTTTCCAGAAGCAAGCACTCGTGTGATTTTCTCTCCCTTGTGTTAGATCTAAGTTGTTGAGGTAGAGTCTATAATCTGAGGGAGTCAGAAAGGGTAGCAGATTACTTGGCAATTAGATTCAAGGCGTTGTAATTCCTTCTACAATCTGGGGTTGTCAGATTGGTAGGAGAAGACTTGACTTAGGAAGTCAAGGTGCTGTATTCCTCAATAGTCTAGGATTGTTAGACTGTTTGAGAAGACTGACTTGGAGGGTTAGTGGAACTGTTGTAATTTAAGGTTTGAATTAGTGAAATCCTTCAAGGTAAAGGGACTGGACGTAGACTCGTTAACGGTGAACCAGTATAAAATTCTGTGTTTTTATTTTTACTTTATATCCGCTGCTAACTCTGTTTTATTCATACATCAAGTTTTGTTTTAAAACTGGAAAAACAGAAAAAGTATTCAAGTTAGTCAAACACAATTCAACCCCCCCTTCTCGTGTTTGCACCTTCAATTGCATCAGAGCTCGGTCTCAAGGCTGAGCACTTAACAGTGTTTGAGGAAAGGTCCAAGGGTTCAACATGTCAGAAGAATTGGGAGGCAACATCAAAAAACCACCACTTGTTGATGGAGAAAGGTTTGAGCATTGGAAGGACAGATTGAGATGTTTCTTCATATCTCAAGATCCTGAATTATGGAAGTTGGTAGTCAAAGGATACACTACACCTACTGTTCCAGGAGATCCAACTAAAGAACTGGACATGGAAGATATGAAATCAGACTAGAGCAGATTATACAAACTGCATGACAAGTCCAGAAACATCATGATCAGTGCCATCACATTCAAGGAATTTGACAGATGCACAGATAAAGAAACAGCAAAGAGCATTTTTGACGGTTTGGTTTTGACCTATGAAGGAAGCCAGCAGGTTCAAGAAGCAAAGGCTAACATACTGGTCAAACAGTATGAGATGTTCAAGATAGAAGATGATGAAGACATCGATGGACTGTTTTGTAGATTCCAGACTCTGATATCTGGACTGAAGGTCTTGAAGAAAAGCTACACAACAGCAGATCATGTCAAGAAGATTATAAGAAGTTTACCAACCAAGTGGAGACCAATGGTTACTACAGTTCAGCAAGCCAAAGATCTGAATAACTTAAGACTTGAAGATCTAATCAGCTCACTCAAGTCTCATGAAATAGATTTGGAAAGCAGATGAACCAAAGAAGAAGAAGAATCTGGCCCTGAAGTCAAAACAGAAGAAAGCTGCAAAGGCAGCACCAGAATCAGAGGATAGCGACAGTGACTGTGATGATATGGCTTACTTAACCAAACAGATGGTTAAGATATGGGAAAACAGAAAGAGGAGAGGCTCCAGGAAGATCATAACAGCAAAGGAAAGGAAGAATCTGACAAGAAGAGTATCGTTTGTTATGGATGCAATGAACCTGGACATATCAAGTCAGAATGTCCAAATCTGGAAAAAGACAAACAGCACAAGAAGAGTTCCAGATTCAGAAAGAAGGGTCTGATGGCAGCCTGGGATGCATCAGAATCAGAGGAAGAATCGTCTGATGAAGAAGAGGCAAAAACATCAAAGATGGCACACATCAGGTCTGCCTCTGGAATTCATAAAGGCACGATTTCAGGAAGGAAAGCAGGTAGAAGGAAGAATGATCGAAGCAAACATTCAAGCAAGTCTGGAAGCACATCAGAGGAAACAATTCTGTCTCTGATGGCTCATACCAACTCAAGTTCTGAATATAGCTCAGGCTCTGGAACAGAATCAGAAGATGAAGACAATGAGGTATTTTCTGATCTGTCTAAATCTGAATTAATTGAGACTTTAAAAGACTTGTTAAATGCAAACAATAAAAGGTCTTTAAAACTGAAAACTCTTAGGGAAGATAAGGAAAATCTAACCAAAGAAGTCCAAGTTTTAAAGAATCGAAATTCTGAGTATGCAACTGAAAACAAAAATTTTAAAACTGATGTTGCAAGACTCAAATCTGAAAACCAAACTCTGAAAAGTAATAATTGTTCCACTTCTGAAACTGTTTGTAAATCTGATATGCATGAGTAAGTTTTTCAAAACTTTATTTCCAATGGAATGGAAAGAAGTAAAAATGCATCTATGATTTATGGAAACAGTAACACTGGAAAGAGAGTTATTTGTTTTACATAAACGATTGCTGAAAGTAAAGTTGTTCATTCTGATGTTTTATGCTTTGTTTGTGCTAAGGAAGGTCACTCTGAACTATCTTGTCCAATGGTAAAATCTGAACAAGATCAGAGAGCTGTTAAGACTAATATACCTGGACCCAATCAGTTCTGGGTACCAAAAGATCAAATTGTCTATGTTGCAGATATTCTGAGCAACCAGAAGGAGACACCAACAATGGTGCCTGGACAATGGATGTTGGCAATGCACAAGCAGAAGAAGGTTTATGTTCCTGCTACAACAAGACAAAGGCAATCTGAGTCTGATGGAAAAAGGTCTGGTCAACTCAACCAGAATCGGAATCAGAACCAGAACTGGAACCAGAACCAGAACTGGAACCAGTATCAGAAGCACAAAAACTGGAACAAGAACCAATACTGGAACTAGAATCAACACTGGAACCAGTACCAGAATCAGAACAGGAATTACCAGAATTACCAAATTCATCAGAACCACCAGATTCACTCAAATCACCAGAATCATCAAGGTTATCAGAATCATAGGATTCACCAAAATTACCAGAATCAAAACATGTTCCAGAATCATCAGAGGAACATGGTTTATCAATCAAAGCAGAATCAAGAAGACTGCTCAAAGAGGCCAGAAGAAGAACAGGCTCTAATGGCTCGAACAGAAGCTAAGTCTGAATCTGAGTTTGACTCTGATTATGAAGAGTGGAGGCAAAGTTTCCTTTGGAAGAAACCAGAAAGGTCAGATTATTGGTACAGGAACTGTTGGTACCACTTCTTCTTCCCTATCTATTAAAAATGTTCTGCTAGTTAAAGGGCTAAAACATAATCTTATGAGCATAAGTCAATTAAGTGATTGCAATTATGATGTTATCTTTAATAAAAAAACTTGCAAAGCTGTTAGTCAACTTGATGGGTTGGTTTTATTTACTGGCACTAGGAAGGATAATGTTTATGAAATTGATCTGTCAGTCTTGCTAAGCAACAGGTTAAATGCTTATTGTCTGTGAGTGAGCAGAATCTGATTTGGCACAAAAAGTAAGGGCATGCAGACCCTAGGCTTATATCCAAATTGAGCAAACTCCAGTTGGTAAGAGGGCTTCCCAAGGGTATTAAGATCATAACCATCAGAAGTGATCATGGAGGTGAATTCGAGAACAAGTATTTTGAAGAATTCTATGATGAGAATGGCATCTCTCACAACTTCTCATCCCCCAGAACACCTCAACAGAATGGAGTGGTAGAAAGGAAGAACAGATCACTGCAGGAGATGGCCAGAACCATGCTGAATGATATGAAGGTTGCCACATACCTTTGGGCAGAAGTTGTCAACACAGCCTGCTACATTCAGAATAGAGTCTACATCAGGTCCATCTTAAATAAAGATAACCTAGCTAAGTTTGATTCAAGATCTCAAAAGTGTATCTTTATTGGCTACTTTGAGAGATTAAAAGCTTATAGAGTGTTTAACAAAGAAACTAACACTGTGGAAGAATCAATCCACATTAATTTTGATGATAAACAGCTTTACTCTGAAAAGTCAAAGCAAGATGAAGAAATTGCAGGTGAACCAGAGGCACAGGAACCAGAAGCTGAACCAGCAGCATAATTTGAGAAAGATCAAGATGAAAAGAACATTCTGACTCTGAAGACAAGTCAGAGGGAAAGAATGGATGGAAGTACAAGTCTTCACATCCAGAATCTCTCATTATTGGTAGTGCAGCAGAACCTTTAAAGACCAGATCATCAAGTAGAGAAACCAGTCTATTTGGTTTACTCTCAACAATTGAACCAAGCAATGTTGATGAGGCTTTGGCAGAGGAAGGATGGATACTTGCAATGCAAGAAGAGTTGAATGAATTCAAAGGAATGATGTTTGGGATCTGGTACCCAGACCAAACATAAACATTATTGGAACCAAGTGGGTTTTCAGGAATAAACTCAATGAAAAAGGCGAAGTGGTAAGGAACAAAGCCAGATTAGTAGCTCAAGGATACAGTCAACAGGAAGGTATAGATTACACTAAGAATTTTGCTCCAGTGGCCAGGTTAGAAGCAATTAGAATTCTCTTATCATTTGCTGCTAATCATGATATAATGCTGTATCAAATGGATGTTAAAAGTGCATTCTTAAATGGCTACATAAGTGAGGAAGTCTATGTCAAACAGCCCCCTGGATTTGAAAATTCTGATTTTCCAGACTATGTTTTTAAACTTAAGAAATCTTTATATGGTTTAAAATAAGCACCAAGGGCATGGTATGACAGACTTAGTAACTTTCTGCTTAAGAATAAATTTGATAGAGGCCAGATTGATAATACTCTATTTAGGAAATCTATTAAAAATGATATTTTAATTATTCAAGTTTATGTTGACGATATCATCTTTGGATATACTAATGGCACTTTGTGCAAGGAGTTTTCTGACCTAATGCAGAAAGAGTTTCAAATGAGCATGATGGGAGAACTCAAGTTCTTCTTGGGAATTCAAATTCACCAAGGTAAATTAGGTATACTCATTCACCAATCTAAATATACTTAAGAACTTCTTAAAAAGTTCAAGATGAGTGAATGTAAGCCTATGGCCACCCCCATGCACCTAACCTGCTCACTTGAGAAAGATGAAACCAGCCAAAAGGTAGACCAGAAAACATACAGAGGTATGATTAGATCCCTTCTTTATTTAACTGCTTCTAGACCTGACATCTTGTTTAGTATTTGTGTTTGTGCCCATTTTCAATCTGACCCTAGGGAATCCCATTTAACGATTGTCAAACGAATTATGAGATACCTTAAAGGAACCACCAACCTTACCCTGTTATACAAGAAAACCCCCACCTACAAACTCAGAGGTTTTTGTGATTCCGACTATGCTGGAGACAAGCTGGAAAGGAAAAGTACAAGTGGCAACTGCACTTTCTTAGGTGATAATTTGATCTCTTGGTCAAGCAAAAGACAAAGCACCATTGCCATGTCAACAGCTGAAGCTGAGTATATATCAGCAGCAGGATGCAGTTCACAGTTACTCTGGATAAAACATCAACTTGAAGATTACAACATCTTTGAAACCAATATCCCTTTGTTATGTGATAACACTTCAGCCATAAACCAAACCAAGAACCCTATCTTACACTCTAGAGCCAAACACATTGAAATAAAACCCCATTTCATTAGGGACCATGTTCAAAAAGGGATTTTAAGCATCCAGTTTGTGGACACTGATCATCAATGGGCTGATATCTTCACCAAAGCATTACCAGAAGATAGGTTCCAGTTATCAAGAAGCATCTCAATGTTGTCTCCATATCTGACTAGCTCAAGTAGTCTTCTTAGGAGTTTTTTTTTTAATTTTCTTGTAATTTTATTTTATGCTTTTTAATTTTCTGTTTTTACTTTCTGTAATTTGTAAAGAGAAAAACAAAAAATTACAAAAACAGTAGGATCTCTTTTTGGCTAATGACAAAAAGGGGGAGAGAGAGAAAAAGGAGAAATAAGTAGAAAGGAGAGATAAAAAGAAAGGAGGAGCGAAAAAGAAAATGATGAAAAGAGAAGGAGTTGAAAAAGAGAAGAATCAGGGAGAGAGAAAAAGAAATAGTGAAAAAGCGAAGAAGTTGAAAAGGAGAGGAAACAGGGAGAGAGAAAAATAAAGAGCGAAAAAGAAATAGTGAAAAAAGAAGGAGTTGAAAAGGAGAGGCTATGTGAAGGGAGAAAAGAAAGAGAGAATAAAGAAGGAGTTGAAAAGGAGACGAGAAGAGAAGAAAAGAAAGAGTGAAAAGAGAAGGAGTTGAAAAGGAGAAGAAAAAGTCAGTATCAGACTTAGGGGGAGAGATTGGTCTGAGGGGGAGTAATTCAAGTCTTCGAGTTATAAACTAGCAAAATAAGTTAAGGTTTTGTCATCATCAAAAAGGGGGAGATTATTGGAACCAAGTTGGTTCTAAGTACTTAGGATTTTGATGTTTACAAAAGCACTCCATGCAATCTTATTTTGAACCTTGAATTATTAAATCAAAGCTGAAGTAATCAGAAGCATAAGATCAAAGGGTTCCAGAGATTGAATCCTGAAGTTACCAGAAGATACTACAAGATGTCAAAACACTACCAGATGATATATTTGCTGGCCCAAATCAGAAGGTAGCAAATTCAGAAGGAGACCTGGACCATACCAGAGGGAAGCCTGTCAGAGGGAGAGTTGTTCCAGACCAGAAGATGTCATAAGTCAGACTTAATCCAGAAGTTATTCTGACCAGAAGATGGCCTGGCACTGAGATGATAAACAGCCCAGACTTGATCCAGACATAATCAGAGGATAAGTTAATGGGTCCAGAACAAGAAACTCAATCCAGATTTGACCCAGACCAGAAGATAACAAGAATCAGGGTATGAAACTAAGTCCAGACCAGAAGAAATGATTTCCAGAATTGATCCAGACCTGATCCCGAATCAAAGGTAAAATGTCCAGACTGAAATATTATTTGTCCAGAGTTAATTTCAGTTCAATCCAGACCAAGTCCAGAATTGGTCCAAATCAAAGGGAAGATATTCAGATCAATGGTTCAGATTTAAGTATTTGGCCCAGTGTTGGCCGAAATCAGAAAGTCAGAAAAGTTTGGTCCAGCAATGGCCGAGATAAGAGGATCACAGCAGATCAGTTTGCTGGACAAGGTTGGCCGAGATAAGAAGATCAGAAGGTGTGGTCCAGGGTTGGCCGAAATCAGAGGATCACAACAGATCACTTAGTATAGTCCAGATGTGGTCTAACACAGAAGATCAAACGGTCCAGATTTAATCATAAGGATTAACGGTGGAGATTTAATTTAATTTGATCAAAGTATTAAAAGGATTTCTTACAAAAATAAAGTGAAGTCGTATGGAAGATCAGGAGCTGTTGGCGGGAAGAAACTAAAGACATGATTGGCCAGTTATTTTTGAAAGAAAATATGAAGCATAAAAAAGATATGTTTTTTATTTAAGTGAAGCCCGATTGGTCAAGATATTTTTACAAGAGAATCTAGCAAGATACAGCTCAAAATTAAGCATGGAAGAGGCCCTAATTCGCATCTATAAAAGGAGGCTCAAGGCAGAATACTTAGCATCAAAAATCCCAAAAGAGTCATACACTTCCAAAAGCAAACACTCAAGTTTTCAGTGAGGTTAACTGTGAGTTCCAGCTTTCCAGAAGCAAGCACTCGTGTTATTTTCTTTCCCTTGTGTTAGATCTAAGTTGTTGAAGTAGAGTCTACAATCTGAGGGAGTCAGAAGGGATGTAAGACCCTTAACAACTGAGGATATTGCTCCCTCATCTTACTCTCCAGTTCCCAAGTCGCATCTCCCGTAGTCGGATTCCAAATCACTTTGACTAGTGGGACTTCCTTGTTCCTCAACTGTTTAATCTTCCTGTCTTCAATCCTTACAGGGAATACTTCAAATGACAGGTTATCCTTCAGCTGAATTGTATCTGGTTCGATCACATGTGACGGGTCTGCAATGTATTTCCTTAACTGCGACACATGAAATACGTCGTGAATGTTGGACAGTATTGGAGGTAAAGCGATCCGATAAGCCAATGGTCCAATACGTGCAGTAATCTAGTATGGTCCAACTTTCTTGACTTAATAGCTCTGCCAACTCGCGTTGTAGGCGTGACCCTTAGGAATACATGATCACCCTGCTCGAATTCCAAAGGTCTGCGACGCTTGTCCGCATAACTCTTCTGACGATCTTGTGCAATCTTCATTTTCTCTTGTATCCTCTTGATTTTCTTTGTAGTTTGCTCCACCATCTCAGGTCCAACAATCATGCTCTCTCCGTCGTTATACCAGCATAAAGGCGTCTGACACTTGCGTCCATATAGAGCCTCACAGGGTGCCACTCCAATACTTGCGTAAAAACTGTTGTTGTAAGTAAACTCAATCAATGGCAACACCTCATCCCAGTTTCCTCTGTCATCCAACACACATGCTCTCAACATATCTTCCAAGGACTGATTTGTTCTCTCAGTTTGTCCGTCTGTTTGCGGATGATAAGCGGAACTCAATTTCAGTTTCGTTCCCAACGCTTCATGCAGCGCTCCCCAAAAATGAGATGTGAATTTTGGGTCCGGTCCGATACGATACTCGATGGAACGCCGTGTAACCTCACAATCTCGGCGGTGTAGATTTCTGTCAGCTTATCTACTTTGTAAGTGGTCCTTACAGGTATGAAATGTGCGGACTTTGTCAATCGATCCACTATTACCCAAATTGAATCATTCTTTTTCCTTGTCTTGGGCAGCCCTGTTATAAAATCCATGGAAATGCTGTCCCACTTCCATTCCGGTATCTCCAGAGGTTGCAACATTCCAGCAGGTCGTTGATGTTCCACTTTCGCTTTTTGACAAGTCAAACAAGCCGATACGTACTCCGCTACGTCGCTCTTCATTCCTGGCCACCAGTAATTCTGTCTTAAATCCTGGTACATCTTGGTTGCTCCAGGATGAATACTCAACTTACTCTTACGAGCCTCTTCCAAAATCGCTCTTCTCATCTCTGCAACTTCCGGTACACGAATTCTTCCATTACATCTCAGAATATTATCTGTTCCGACGCTGAACTCAGTTGTCTTTCCTTGTGCTATCAGATTCCTCTTTTCTTGGATCAGTGCGTCATCTTGCAAGTTTGCAATCTCCTCAAGTAATCCACTCGAAATTGTTATCATTCCACACTTTAACATTCCTGGTGCAAACTTTACGTCCAAGTGTAGATCTCTAAATGCTTCCCACAACTCCTCTTGTCTGGCCATTATCATTGAAGATACTAACACACTCTTCCGACTCAATGCATCAACCACCACATTGGCTTTTCCAGGGTGGTACTGCAATATAAAGTCAAAATCCTTGAGAGTCTCCATCCACCTTCTCTGACGCATGTTCAATTCCTTCTGATCGAATAGATACTTCAAACTCTTATGGTCACTGAATACCGTGAACGTGCATCCATATAAGTAGTGCCTCCAAACTTTTAACGCAAACACTACTGCAACAAGCTCTAAATCATGAGTAGGGTAGTTTCGTTCGTGAGTTTTCAAGTGTCTTGAGGCGTAGGCTACAGCTTTCTTGTGTTGCATCAAAACACATCCCAGACCTTGGTGAGATGCATCACAATAAACCTCATATGGTTCCTCTGTTTGTGGCAAAACCAATACTAGTGAGGTTGTCAACTTTTCCTTAAGCAACTGAAAACTTTCCTCACACTTCTCCGTCCATGCAAACGGTTGATTCTTTCTAGTGAGTCGTGTCAAAGGAGCTACAATCTTAGCAAATCCTTCAATGAATCTCCTGTAGTATCCTGCTAGTCCGACAAAACTTCGTATGTCTGTGATAGTCTGGGGCTGTTTCCAGGCAAGAATTGTCTCAATCTTTTTCGGATCGACAGCGATTCCTTCTTTTGTTATCACATATCCCAAGAAGTTCACTTGATCTAGCCAAAACTCGCACTTCGATAAATTGGCACACAGTTGCTTCTCGCGCAAGACTTCAAGAACTTGGCGTAGGTGTTCTCCGTGTTCTTCTTCATCCTTTGAATAAACCAAAATATCATCGATGAACACCACCACGAATTTATCCCAAAACAGGCTGAAGATCCTATTCATATAGTCCATAAAAATTGCTGGTGCATTCGTAACTCCAAACAGCATAACGAGATATTCATAGTTTCCGTAACGAGTCCTGAAAGCAGTCTTTTGAATATCTCCTTCTCTTACTCGAATTTGATGATATCCTGACTTCAAATCGATCTTCGAAAACACCGCTGCTCCCCTCAATTGATCCATCAAATCATCGATGCGTGGTAAAGGATAACGATTGTTGATAGTTACCTTGTTAAGTTGCCGATAATCCACACATAAGCGCGAACATCCATCCTTCTTTTTAACCAACAACACTAGAGCTCCCCACGGCGACACACTTGGTCTGATAAATCCTTTCTCTAATAAAGCTTCAATTTGACCCTTAAGCTCGCTTAATTCCAATGGCGACATCCGGTACAGCGCAATTGAAATAGGTCCAGTTCCTGGGTGCAAATCAATGAAGAACTCCACCTCTCTCACTGGGGGTAATCCTGGAATTTCCGTTGGAAATACATCAAAATATTCTTTGACTAACACCACATCTTCTATGCTCACATCCATCTTGGTCTCCATGTTAGTCAATGACAAAAATTCCTGAGTTCCTTCTCTCAGTGACACTTCGAGCTGTTAGCAGCCAAATACCGAACTACTCCCAATTCACCTCCTTGTGAGCTGATCCCATTAGAAGCCTTGTACTTCTTCACCAATATTCTAAATCCCATAACGGCAGATATGTGACATAGTTGACCTTTACCGCTGCCCGACAATTAATCATTTCAAAGATTTTCTTCATCCCTTGAATCCACTGGTCCGCTCTCTCTGGACCCTCATCACCCTTGAACTTTGGAGGATTATGGCGACAACAATCCTCTAGTCCTCTCGATTCAGCAGCACAAATCTCTCTTTCTCTCTTCTCCAAATCTCGTTGAGTCTTCGCAGCCGTCTGTGCAGCAACAGACGCAGCCATGTTATTCATCGCTTCAGCTATCCGATCATCCCGGCTGACGTTGGCTCTTGTAGTGTCGTCTCTTCTTTGGAGGCATTGTTCCTTACAAAACCATCATCAAGTAGAAATCTCGCACTACTTGGAATAATTCCAAAACTTAACAACATCATCACTTCAGTCACACCCTAACTTACAAAAGACTTGACACTTTAACTACTTGATCCTATGCATGATCAGATAATGACTCAAAACCAATAACTTAATCAAAGCTTTAACCCAAAACTTTAACCAAATGCTTTGATACCACAATTGTAACACCCCGAGTTTAAAACACAGCGCGAGTGTATTTTTTTATTTATTTTTAATATCAATAATTAAAATGTTTTTCCAGATTTAATTCAAACAGAATTAAAATAAAATTTTCACTAAGTCCTTAATTCTGGAAATTTAACACTAAACATTAATATATTTTCAAAAGATAACATTGTCATAACCATCCCAAAAGAGAATATAAGAGTGCACAGTTTAGAGGAAAAAGTACAATAATTTCCAAAATAAAACAAATTACATTTCCAGCTCAAATCCTATACATCAAGTCTAACTGATCATGCACTAAGCTACAGTAGCACGATCTCCGCCGTATCATCTACAAGTCTCGTCTTCAGCCAGATGTCCGTCCCTCTGCGTCGTCCACATAGACTTCGTATACGAATATCAAGTAAATCTAACGACGTTTCTGTCGTTAGTGTAACCGTCAGTGGGACGGGTTTGGGGTTCATCTGAGGGCAAAGCCCAATTTCCACAATAATAGTAAAGGGTCACCGACCGAAATTAACACATAACATATATTTCACAGTAACAAATATAACCATGGCATATCATAAAATCAATGATGATAAATAAAGATGCTCATTTTGAAATTTCATGACATGTATTTTTCAAAACAACAACCAATTAAGATGGAAAATAAGTTGTAAGTACAGCCGACACTTCAGCATTCACAAACATTCATCAGAAATTCAGATTTCATAAAGTACTCACACACATCACTTTCCAATCATCATCACATAACCCAATCGTGACCCACCGGTCAATCCCCCGATGCAATATGTATATGCTCATGTATACAATTTCTTGGAATTACCAAGGTGTAGTCTCTCAACAGACTAGCACGTTATACACATACTAAGGTACAGTCGCTCATAGACCAGTACCAGTGCAGTCGCTCACAGACCAGCACAATTTCACGAATGGAATGGACCATCTAATACACGCGGAACTACTCTAAACCCATGCGGAATAGAACAGACCGTCTAATACATGCGGAACTATTCTATAATCATCATGGTCGCTACAATTACATGTATTAGCCTCTCACAGGCCAAATACACAGAAGTTAAATCCTCGAACAGATAGAATGGACCGTCTAATACACGCGGAACCACTTTGTAGCCCGAGTAGAATAGACGTCTAATACACGCGGAACTACTCTGACCCCGGATAGAACAGACCGTCTAATACACGCGGCACTATTCTATAACCCATGGTTACTACTTAACTTCGCGGCCCATCACGGTCACCGCATCAACTCTGTGGCCCATCGCGATCACAACCTGACTATGCAATGCATGAATATGTAGTGTTTTCTCTCCACTGAAAACAGTATGCAAAATCAGAAAAATTCATGCTTTTCCATCATTTTCCCAACACCTCTCAACACAATTAATTTCATCATCAACACATCAATGATTAAACATTCAAGCAATCATTATCACTTTACATCCTCTCAAAATTCCATGCTTAATTATCATAAGTCTTTTCCCCAACTTTTAAAATTCACAAAACAGTGTTTAAAACTGAGATTTCTGGAAAATACGAATATGTATTCGAATACAGCTTCTATGTATTCGAATACATAAGCCAAAACAGTGTAGAATTAACACTCTGTATTCGAATACAGCCATCTGGTATTCGAATACAGAGGCAGTCTGAGTGCACAAATCAACATTTTTCACGACATCAGTAATGTCTCAAAAACTTCATCACCACCACTTCAAACTATCACCAAAAGTTCCATTTTAATTCACCACAAACATTCCCAATATCTCCCAACACTTAGGGTTTATAAAACACTATTGAAAAACTTGGAATTTCTGAAAACTTGAATCTGTATTCGAATACAGATTCCTTGTATTCAAATGCAGAAGCGTGAAACTGCAATTTTAACATTCTGTATTCGAATACAGCATGCCTGTAGCCGAATACAGAAGACAAAACATTGAAAGTTTAGCATTTCCTTCCAGGTCATTAAAGGTTTCCAAAACATCATCCTCTCCTCTTCAAAACTATTTCAAGAACTTCATTTTAAATCATTTTAACCCTCCTCAATATTTCCCAACACTTTAAAATTCACATGACAGTGTTTAAAACTTGATTTTCTAGAAAACACGAATCTGTATTCGAATACAACTTCCTTGTATTCGAATACAGAAGCTAAAAACTGAGTTTCTGGAAAAACCCGAATCTGTATTCGAATACAGATCCCTTGTATTCGAATACAGAAGCTGAAACTAGTGAAAATCTGCATTCTGTATTCGAATACAGCATGCCTGTAGTCGAATACAGATGCGAATACAGTGTTAAAATTTCACTTATGTATTCGAATACGACATGGTCGTAGTCGAATACAGATGCTAAGTCAGAAGCAAAAATCCGTCCTCTGTATTCTAATACAGGGGCTCGTATTCGAATACAAGTTTGAAAACTTAAGTAAAATAGAAGCTTGACAGGTTGTATTCGAATACACCTTCGAAAACCAGTGAAATTTTTCCTGAGACTTCAACACATTTCAAACTGTTTCTCTTAAAAAAAACAACCAAACATCAAAACAGATTCAGCACTTTTCCAGAAAACACTTTCATTATTCAAAATCCCTTTTCTTTTGAAAACATCAACATCACCTGAATCACTCAAAACAGAAACAAAAGCAGAATCATCAACACCAGAACATCCAGAAACAGAAACAAAATAGTCACCACCAGAATCATCAGAAGCAGAAATAGAATGATCAACACCAGAATCATCAGAAACAGAAACATAATGATCAACATCAGAATCATCCAGAACCAGAACATGCACCTCCAAAACAACATGCATGGTATTCTCCAGTATGCTTACACAACCAACACAACATGCAAAGCATATTCCAGCTTTCTCACACAAGCAGAACAACAATGTTGTATCTCACAGATCATCAAACATCACAGAATGAAATTTTTAGGTTTTAAAACAACATGCACACAATTTTCTCAACATGCATTTTGATCAACTTCAAAATAACATGCAAGATATTTTTCAGCTTTTCCACACAACCAAAACAGACATTTTGTATAACCAAAATAGCAACATCACAGATTATTTAAAACCTCAACAGAATGCATTTTCTTTCATCTTAAAAATGTCATGCAAAACAGTTTCTTTTTCAAAACAGAAACTCAAATATAACCACACCTCAAACATCCATTTACAGTCCTAGAATGCAACTAGAAAGTGGAAGGTGCCCTTACCCTTGTTGCGTTTCTGCTACTTCTCTCGTTTCTGCTGTCGTTCCCGTTTACGCGTCAAAAACTGGTGAAACTGCCGCTTGCGTTTGCTGCTACGTAACTGGGTTCTCTAGCTCCGTAATGATGTGGGGAACAACTTTTGTACTGGGGTTTTCTGGTTTGGTGCCTAGGTTTCCAATTAATGGCACTTTTGAGGAACTCCCTCTATTTTCTTTGAAATCGTGACTGGAAGCAGAACAGAATGGGAGGGAAAGGGGTATTGTTACATGCAGTATGGGCAGGGAGGGAGGAGGAATGGTGTTCTGATTTCACCATCCTTCTCACTCCTATTTCTAGGCTTGTGTGGTGCCACCTCACCCGACACTTGTCTGATCCTCAGCACTTAACCAATCTCATCGCAATTAGCTGCTAATCCCTTAATTAACTGTCCGTTAATTTAATTATTCGTAATTAAATTAATTTATTCTTAATCCAATAATCTTAATACATCTTCCAAAATAAATATTTATATATATATATATATATATATTTACTCAAAACATACATATATTAAATATTTTACAAATATCCCCAAAATACACTTAAAATTAATTCCATAATTTTAATTAAAAATTAAGGGTCTTACAATACCAGATCACTGCACGTATTGGACCATTGGCTTATCGGATCGCTTTACCTCCTATACTGTCCAATATTCACGACGTATTTCATGTGTCGCAGTTAAGGAAATACATTATAGACCCGTCACATGTGATCGAACCAGATACAATTCAGCTTAAGGATAACCTGTCATTTGAAGTATTCCCTGTAAGGATTGAAGACAGGAAGATTAAACAGTTGAGGAACAAGGAAGTCCCACTAGTCAAAGTGATTTGGAATCCGACTACTGGAGACGCGACTTGGGAACTGGAGAGTAAGATGAGGGAACAATATCCCCATTTGTTCATTGACATGTAGTGTTGGAACCAAGTTGGTTCTAAGTCTTAGGATTTTGATGTTTACAAAAGCACTCAATGTAATCTTATTTTGTACCTTGAATTATTACATTAAATACAACCAAAAAATGAAGTTTGCAGAGGCAGAAGATGCATTCAGAATGCATCCTGGAATTACCAGAAGATACTCCAGGATCACCAGAAGATATCTTTGCTGGCCCAGATCAGAAGGAAGCAATGTTAAAAGAAGACCTGGACCATACTAGAGGAAAGCCTGCCAGAGGGAGAGTTGTTCCAGACCAGAAGGAATCAAATGTCAAATTTAATCCAAAAGTTATTCTGACCAGAACATGGCCTGGCAGTGAAAAATTAAAACAGCACAGACTTGTTCCAGACTTAATCAGAGGATGAATTAATGGGTCTAGAACAAAGGAATTAATCCAGATTTGACCCAGACCAGAAGATAGTATGGTTCAGGGTATGAAACTAAGTCCAGACCAGAAGAAATGATTTCCAGAATTGATCCAGACCTGATCCAAAATCAAAGGTAAAATGTCGAGACTGAAATATTATTTGTCCAGATTTAATTTCAGTTTAATCTAGACCAAGTCCAGAATTGGTCCAGATCAGAGGGAAAATTTTCAGATCAATGGTTTAGAATTAATTATTTGGCCCAGTGTTGGCCGAGATAAGA
This sequence comes from Cicer cuneatum, assembly GCA_037974295.1. Classification (NCBI taxonomy): domain Eukaryota; kingdom Viridiplantae; phylum Streptophyta; class Magnoliopsida; order Fabales; family Fabaceae; genus Cicer; species Cicer cuneatum. The sequence continues at coordinate 12,561,518 of JBBPBO010000004.1, read as the reverse complement.
AGATCAGACCATGGCCCAGTGTTGGCCGAAACTAGAGGTTCAGGATGTGTGGTCTAGCAATGGCCGAGATCAGAGGATTATAGCATATCAGGTGCAAGTCCAGGATGGCCGAGATCAGAAGATCAGAGGGTTAGGAAGTGTGGTCCAGGGATGGGCTAAATCAGAGGATCACAGCATATCAATTAATATGGTCAAGATGTGGACTAGCGCAGAAGATCAAATGGTTTAGATTTAATCAGGAGGATTAACGGTGGAGATTTTAATTTATTTTAATCAAAGTATTAAAAAAATTTGTTACAAAAATAAAAGTGAGGTATAGTGGAATTTAGGAGCTGTGGCGAGAAGCAACTAAAGACTTGATTGGCCAGATATTTTTGAAAGAAATCTGAAGCTTAAAAAAGATATGTTTTTTATTTAAATAAAGCCCAATTGGTCAAGTTATTTTTGCAAGAGAATCCAGCAAGACTCAGCTCGAAATTAAGCTTGGAAGAGGCCCAAATCTGCATCTATAAAAGGAGGCTCAAGGTAGAATACTTAGTATTGAAAATTAAAAAGAGTCATACACTTCCAAAACAAACACTCAAGTTTTCAGTGACGTCAATTGTGAGTTCCAGCTTTCAAGAAGCAAGCACTCTTGTTATTTTCTTTCACGTGTGATCTAAGTTGTTGAAGTAGAGTCTACAATCTGAGGGAGTCAGAAGGGGTAGCAGATTACTTGGCAATTAGATTCAAAGTGTTGTAATTCCTTCTACAATATGAGGTTGTCAGATTGGCAGGAGAAGAAAGAAGCTGTATTCCTCAAGAGTCTAGGATTGTTAGACTGTTGAGAAGACTAACTTGGAGGGTCAGTAGAACTACTGTAATTCAAGGTTTGAATTAGTGAAATCCTTCAAGGTGAAGGGACTGGACGTAGCCTCGTTAACAGTGAACCAGTATAAAAATTCTGTGTTTTATTTTTACTTTATATCCGCTGCTAACTTTGTTTTTTTATTCATCAAGTTTTGTTTTAAAAGTATAAAAACAAGAAAAGTAATCAAGTTAGTCAAACCCAATTCAATCCCCCCCTTCTCGTGTTTGCACCTTCATGTAGTTTCGAGGACGAAACTAATTTAAGGGGAGTAGTAATGTAAGACCCTTAATTTTTAATTAAAATGATGGAATTAATTTTAAGTGTATTTTGGGGATATTTGTAAAATATTTAATATATGTATGTTTTGAGTGAATATATATATAAATATTTATTTTGGAAGATGAATTAAAATTATTGGATGAAGAATAAATTAATTTAATTACGAGTAATTAAATTAACGGACAGTTAATTAAGGGATTAGTGGCTAATTGCGACGAGACTAGTTAAGTGCTGAGGATCAGACAAGTGTCGGGTGAGGTGGCACCCACACAAGCCTATAAATAGGAGTGAGAAGGATGGTGAAATCAGAACACCATTCCTCCTTCCTGACTGCCCATACTGCATGAAACAGTACCCCTTTCCCTCCCATTTTGTTCTACTTCCAGTTCTTGATTTCAAAAGAAAAGAGAGGGAGTTCCTCAAAAGTGCTATTAATTGGAAACCTAGGCACCAAACCAGAAAACCCCCAGTACAAAAGTTGTTCCCCACATCATTACGGAGCTAGAGAACCCAGTTTCGTAGCAGCAAACGCAAGCGGCAGTTTCACCGGTTTTTGACGCGTAAACGGGAACGAAAGCAGAAACGTGAGCAGAAGCAGAAAACGCAACAAGGGTAAGGGCACCTTCCACTTTCTAGTTGCATTCTAGGACTGTAAATGTATGTTTGAGGTGTGGTTATATTTGAGTTTCTATTTTGAAAAAGAAACTGTTTTGCATGACATTTTTAAGATGAAAGAAAATGCATTCTGTAGAGGTTTTAAATAATCTGTGATGTTGCTGTTTTGCTGATACAACATGTCTGTTTTGGTTGTGTGGAGAAGCTGAAAAATGTCTTGCATGTTATTTTGAAGTTGATCAAAATGCATGTTGAGAAAACTGTGTGCATGTTGTTTTAAAACCTGAAAATTTCATTCTGTCATGTTTGATGATCTGTGAAATACAACATTGTTGTTCTGCATGTGTCAGAAAGCTAAAAATGCTTTGCATGTTGTGATTGGTTGTGTAAGAATGCTGGAAATACGTTGCATGTTACTTTGAGAATGCTCAAAATGTAAACAATTGGAAATGTATGTTCTGTTTTGAGTTGGATATTCTGTTGGGGGATTTAAGCAAAACTGTGATGTTGCTTTTGGTGTTTATGATTTTGTTTCTGGTTTGTTGATGAAAATCTGGTGTTGTTGATGTTTTCAAAAGAAAAGGGATTTTAAATGATGAAAGTGTTTTGATGTTTGGTTGTTTTTTTAAAGAAACAGATTGAAATGTGTTGAAGTCTTAGGAAAAATTTCACTGGCTTTTGAAGGTGTATTCGAATACAACTCGGGTTTTTCTAGAAACTCAAGTTTTAGCTTCTGTATTCGAATACAAGGAAGCTGTATTCGAATACAGATTTGTGTTTTCCACAAAATCAAGTTTTAAACACTATCATGTGAATTTTAAAGTGTTGGGAAACATTGAGAAGGGTTAAAATGATTTAAAAATGAAGTCCTTGAAATAGTTTTGAAGAGGAGAGGATGATGTTTTGGAAACGTTTAATGACCTGGGAGGAAATGCTGACCTTTCAATGTTTTCTGGTTTGGTGCTTAGATTTCCAATTAATGTCACTTTTGAGGAACTCCCTCTTTTTTTCTTTTGAACGGACTGGAACAGAAAACAGAATGGGAGGGAAGGAGAATGTGATACTGTTACATGCAGTATGGGTAGTAAGGGAGGAGGAATGGTGTTCTGTTTTCACCCATCCTTCTCACTCCTATATATAGGCTTGTGTGGGTGCCACCTCACCCGACACTTGTTTGATCCTCAGCACTTAACCAGTGTTGTCGCAATTAGTCGATAATCTCTTAATTAACTTTCCGTTAATTTAATTACTCGTAATTAAATTAATTTATTCTTCATCCAATAATCTTAATATATCATCAAAAATAAATATTTATATATATATATATATATATTTACTCAAAACATACATATAATAAATATTTTACTAATATCCCCAAAATACACTTAATATTAATTCCATAATTTTAATTTAAAAATTAAGGGTCTTACATTATTCATGACCTAGATCAGAAGGAAGCATAGTCCAGAAGGAGACTTGGCCCAGACCAGAAGGAAGCATGTCCAGAAGGAGACTTGTTCCAGACCAAAAGGAAACATTGTCCAGAAGAAGACTTGGTCAGACCAGAAGGAAACAGAGTTCAGAAGATAACTCAGTCCAGAACAGAAGACATGTTCCAGACTTGGTCCATACCAGAAGATTGCATGGTCCAGAACAAATCACATTGTTCAGAAGGTTACACTGTCCAGATTAGGAAATAGAATGGTACACATCAGATCACATTGTCCAGATCAGCAGATCATATGGTCCAGAATTTAAATCATGATGCAGATCAACGTAGACTTAATTAAAATTTTAAGAAGACTTGATTGATGTTTGATAGAAATCTGATCAAAGTATTAAGGAGATTTGATTCAAAAATCACGAAGAATTGAAGGAAATTCGAATGAAATCTGAAGCAAGTGTTGGAACCAAGTTGGTTCTAAGCACTTAGGATTTTGATGTTTACAAAAGAACTCCATGTAATCTTATTTTGTACCTTGAATTTCTATATTAAATACCACCAGAAGATGAAGTTATCTGACGCAGTCGGAATCGCAAAGGGTTAGCAAGCGCTAATCCTAAAAAAAAGAACAAGTTATGGAATCCACCAGAGAAGAGAAAAAAATCTCAAATTAATTATTTTATTAAAAAATACCCTTTGTTACAGCATAGAAAGTCTTTAAATAGATAATAGAAACCCTGGTACGAAAATTAGGTAAAACAGAAAAGCCCGAAATTAAAGGAAAAGCTAAAACGGCTGTAAAACAGAAAAGCCCGAAATTACGGGAAAAACTAAAATGGCTGTTTTGAGGCCCAAGACGAGCTCAAAACGGTTCTAGAGCCCATACATCATGGCAAAGCCAAATGTTGTGTTCGTGGCGCGATTCCCTTTTCGGAAAGGTATAATAATAGACAATCTGACACCGGACGATCGTTTTCTGCATTTTCTGTTGCGTTTGTTCGTAAAGTCGTTTCTTCCTCGATTCTGCCCGTGAACCCTTCTACATCACTAGGCAGAAGCTGAAGTCACCAGAGGCAGAAGCTGAAGGTACCAGAGGATGCATCCTGAAAGCACCAAAGGATACACCAGGATGTCAAAACACCATCAGAGGATATTTTTTCTGTCCCAGATCAGAAGGAAGATGAGTCCAGAAGGAGACCTCGACCAGACCAAAAGGAAGCCTGCCAGAGGGAGACTTGTTCCAGACCAGAAGGAATCAAAAGTTAGATTTGGTCCAGAAGATAGCATGGCAGTGAAATGATAATCAATCCAGACTTGATCCAGACTTAACTAGAGCTTCAGAAAATTGGTCCAGAACAAATGACTTAGTCCAGATTTGGCCCAGACCAGAAGGTAGCATGGTATAGAGTATGAAACTAAGTCAAGACCAGAAGAAATGATGTCCAGATTTAATCCAGACCTGATCTAGATCAAGAGGTAAATGTCCAAAATTAAACATCCTTTGTCCAGATTTAATTTAAAGTTCAATCCAGACCTAGTCCAGAATTGGTCCAGATCAGAGGGAAGATATTCAGATCAATGGTCCAGATTTTAGCATCATGGACCAGTATTGGCTGAGATCAGAAGATCAGACTGTACGGCCCAGTGTTGGCCGAGATCAGAAGATCAGAACGTATGGTCCAGTATTGGCCGATATCAGAGGATCACAACAGATCACTTAGTAAGGTCCATATGTGGACTAGCGCAGAAGATCAAATAGTCCAGATTTAATCATGATGATTAACGGTGGAGATTTAATTTAATTTGATTTGATTCAAAAATAAAGTGAAGTCGTATGGAAGTTTAGAAGCTGTTGGCGGGAAGAAACTGTTGGAACCAAGTTGGTTCTTGCAATTAAAGTTTTGATGTTAACAAATGTATTTTATGAAAATAACATATTTGACTTAGAAGAAGAATGAAAAATGTCATCACAAGAATAAATCAGAAGATGACGTAACCAGAAGCAGAAATCAGAGGATGACGTCACCAGATGATGACACCAGAAGAAGACGTCACCAGAAGCAGAAATCAGAGGATGACGTCACCAGAGGATATCGTCAGATGAATCTGTCAGAGAAAAATGCTCAAAATAGAATCTGAGAAAAATGCTCAAAACAGAATTAAAGAAAAAGGCTCAACAGAATCTGAGAAAAATGCTCAAAACAGAAGCGGAGCAAAATGCTCAAAACAGAATCAGAGCAAAAGACTCAAAACAGAATATGAGCAAACTACTCCAAAATACTCTCAAAACAGATTAATCGAAATACACTCTAGAAGTAAAGCATCAATGAAGTCCTATTTCCACTATAAATAGAGGCTTAATGTTGGAGAATGAAGTATCGAAAAACACAAGAACTCAAGCTTCAATTGAAAGTTATCTGAGAGTTCAAAAGAGAGAAACACAAATGAGCAAGAGCAATATTTTCTAAGTGTTTTCGAGAGAGAAATACAGTGCAACAATCAGCTTTCTAGAAGCAATAAAAGAGTGCAAAAATAAGTGCAGCAAATAGCTTTCTAGAAGCAACGTTGCAAAGTTTCAAACCTTTATTATATAACCCGATAGTGGTGTAGATTCCTTTTTCAATCTGGGGTTGTCAGATTGGTAGGAGAAGACTTGACTTGTAGAGTCAAGGTGTTGTTATTCCTCAAATGTCTGGGGTTGTCAGGCTGTTTGAGAAGACTTAGCTGGTTTAGTTAAGGTGCTGGTGTTCCTCAAAAGTCTGGGGTTGTCAAACTGTTTGAGAAGACTTGGCTGGTCTAGTCAAGGTGTTGTTGTTCCTCGAAAGTCTGGGGTTGTAAGGCTGTTTGAGAAGACTAGCTTGTAGGGTCAATGGTGTTGTAATTCAAAGGAGTTTGAATTAGTGAAAAGGCCTTCTGGAGGAAGGGACTAGACGTAGCCTAGTTAACGGTGAACCACTATAAATTGCTGTGTTATTATGTTATTATTATCCGCTGCTGAATCTGATTAGTTATATATCGAATAATTCACATTAACATTCAACAAAACAGCAAAAGAAATCAAGTTTGACAAACACAATTCAACCCCCCTTCTCGTGTTTGCACCTTCAGAAACTAAAGACAGGATTGGCCAGTTATTTTTGAAAGCAAATCTGAAGCTTAAAAAGATATGTTTTTTATTTAAGTGAAGCTTGATTGGTCAATATATTTTTGCAAGAGAATCCAGCAAGATACAACTTGAAATTAAGCTTGGAAGAGACCCTAATTCTCATCTATAAAAGGAGGCTCAAGGCAGAATACTTAGCATCGAAAATCACAAAAGAGTCATACACTTCCAAAGCAAACACTCAAGTTTTCAGTGAGGTTAATTGTGAGTTCCAGCTTTCCAGAAGCAAGCACTCGTGTTATTTTCTTTCCCTTGTGTTAGATCTAAGTTGTTGAAGTAGAGTCTACAATCTCAGGGAGTTAGAAGGGGTAGCAGATTACTTGGCAAATAGATTTAAGGCATTGTAATTCCTTCTACAATCTGGGATTGTTAGATTGGTAGGAGAAGACTTGACTTGAGAAGTCAAGGTGTTATATTCCTCAAGAGTCTAGGATTGTTAGATTGTTTGAGAAGACTAACTTGGAGGGTCTGTGGAACTGTTGGAATTCAAAGGTTTGAATTAGTGAAATCCTTCAAGGTGAAGGGACTGGACGTAGCCTCGTTAACGGTGAACCAATATAAAATTCAGTTTTTTTTATTTATACTTTATTTCCGCTGCTAACTCTGTTTTATTCATACATCAAGTTTTGTTTTAAAAGTATAAAAACAGGAAAAGTATTCAAGTTAGTCAAACACAATTCAACCCCCCCTTCTCGTGTTTGCACCTTCAATTGGCATCAGAGCTCGGTCTCAAGGCTGAGCACTTAACAGTGTTTGAGGAAAGGTCCAAGGGGATTCAACATGGCAGAATCCAGAGATGAACTAGGAGGCAACATCAACAGACCACCACTATTTGATGGAGAAAGGTTTGAGTATTGGAAGGACAGAATGAGAAGTTTCTTCATATCTCAAGATCCTGAATTATGGAAGATGGTAGTCAAAGGATACACTGCACCTACTGATCCTGAGATCCAACTAAAGAACTAGACATGATTGATATGAAACCAGATCAGAGCAGATTATATAAACTTCATCACAAGTCCAGAAACATCATGATCAGTGCCATCACATTCAAGGAATTTGACAGATGCACAGATAAAGAAACAGCAAAGAGCATATTCGATAGTCTGGATCTGATTTATGAAGGAAGCCAGCAGGTTCAAGAAGCAAGGGCCAACATACTGGTCAAACAGTATAAGTTGTTCAAGATGGAAGAGGATGAAGACATTGTAGCAATGTTCAGCAGATTCTAGATTCTGGTATCAGGTTTAAAAGTATTAAAGAAAAGCTACACCACTGCAGATCATGTAAAGAAGATCCTCAGAAGCTTACCAGCCAAATGGAGACCAAAGGTTACTGCAGTATAGGAAGCTAGGGATCTGAATACCTTGAAGCTTAAAGATCTGATCAGCTCCCTCAGGTCTCATGAAGTAGAGCTGAATTCAAATGAACCTAAGAAGAAGAAGAATTTGGCTCTGAAGTCGAAACAGAAGAAAGCTGCAAAGGCAGCATCAGAATCAGAGGATGGTGACAGTGACTGTAATGATATGGCTTACTTAAGCAAACAGATGGTTATGATCTGGGAAAAAAGGAAGAGGAGAGGTTCCAAGAAGAAACATAACAACAAAGATAAGGAAGAATCTGACAAGAAGAACATCATCTGTTATGGATGCAATGAACCTGGACATATCAAGTCAAAATGTCCAAATCTGGAAAAAGGCAAACAACACAAGAAGAGTTCCAGATTGAGAAAGAAGGGTCTGATGGCTGCCTGGGATGTATCAAAATTAGAAGAAGAATCGTCTGATGAAGAAGAGGCAGAAACAACAATGATGGCACACATCAGGTCTGCTTCTGGACCTCATAAAGGCACAATTTCAGGAAGGAAAGCAGTCAGAAGGAAGAATGATCGAAGCAGTCATTCAAGCAGGTCTGGAAGCACATCAAAGGGAGCAATTCTGGCTCTGATGGCTCATAAAAATTGAAGTTCTGAATACAGCTCAGGCTCTGGAACAGAATCAGAAGATGAAGACAGTGAGGTATTTTTTGATCTCTCTAAATCTGAGTTAATTGATACTTTAAAAGACTTTCTAAAGGCAAACAATAAGATGTCTTTAAAACTGAAAACTCTTAGGGAAGATAAGAAAAATCTAACCAAAGAAGTACAAGTCTTAAAGAATCAAAATTCTGAGTATGCAACTGAAAACAAGGATTTTAAAACTGAAGTTGCAAGACTCAAATCTGAAAACCAAACTCTCAAAAGTAATATTTGTTCCACTTCCAAATTTGTGAATCTGATATGCATGAGAAATTTTTTCAAAACTTTATTTCTAATGGAATGGAAAGAAGTAAATATGCATCTATGATTTATGGAAACAGTAACATTGGAAAGAGAGGTCTTGGTTTTACAGAAACTATTGCTGATACTAAAACTGTTCATTCTGATATTTGTGCTAAGAAAGGTCACTCTGAATTATCTTGTCCAATGGAAATATCAGAACAAGATCAGAGAATTGTTAAAACTAACAAACCTGGACCCAATCAGTTATGGGTACCAAAAGATCAAATTGTCTATGCTGCATATATTCTGAGCAACCAGAAGGAGACACCAACAATGGTGCATGGACAATGGATGTTGGCAATGCACAAGCATAAGAAGGTTTGTGTTCCAACATCTACCAAACAGAAGCCAAGTGACTCTGGTAGAAGAAGAACTGGTCAACACAATACCTATCAGAACCAGAACCAGAATCATAGGAGGAACAGGAAATATCAAAGAAATCACACATATCACAGGAATCAGAACAGGAACTGGAACCAGAATCAGAACATGAACTGGAACCAGAATCAGAATCAGTACTAGAACCAGAACCAGAACCTGAACAGGTATCAGTATGAAAAGGTTCAGGTATTATCATCAAAATTACTCTAATTATCAAAATCAATATATTACCAGAATCACCATAAGTTCTAGAATCACTAGAGGAACATGGTGTATCAGCCAAAGCAGAAAGAGAAGAATCAGAATCAGGAGAGTTCTTCAAACACTCCAGTGAAATTCATCAAGACTACAAACCTGGAAGGGAATTCAAATCCCTTAATCCAAACCATGTAATCACAGAACATACAGATTCGAAATCTGAAAATCAGAAGCAAGAGGATTTTCAGAGTAAAACTGAAACTGCTGACATAGAGGTTACATCTTGTTGTAAATACTATTATTATTTGATATTTATGTTTACTGTGATAACAAGAAGCTTGATCTTAACAAATTAAAGCTAGATAAGTATTCTGCAGGTTTTCAAACTGTTAGAGGAATGAGGTGATTCACATGAATTGAACACCTCAGCAGAAATAACATTCTAGTGGTTTCAAAAACAAGCAGAAACCACTAGAAGCATAATTAATGGTTTGGCTGTATTGAGTTCATTTTTAAATTATTTATATTATGCTATATGACAAACTGATTGATCTTGACAAATCAAAGCAAGATAAAGATAGTGCAGGTTCACCAGAACCAAAGGGAGTAGAAGTAGAAGCACAAGAAACAGAAGTACCTGGAAAGGTAAAGGATACAAGCAAGTCAGTAACACATGACAAATCTTCAAAAGATAAATCTGATCAAGTCAGAAACAGCCAAGATAAGTCAGAAGAGAAATCTGGATATTTACCAGAATATGAAGCTGTTACAGATTCACCAGAACCAGAAGCTGATTTATCAGAATCAGAAGCTGTTACAGATTTTCCAGAACCAAAAGCTGATGCAAACCAACCAGTGTTGATGAGGCTTTGGCAGAGGAAGGTTGGATACTTGCAATGCAAGAAGAGCTGAATGAATTCCAAAGGAATGATGATTGGGATCTGGTATCCAGACCAAACAAAAACATTATTGGAACCAAGTGGGTGTTCAGGAATAAACTTAATGAAAAAGGTGAAGTGGTAAAGAACAAAGCTAGACTTGTAGCTCAAGGATACAGTCAACAAGAAGGTATAGACTACACTGAGACTTTTGCTCCAGTGGCCAGGTTAGAAGCAATTAGAATTCTCTTATCATTTGCTGCTAATCATGATATAATGCTGTATCAAATGGATGTTAAAAGTGCATTTTTAAATGGCTATATAAGTGAGGAAGTCTATGTCAAACAGCCCCCTGGATTTGAAAATTTTGATTTTCCAGACCATGTTTTTAAACTTAAAAAATCTTTATATGGTTTAAAACAAGCACCAGGGGCATGGTATGACAGACTTAGTAACTTTCTGCTTAAGAATGAATTTAATAGAGGCTAGATTGATAATACTCTATTTAGGAAATCTATTAAAAATGATATTTTAATTATTCAAGTTTATGTTGGCGATATCATCTTTGGATCTACTAATGGCACTTTGTGCAAGGAGTTTTCTGATCTAATGCAGAAAAAGTTTCAAATGAGCATGATGGGAGAACTCAAGTTCTTCCCGGGAATTCAGATTCACCAAGGTAAATCAGGTATACTCATTCACTAATCTAAATATACTAAAGAACTTCTTAAAAAGTTCAAAATGAGTGAATGTAAGCCTATGGCCACCCCCATGCACCCAACCTGCTCACTTGAGAAAGATGAAACCAGCCAAAAGGTAGACCAGAAAACATATAGAGTATGATTGGATCCCTTCTTTATTTAACTGCTTCTAGACCTGACATCTTGTTTAGTGTTTGTGTGTGTGCCCGTTTTCAATCTGATCCTAGGGAATCCCATTTAACGGCTGTCAAACGAATTTTGAGATACCTTAAAGGAACCACCAACCTTACCCTGTTATACAAGAAATCCCCCACCTACAAACTCAGAGGTTTTTATGATTCCGACTATGCTGGAGACAAGCTGGAAAGGAAAAGTACAAGTGGCAACTGCACTTTCTTAGGTGATAATTTGATCTCTTGGTCAAGCAAAAGACACAGCACCATTGCCATGTCAATAGCTGAAGCTGAGTATATATCAGCAGCAGGATGCAGTTCACAGTTACTCTGGATAAAACATCAACTTGAAGATTATAACATCTTTGAAACCAATATCCCTTTGTTTTGTGATAACACTTCAGCCATAAACCTAACCAAGAACCCTATCTTACACTCTAGAGCCAAACACATTGAAATAAAACACCATTTCATTAGGGACCATGTTCAAAAAGGGACTTTAAGCATCCAGTTTGTGGACACTGATCATCAATGGGTTGATATCTTCACCAAAGCATTACCAGAAGATAGGTTCGAGTTCATCAAGAAGTATCTCAACATTGTCTCCATTTCTGACTAGCTCAAGTAGTCTTCTTAGGAGTTTTTTTTTAATTTTCATGTAATTTTATTTTATGCTTTTTAATTTTCTGTTTTTACTTTCTGTAATTTGTAAAGAGAAAAACAAAAAATACAAAAATAGTAGGACCTCTTTTTGGCTGATGACAAAAAGGGGGAGAGAGAGAGAAAAAAAGGAGAAATAAGTAGAAAGGAGAGATAAAAAGAAAGGAGGAGCGAAAAAGAAAGAGATCAAAAGAGAAGGAGTTGAAAAGGAGAAGAATCACGGGAGAGAGAAAAAGAAAGAGTGAAAAAGAGAAGAAGTTGAAAAGGAGAGGAAACAGGGAGAGAGAAAAATAAAGGGAGAAAAAGAAAGAGTGAAAAAAAAGAAGAAGTTGAAAAGGAGAGGCTATGTGAAGGGAGAAAAGAAAGAGAGAATAAAGAAGGAGTTGAAAAGAAGAGGAGAAGAGAAGAAAAGAAAGAGTGAAAAGAGAAGGAGTTGAAAAGGAGAAGAAAAAGTTAGTATCAAACTTAGTGGGAGAGATTGGTCTGAGGGGGAGTAATTCAAGTCTTCGAGTTATAAACTAGCAAAATAAGTTAACATTTTGTCATCATCAAAAAAGGGGAGATTGTTGGAACCAAGTTGGTTCCAAGTACTTAGGATTTTGATGTTTACAAAAGCACTCCATGTAACCTAATTTTGAACCTTGAATTATTAAATCAAATGCCACCAGAAGCTGAAGTAATCAGAAACAGAAAATCAAAGGGTTCGAGAGATTGAATCCTAAAGGTACCAGAAGATACTCTAGGATGTCAAAACATCACCAGAAGATATCTTTGCTGGCCCAGATCAGAAGGAAGCAAAGTCAGAAGGAGACCTGGTCCAGACCAGAAGGAAGCATGCCAGAGGGAGACTTGATCCAGACTAGAAGGAATCAAACGTCAGATTTATTCCAGAAGTTATTCTGACCAGAAGATGGCCTGGCAGTAAAATAATAAACAACCCAGACTTGATTTAGACTTAATCAGAAGATAAGTTAATGGGTCCAGAATAAGAGAATCAATCCAGATTTGTTCCAGACTAGAAGATAGCATGGTTCAGGGTATGAAACTAAGTCTAGACCAGAAGAAATGATTTCCAGAATTAATCCAGACCTGATCTAGAATCAAAGTTAAAATGTCCAGACTGAAATATTATTTGTTCAGAGTTAATTTCAGTTCAATCCAGACCAAGTCCAGAATTGGTCAAGATCAGAGGGAAGATATTAACATCAATGGTTCAGATTTAAGTATTTGGCCCAATTTATGCCGAGATCAGAAGATATTTTTGGTAAAGATCAGAAGACCAGATAAGACACTGGTTCACCGTTAACGAGGCTACGTCCAGTCCCTTCACCTTGAAGGATTTCACTAATTCAAACCTTTGAATTCCAACAGTTCCACAGACCCTCCAAGCCAGTCTTCTCAAACAGTATAACAATCCTAGACTCTTGAGGAATACAGCACCTTGACTTCTTAAGTCAAGTCTTCTCCTACCAATCTGACAACCCCAGATTGTAGAAGGAATTACAATGCCTTGAATCTAATTGCCAAGTAATCTGCTACCCCTTCTAACTCCCTCAGATTGTAGACTCTACTTCAACAACATAGATCTAACACAATGGAAAGAAAATAACACGAGTGCTTGCTTATGGAAAGCTGGAACTCACAATTAACCTCACTGAAAACTTGAGTATTTGCTTTGGAAGTGTATGACTCTTTTGTGATTTTCGATGCTAAGTATTCTGCCTTGAGCCTCCTTTTATAGATGTAGATTAGGGTCTCTTCCAAGCTGAATTTCGAGCTGTATCTTATTGGATTCTCTTGCAAAAATACTCTGACCAATCGGGTTTCATATAAATAAAAAACATATACTTTTGTCTCCAGATTTGTTTTCATAAATAACTTGGGCCAATCCTGTCTTTAATTAATTCTGGAACAAATCTTTCTTCCCGCCAATAGCTTATGAACTCCCATATGACTTCACTTTATTTTTGTAACAAATCCTTTTAATACTTTGATCAAATTTAATTAAATCTCCACCTTTAATCCTCATGATTAAATCTGGACCGTTCGATCTTTTGTGCTAGTCCACATCTGGACCATAATAAGTGATCTTCTATGATCCTCTGATTTCGGCCAACCCTGGACCACTCTTTCTAATCTTCTGATCTTGCCCAACTTGGACTGCAAACTGATCTGCTGTGATCCTCTGATCTCGGCCAATGCTGGACCACACATTCTGACCTTCTGATTTCGGCCAACACTGGGCCATGGTCTGATCTTCTGATCTCGGCCAACACTGGGCCATATACTTAAATCTTGACCATTGATCTGAACCTTTTCCCTCTGATCTGGACCAATTATGAACTGGGTCTGGATTGAACTGAAATTAAATCTGGACAAATAATATTTCAGTGTGGACATTTTACATTCTAATTTGGATCAGGTCTGGATCAAATCTGGACTTAGTTTCATACCCTCAACCATGCTATCTTCTGGTCTGGGTCAAATCTGGATTGAATCTCTTGTTCTGGACCCATTAATTTATCCTCTGATTAAGTCTGGATCAAGTCTGGGCTGTTTTATCATTTCACTGCCAGACCATCTTCTGGTCATAATAACTTCTGGTCTAAGTCTGACTAATGATTCCTTCTGGTCTTGATCAAGTCTCCCTCTGGCAGGCTTCCTTATGGTCTGGTCCTGGTCTCCTTCTGACTTTGCTTCCTTCTGATCTGGGCCAGCAAAGATATCCTCTGGTATCTTCTGGATGCATTATCTGGTGTCTTCATCTTCTGCCTCTGGAAACTTCATCTTCTGGTGGCATTTAATGTAATAATTCAAGGTACAAAATAAGATTACATGGAGTGCTTTTGTAAACATCACAATCCTAAGTACTTAGAACCAACTTGGTTCCAACAACGTCTTCTGGAGGTATCATCTGGTATCCTTTTCTTGAGGTATCCTCTGGTGACATTATCATCTGGTGATGTCATCCTCTGGTGATGTTATCTTCTAATGACGTCATCATCCTCGGATGATGTCATCCTCTGGTAATGACTTCATCCTCTGGTGACCAATCCATTCATATATCAAACTAGTCAAGTTTGCATTTAGCATTAAAGAACATAGCTTGTATGACGATCATATCATTGTTGTCAATATTGCAATCAAGATATGGATAATGATAGCAACAATAATATGACATAATTGTATGCAAGCATTTTAACGCACTTTGGAACATAGTCAAAGAATATTTATTCTTCTCATTTTTTAGAAGGAAAACAATGAGTAGACTTCAGTTTGAAAAAGAATAATATTTTCTAAAAACTCCCCCTGAATTAATTTTTTAAATAATTCAAAGTTCCATAAAACAAGAAAAATGTCACTTTGCTCTTTGTCCTCTTTCACAAGAGATCACCTTTCAATTCGAATATGATCAAGCTTATTGTTAGAAATAGATCCATTTATTCATTTTTAAAACTAGAGAGAATAAGTGCATACAAGGAAGCGAAATAAGATGGATGTGATATAATTTCTCTCTTTACAAAACATTCTTATGCTAAAAATGTTTGTATTTTTCAAAAACTAATTTTTAAATGGATAATAAAAAAATATGCCAAAGGATTTGATGACACTAAAGAAATGTTTTTCAAAGTTTTTTGTAAACAAATAAACAATAAGGCATATGTTCAAGCTTACTTTCATGAGACTTTTTTATTGTTGCTATTTTTATCTATCATGCTTAAAGTAAATTTAAACACTTGAGATCAGTTTTTCACAAAAGAAGTAAGCAACAAATAAGACTCATTTGCAAAGACATATATTAATATGCTTCAAAATGTTCACATATCAATTTTTGACTTTCATGGCATAATCTTCTTGGATTACTTCAAAAATGAATCCTAAACAACGATATAAATTTAAAAAATGTTGAAGAAGGATCTTTTTCAAAAGCCACATTATAAACTCAATTTTTTTGGTTTTTTGAAAAGCCATATTCAAGAAATTATATTTAGACAACAAGCAATGTATAGGCTATTCAATATATTCAAAATTATTGGAGAGAACATGATAGAGAATACTTTCAAATTCATAAGAAGGTGAATGATGTTAATTCATTTAACATGATAATTTGAAAGATGTTATTGTGCAAAGTGTAAAAAGGTTCAATGAAGTATACTTGACAAAACAGCCATTTGTCTAATTATTAAAGACACTAATTTATTTTAAATGTCTTTATAATAAGAACAATAATGTTTGAACATCAACCCAGATTTACGCAATTGTTTATATCATCATAAAAAGTGTATTAACAAAGAGTGAAAACATGTTGAATATAGAATAGAAATTAGGCATATGCATGTACAAGTAATGACAAAGAGTGATGTAATCAATTTTAAACTTTAAGGTCATACTTGCATAAAAAATAGCATGTATTTTTAATTTTAAGACCACCCAATCAATCACATAATATAAAAATATATTCATTCTTGTCATGATGCAAATTCATAAGAATTGGGATTGAGTGTACCTCGTTTAGTGATCTTGTTCAACTATGAGAAATCTTCGAATATTTTGGAGCTTTTCTTCATGCTTGTTCACTTATCTTGATTAATGGTTGAAATGAGACAATTGAAATACAAAATATGGGATAGTCAACTGCTTTTGCGGTACATATCTAAGGAGTTGCAGCCTTCTAATGACACATACCACTTTCTTCCAAACCACATTATCAACAAGCAACTCTAGACCTACTACTGCAACTTTTAGTCCAATAGTTGGGTGAAGGGTATATATTACGTGTAGGTTTTGTTGGTGTTTCTGTCCAAGTATTTGTTGCAATCTTTTCATCCAACCAAGATCTGGTTGCACTTGCAGAGATGCAGCAGAATGAAAGTATACAATAGTATAAGGCTTATGTATTATTGGCTCAAACTCCTTTACCATGTAAAATACAAATCGCTCAAGATCTGAGCAAAAAGTGAGCCCCCGCAACAACCATGAAGGGACGACTCTGTTGGAACCAAGTTGGTTATTGCAATTAAAGTTTTGATGTTAACAAATTTATTTTATGAAAATAACATATTTGACTTAGAAGAAGAATGAAAAATGTCACCATAAGAATAGATCAAAGGATGACGTTACCATAAGCAGAAATCAGAGGATAACGTCACCAGAGGATGTCACCAGAAGATGACGTCACAAGAAGCAGAAATCAGAGGATGACGTCACCAGAGGATGATCACCAGAGGATATCATCAGAGGAATCTATCAGAGAAAAATGCTCAAAAAAGAATTGGAGCAAAAGACTCGAGAAACAGAATCTAGCTAAAAATATGCTCAAAACAAAATCTGAGAAAAATGCTCAAAACAGAATTGGAGCAAAAGACTCGAGAAACAGAATCTAGTTGAAAGTATGCTCAAAACAGAATGAGTAAGCAAAAGACTCAAAACAGAATATGAGCAAACTACTCTAGAATATTCTCAAAACAGATTAATTGAATACACTCCAGAAGTAAAGCATCAGTGAGCTAAAGACTCAAAACAGAATCTGAGCAAACTACTCCAGAATATTCTCAAAATAGATTAATCGAAATACACTCCATAAGTAAAGCATAAGGGAAGTCCTAAAGTTCAACTATAAATAGAGACTTAATGCTGAAGATTAGAGCAGCGAAAAATACAAGAATTCAAGCTTCAATTCAAAGTGATCTGAGAGTTCAAAAGAGAGAAACACAAATGAGCAAGAGCAATATTTTCTAAGTGTTTTTGAGAGAGAAATACAGTGAAACAATCGGCTTTCCAGAAGCAATAAAAGAGTGCAAGAATAAGTGCAGCAAACAGCTTTCCAGAAGCAACGTTGCAAAGTTTCAAACCTTTATTATATAACCTGATAGTGGTGTAGATTCCTTTTTTCAATCTGGGGTTGTCAGATTGGTAGGAGAAGACCATACTTGTAGAGTTAAGGTGTTGTTATCGTTCCTCAAAAGTCTGGGGTTGTCAACCTATTTGAGAAGACTTGGCTGGTTAAGTCAAGGTGTTGTTGTTCCTCAAAAGTCTGGGGTTGTCAAGCTGTTTGAAAAGACTTGGCGGGTATAGTCAAGGTGTTGTTGTTCCTCAAAAGTCTGGGGTTGTCAGGCTGTTTGGGAAGACTTACTTGAAGGGTCAGTGGTGTTGTAATTCAAAGGAGTTTGAATTAGTGAAAAGGCCTTTTGGAGGAAGGGACTGGACGTAGCCTAGTTAACGGTGAACCAATATAAATTGCTGTGTTATTATTATCCGCTGCTGAATCTTATTAGTTATTTATCGAATAATTCAAATCAACATTTACAAAACAGCAAAATTAATTAAGTTTGACAAACACAATTCAACCCCCACTTCTCGTGTTTGCACCTTCAGACTCTTACTGTCCACACCTCCACGGTAAACAATCTTTATCTCTAGTTCACCAAATCCAAGCATATTAGCAAAATTTCAGCCTCGTTGCGTTTGAACACTTTTTATACATCTCAGTATCAATTGTGCTTGTAGTGCAAAAGACAACAACTATAACATTGTCATTCTTCTTCTCAAGAAACTGCCGCACAGTGCTTATAGCTACATGTGCAGCTGGTTCACGGGGATAATTCTTTGCATCTGTATAAATACAATCTATAGCAATACTTCGAAGCCCATTTTCAATTAGAAGCTTTAGGCAAGTACGATAGTAATGACTTCATGGCATCCTTTGGACCAACTGTATGGATGATTTTCTTTGCACGAAGGTCATATGCATTGGTAACTATAACACCCCGAGTTTTAAACAGCGCGAGTGTATTTTTTTTAAACCAACATAAATAACAGAATTTTCAGAATTAATTCAAAATAATTAAAATAAAATAAAATTTAGTCATCTCATAAAATAATACATCTTAAATTCAAATGACAAGAATAATTAAATAATTACATCGTAAAGATAACTAAGTAATTAAATTTTGGGAATTAATTCTTTTAATACAACAAACGATAATACGTCAACAAAAGTTAGTGTCATAATATCTCCAAAAACATCTGGATCGCGGCCCACCAAAATACTATCAGAGTGCAGAAAAATATACAATTATCCCAAAATAAATAATTACATCCACTGAGCTCAAGACCCTATACAACAAGTCTAAACTGATCATGCACTAAAGCTACAGTAGCAAGGGTTCCCTCCACATCCTATACAAGTCTCGTCTGACTTCGCGGCTCGCCTCGATGTGACGTCCTCCTCCTCATCATACATGGAAGGATCAGTCTCCTCCAAAGTCAGATCTACCCACGATCTGGGCCGCTTGGGCGGTGTCGGAATCTCAAAGTAATCATTTGTAGTCTTAGACGGACTCGGAATATCAACTGCTGCTAGTGTCGGTCCTTTATTCTTCTCTCCCACCTCGGATTCACGCACAACACTTCCAGCTACCGGGTTAGGAGTCACCACACCTATTGTGGCCTCCGTCTCAACCCCTACAGTCGGACCCTCCGCATCCGCAAAAACCCCGTACTCCTCCAATATCAGTCTGGAAGGTACCGGAAAGTCAATCCTCGCGTGAGTGTGCTCTACGTAAGCCACTGCCCCGTCGATCCTACATGTCCTCGTCAATCTCCCCGTGTAAGTAGCCCTGCTTGAGACGGGGTCATACACCCAAGCAGTAGGCAAGTGACGGTCAATGAAATCTAGCGACGTTTCCGTCGTCTGTGTGTCCATCGGTGGTACGGGTTTGGGGGTCATCTGAGGGCAAAGCCCAATTTTCCACAATAATAGCAAAGGCTCACCGACCGAAATTAACAATTACTACATAGCAATTATTTCAAAGATTAAATACTTTCATGGCATGTTTAAATGATATGACAACAGTAATGATGAAGTATGCTTACCTATTAAATATATACATAACATCTTTGCTAAATAGTCATTTTAGATATTAATCATATTGCAAGTACAACCAAAATCAGCATTCACTAACACCCATTTGACACTTAGAATTCATAAGATACTGGCAACCCTTGGTTTCCACTCATCAACTCATTTTCAAATATGCCTCACAGTCAACCATCCCGATGCAATATGTAAATGCCAATGTACACTACTCTTGGAATTACCAAGGTGCAGTCTCTCACGGACCAACACGATTTTACAAATAGAATGGACCGTCTAATACACGCAGAACCATTCTATAGCCTGGATAGAATGGACCGTCTAATACACGCGGAACCACTCTGAACCCGGATAGAATAGATCGTCTAATACATGCGGAACTACTCTATAACCCATCACGGTCACTACATTTACGTGTATTAGCCTCTCACAGGCCAAATACCCAGAAATTAAATCCTCGCACGGATAGAATGGACTGACTAATACACGCGGAACCACTCCGTAGCCCGGATAGAATGGACCGTCTAATACACGCGGAACCACTCTGAAACCCGGATAGAATAGATCGTCTAATACACACGGAACTACTCTATAACCCATCACGGTTACTACTTAACTTCGCGGCCCATCACAGTCACCGCATCAACTCTGTGGCCCATCGCAGTCACCACCTGACTATGCAATGCATGAACATGCTATGTTTTCTCTTCACTGAAAACAGAATGCAATGCCATCTGAAACCCAGAACGACCAGAACACAACATTAATGATTTTTACTCATCAACACCACAACAAAAGAATCATCAATAACAGCAACCAAAAGCAGCAACAATAACTTTCAACATACATTATCTCAACAACATGCGTTTTAATCATTCACAAACCACATGCAAGGCAGATTTCCGGATTAACACAACACCAAAACATCATCAATACATCAACCACGGTAGTAACCAAACAAAACAGCAACAAAACCGACAACACAAGCAGTTTGCTCATACATAACATCATGTAGGGCAGTTTCGTTTTCAAAATAGAACATCATATATATTCATCCATCAACATGCATTTACAGCCCTAAATGCAATCTAAAGAGTTGGAAGGAGCCCCGTACCTTAGTTACGTTAACTTGTCAGTTTACGTTACCGCAACAAAAGCCGGTGACACTTCCGCTCGCGTCGTCGCTACGAAAGTTAGTTCTTTAGCACCGTGAAGATGAGAAGAACGACTTTCCTTCTTGGCACTTTCTATTTTGACGCTTGGATTTCCAAGTAATTTGACTTTTGAGTATCCCTCTTTTGTTACCACCAACACAAAACAGTTTGCTAAGAATATAAGGAAGGAGAAGAAGGTTCGCAGCTAGTGAGGGAAGGAAAGGAAATGTTTCTAATTTCTTTTCTTGCCTTTCACTTCTATATATATATAAGTATATATCCTTGCCACCTCACACATAATACATATTAATATTATAATATTACTTGACCATCAATTAACTAACTACTCCTGTGGTAATTAACAGATAACATCTTAATTAATTGTCCGATATTTAATTGCTCGTAATTAAATTAATTTATCCTTCGTCCAATAATTTTAATCCATCTCAAAAATAAATATTTATATATATGTGTAAAATATACATATATTACATATTTTACAAACATTCCAAAATTACACTTGATATTAATCCATAATTTATTTTAAATTTAAGGGTCTTGCATTACTACCCCACCTAAATTAGTTTCGTCCTCGAAACTACGTGTCGATAAACAATTCAGGATGCTGTCCCCTCATTTTGCTCTCTAGTTCCCAAGTTGCATCTCCAGTAGTCGGATTCCAAATCACCTTGACTAGTGGGACTTCCTTGTTCCTCAACTGTTTAATCTTCCTGTCCTCAATTCTTACAGGTAATACTTCAAATGACAGGTTATTCTTCAGTTGAATTGTGTCTAGTTTAATCACATGTGACGGATCTGAAATATATTTCCTTAACTGCGACACGTGAAACATGTCGTGAATATTGGACAAAATCGGAGGTAAAGCAATCCGATAAACCACTGGTCCAATTCGTGCAGTAATCTGGTATGGTCCAATAAACTTCGGAGTCAACTTTCTTGATTTAATAGCTCTGCCAACTCCCGTTGTAGGTGTGACCCGTAGAAACACATGATCACCCTGCTCGAATTCCAAAGGTCTGCGACGCTTGTCAGCATAACTCTTCTGACGATCTTGTGAGATCTTCATTTTCTCTTTGATCCTTTTGACTTTCTCTGTAGTCCGTTCCACCATGTTAGGTCCTACAATCATACTTTCTCTGTCCTTATACCAGCATAAAGGCGTCAGACACTTGCGTCCATACAAAGCCTCATAGGGTGCCATTCCAATACTTGCGTGAAAACTATTGTTATAGGTAAACTCAATCAGTGGCAATACATCATCCCAACTCCCTCTATCATCCAATACACTTGCTCTCAATAAATCTTCCAAGGTCTGATTTGTTCTCTCGGTTTGTCCGTCTGTTTTCGGATGGTAAATAGAACTCAATTTCAGTTTCGTTCCCAACGCTTCATGCAGCGCTCCCCAAAAGTGAGACGTGAACTTTGAATCACGGTCCGATACGATACTCGATGGAACTCTGTGTAATCTCACAATCTCAGCAATGAAGATCTCCGTCAGCTTATCTACCTTATAAGTGGTGTTTACAGGTAAGAAATGTGCGGATTTTGTCAATCGATCTACTACTACCCAAATCGAATCATTCTTCCTCCTTGTCTTTGGCAATCCAGTTATAAAATCCATGGAAATGCTATCCCACTTCCATTCTGGTATGTCCAAAGGTTGTAACAATCCAGCAGGTCGCTGATGTTCCACTTTCACCTTCTGGCAAGTTAAACAAGTTGATACATATTCCGCTACATGCCTGTTCATTCCTGGCCATCAAAAATTATGTCGTAAGTCTTGGTACATCTTTGTCGCTCTAGGATGAATACTCAATTTACTCTAATGAACCTCTTCCAAAATTGTTCTCCTCATATCTGCAACTGCAGGAACACAAATCATCCCATTACATCTCAAAATGTTATCCGGTCCAATCCTGAACTCAGTTGTCTTTCCTTGCACTATTAGATTCCTCTTTTCTTGGATTAATGCGTCATCTTGCAAGTTCGCAATCTCCTCAAGTAGTCCACTCGAAATTTTTATCATTCCACACTTTAAAATTCCTGGTGCAAACTCTACGTCCAAGTGTAGATCTCTAAATGCTTCCCACAACTCTTGTTGTCTGGCCATTATCATTGAAGATACTAACACACTTCCTCTACTTAATGCATCAGCCACCACATTGGCTTTCCCAGGATGGTACTGCAACGAAAAATCGAAATCCTTGAGAGTCTCCATCCATCTCCTTTAGTTCATGTTCAATTCATTCTGATCAAACAAATATTTCAGACTTTTATGGTCACTGAATACTGTGAATGTGCATCCATATAAGTAGTGCCTCCATATCTTTCATGCAAAAACTACTGCAACAAGCTCTAAATCATGAGTAGGATAGTTTAGTTCGTCAGTTTTCAACTGCCTTAAGGCGTAGGCTACAACTTTCTTGTGTTGCATCAAAACACATCCCAAACCTTGGTGAGATGCATCACAGTAAACCTCATATGGTTCTTCTGGTATGGTAACACCGATACTGATGAGATTGTCAACTTTTCCTTTAGCAATTGAAAACTTTCCTCACACTTCTTTGTCCATGCAAATGACTGATTCTTTCTGGTGATTTTTGTCAAAGGAGCCACAATCTTAGCAAAT
Source organism: Cicer cuneatum (assembly GCA_037974295.1). Classification (NCBI taxonomy): domain Eukaryota; kingdom Viridiplantae; phylum Streptophyta; class Magnoliopsida; order Fabales; family Fabaceae; genus Cicer; species Cicer cuneatum. The sequence goes on along the minus strand of JBBPBO010000004.1, from coordinate 12,538,176 downwards.
CCTTCAATAAATCTCCTGTAGTATCCTGCCAGTTCGAAAAAACTTTGTATGTCTATGATAGTCTGAGGTTGTTTCCAAGCAAGGATTGTCTCAATCTTTGCAGGATCCACAGCGATTCCTTCTTTGGTTATCACATGTCCTAAGAAGTTCACTTTTTCTAGCCAAAATTCGCACTTCGACAGATTGGCATACAATTGCTTCTCACGTAAAACCTCAAGAACTTGGCACAAATGCTCTCCATGTTCCTCTTCACTTCTTGAATAAATCAATATATCATCGATGAACACCACAACGAATTTATCCAGAAACGGGCTAAAGATTCTATTCATATAATCCATAAAAATTGCTGGTGCATTCGTAACTCCAAATGGTATAACGAGATATTCATAATGTTCGTAACGGGTTCTGAAAGCAGTCTTTTGAATATCTCCTTCTCTTACCCGAATCTAATGGTATCCTGACTTCAAATCAATCATTGAAAACATCGTAGCTCCTCTAAATTGGTCCATCAAATCATCGATATGTGGTAAAGGATAACGATTCTTAATAGTTACCTTGTTAAGTTGCCTATAATCCACACATAAGCGCGAATTTCCATCCTTTTTCTTAACCAACAACACCGGACCTCCCCATGGCGACACACTTGGTCTGATAAATCCTTTCTCCAACAACCCTTCTATTTGACCCTTAAGCTCGCTTAATTCCAATGGCGACATCTGATACGGCGCAATTGAAATAGGTCCAGATACTCTTTGACTAGCACCACATCTTCTATGCTCACATCCATCTTGGTCTCCACGTTAGCCAATGATAAAAATTCCTAAGTTCCTTCTCTCAGTGACATTCCGAGCTTGTTAGCAGCCAAAAACCGAACGACTCCAGGTTCAGAAAAAGAACTAATTTGCGAGCACAATCCAAGACTACATAATTATATGACATCCAACCCATGCCATGAATGATCTCGAGTGATTGTAGGGGTAAACAGATTAAATTAACTAAGAAATCTCTATTCTGAATAGTTACAGGACAACGTAAACATGCAAAATTTACGATCAAAGTCTTAGCAGGGGTGGAAACAACCAAATCAAAAGGTAAGGAAGACATAGATAGCTTCAAATGATTCACACAGTCCATAGCAATGAAGGAATGGGTTTCCCCCGAATCAAAAAATGCAGTTAGTGTATTACCTGCAATCTCGCTATCTCGCTGGATTAAATTATGAGCTTGACTCCCAGCTTTAGCACTCATGTGATAGACGCGTCCCCTAGCAATAGGACGAGTAGGCCTAGTTGCGTTCACTGTTGGTTCCACCTTCGAAACCTTGCAATCCCTTGCAAAATGTCCTGGCTTCTGGCAATTATAACATGTAGGATCCTTTGTGGTCCAAGCAGTAGCATAATGTCCCTCTTTCCTACATCGAAAACATCGAACCCCTTGTCCCAATTGTCGTCCAAAATTCTGGTTCCCCGTGCGATTCTGACCTCTGTTGTTGTTCGGTGGTCGGTTATATGGCTTAACCACCTGCTTCCCTTTACTGTTCTGACCTCATGAATTAAAGTTCCCTCCTCGGTTGGCCCTCCTATTCTTCATGTCCTCAACCTCTCTACACTTCTCCACTAAGACTTGGAAACATTGAATTCCCAATGGTAAGACCGAGTCTTGAATCTCATACTTCAGTCCATTTTGGAAACGATGGCCCATAAACTGTTCATGAACTTCTTCCCGGAAAAATCTGAAATGCCTTGGTCCTGGTGCTCATTGTGAAGTATTTGTCCAAAAACTTCTTTTTGAATGACTCCCAGTTCACCTCCTCATGAGCTGATCCCATCAAAAGTCTGGTACTTCTCCACCAATATTCTGCATCCCTTAGTAACATATATGTAGCATAGTTGACCTTCACCGTTGCCCGGCAATTTATCATTTCAAAAATTTTCTCCATTTCCTGAATCCATTGGTCCGCTCTTTCTGGACCCTCATCACCCTTGAACTTTGGAGGATTATAACGAAGAAAATCCTCTAGTCCCCTTGATTCAGCAGCACGAATCTCTCTTTCTCTTTGCTCTAGATCACGTTGAGTCTTTGCAGCCGTCTGCGCAGTAACAGATGCAGCCATGTTATTCATCGCTTCAGCCATCCGTTCATCCCGGCTGACGTTGGCCCTTGTAGTGTCATCTCTTTTTGGAGGCATTGTTCCCTACAAAACCATCATCAAGTAGAAATCCCACACCGCTTAGAATAATTCCAAAATATAGCTTAGCAACATCATTACTTTAGCACACCTCAACTATACAAGACTTGACACTCTAACTACTTGCTCCTTTGCATGATCAGATAACGACTCGCAACCAACAATCTAAGCAGAGCTCTATCCAAAAGTTTAACCAAATGCTTAACCAAATGCTTTGATACCACAATTGTAACACCCCGAGTTTTAAACACCGCGAGTGTATTTTTTTTTAAACCAACATAAATAACAAAATTTTTAGAATTAATTCAAAAGAATTAAAATAAAATAAAATTTAGTCATCTCATAAAATAATACATCTTAAATTTAAATGACAAGAATAATTAAATAATTACATCGTAAAGATAACTAAGTAATTAAATTTTGGGAATTAATTCTTTTAATACAACAAACGAAATACGTCAACAAAAGTTAGTGTCATAATATCTCCAAAAACATCCAGATCGAGGCCCACCAAAATACTATTAGAGTGCGGAAAAATATACAATTATCCCAAAATAAATAATTACATCCACTGAGCTCAAGACCCTATACAACAAGTCTAAACTGATCATGCACTAAAGCTACAGTAGCAAGGGTTCCCTCCACATCCTATACAAGTCTCGTCTGACTCTACGGCTCGCCTCGATGTAACGTTCTGCTCCTCATCATACATGGAAGGTTCAATCTCCTCTGAAGTCAAATCTACCCACGATCTGGGTCGCTTGGGCGGTGCCGGAATCTCAAAGCAATCATCTGCTGTCCTAGACGGACCTGGAATATCAACTGCTGCTAGTGTCGGTCCTTTTTTCTTCTCTCCCGCCTCGGATTCACCACACCTACTGTGGCCTCCGTCTCAACCCCTACAGTCGGACCCTCCGCATCCGCAAAAACCCCGTACTCCTCCAAAATCAGTCCAGAAGGTACCGAAAAGTCAATCCTCGCGTGAGTGTGCTCTGCGTAAGCCACTGCCCCGTCGATCCTGCATGTCCTCATCAATCTCCCAGTGTAAGTAGCCCTGCTTGAGACGGGGTCATACACCCCTGCTTGGGTTTGCATTTACCTTCCTTTCTTTCTAGAACAAAAATGTTTTCATAAATCTATTCTTTTTGAGAAGTTTTCAAACATAAATCATCTTTCTCAAATATCCCTTCTTCAGATGTCATGTTCTTTTGAAATGTTTCAGTGGTTTTTGCACAGTTGGTTAAATCATTTTTTAGTTCATGAGCTTCTATTTTTAAAGAGGTACTTTCTTCCTTAGTTTCAAAACATTTTGGAAGATGATTTTTTATGGTTATCTCATTGAGAGTCTTTTGTTGCTCAACCGTTTTTTAAATGAGTTTGCTGCAAACTTTGAATGACCTTTCTGAGTTCGTCATTCATAGCTTGGGCTTTCTCTCTTTCTTCTTTTTCTTTACGGAGTTGTTCTTTTAATAAACCATATTTTTGAGCAAGAAGATTTGAATCACATAAAAGATTATCAAATTCTTTTTCCATTTCTTCACATAAAGGACAGAGTTCAGAGATGGTTACCTCATTATTTTCTAATTTTTCCTTTAAGCACGTGTTGGTTTCTGACATTACTTCTTCTTCATGAATCTTTTCCTCTAACACTTGTTAGGTGCTTAATCTTTAGAGACCAAGCTCTGATGCCAATTGAAGTAGCAATATCGATTTACAAGAAAGGGGGGTTTGAATTGTAAATTCGCCCTTTTAAAATTCCTGTTAAAAACTTAAGAAAATAACTCAAGATTGATCTTGGTTGTGAAAACAGAAAACGGAGAACGTTCTTGGTTTTCACCAGAAAATAGAGAACGTTCGAAAACCATGAACGTTATTGGTTAGTTAAAATCAACAGTTCAGTTTATCTTTTTAACTTGATAATTAACAGACTAAAAGTAAATACAGATAAGGGAAGAGATATCACACACAGAGATATCCTGGTTCAACCAACCTGGGCTACGTCCAGTCCTCACAACGGTGAGATTTTCCACTAAGTGTTTAAAACAAGAACCTTGGTTTTACAGCACCTAGCTTAGATCAACCTTGATCTTTGTTACAAACTTTAATCTAATTCCACCCAGAAATAGATTAATCAAATCACCTACCAACCTTGATAGGATTTCTTACAATCTACCCCAAACTATACTTAATTCTTATAGTATAAGTTTTACAACAATGAAGAGATTGTTTTGTTAGAATCTGAGATGTCTCAACTCATGTTTAAGATTAGATTCTTTACAAAGAATTCAGTATAAATGTATCAGAGTAAAAAGAATTTAATCAAACTAATTCTTGTAAGTGATGAGAGATTTTCAAGTATGTATGTGAGTGATTGATGGTATATCTTGGTACTTGAATGTCTTTGATTTTTGGACAGAATCTGAGTATGCTCAACTCGTGTTTGAGATTAGATTCTTGACAAAAGAATTCAGTAGATGATTCTGATATGAAGAAGAAAAACAGAACTGAATCTTTTGTTTGTGATTGAGAAGCTTTCAAGTATGTAGAAGTATGTGAATGATGTTTTTCTCTGTACTTGAAGCTGTTTTTTCTTCCTGAGTTGTGGCCTTCCTTTTATAGGCATGATAGCATTTAATGATGGTCTAATAGAGCCGTTGGTAGTGCTCTTGTCCGGCTTGACCAAAGGCAAAATTTCTAATTAAAAATAATCCAACTTTTGACTATTTTTAATTTATGTTTTGATTGGGTTGAAACCTTTGATTCTTGATCAGATTTCCTTTGTTTAATGATCCTTTGTACTTCAAATATATTTGTTAATATTTTTGATTTGATCTGGAGTTTTGATTATGTCAAAATAGCTTGGAGAATGATGATGAACTTCTGCAGAATGTTAATGAAAATTCTGGAGATTGATAATCAATCTGGAGTCCTAGTATTTGAACTTTGTGGAGATTGATAATCAATCTGGAGGTTCAGCTTTGATCATTCTGGATGTCTTCCTGATCTTTTCTTGGATCTGCTTTGATGTAAATATACTTCAAGATCGTTCAACGTTCTTGGCAGTCAAGCTGGAGAAGGATGTAACAAGGCTGGAGAATGATTGTATCATTTTGGACTGATGATACACTATTGGAGAATGATGTTAAACATGTTGGAGATTGATGTTTGATCATTCTGAAGATAGTTGTTAATCATTTTGGAGAATGGTAATCATTGTGGAGATTGATGATCATTTCTGGAGACTAATGATCATTCCTAGAGACTGATGATCATTCTTGATAGAAGATCATTCTGGAGATTGTTCTGATCATTATGTTCATTCTGATGTTCAAGAACAGACTTGTTCTTCCTCTGAATGTATTTCCTGGAGGTATCTTCTGAATGTATTTTCTGGAGATATCCTCTGATATCGTTTTCTGGAGGTATCCTCTGATAGTATTGTGGAGGTATCCTCGGATATCGTCTTCTTGAGGTATCCTGTGACACCCTAAATCCCAAATTTATTTAAATTTTTTCTTTCTTTCAAATTTTAATTTAAAAATAATAGAATATAAATAAATAAATAAAACTTTTGAAAGATTTCTTTAAGGAAAAAGTATCACTTAATCATGGACAATCATATTAATCCAAAGTTTCCATCAACTTAACAATTCGATGGTCATAACAGTGATCAAATTAAATTATTTTTGAAGCACACGTACATACTCTACATCCAATTGTAGATCTCTAAATCCAATTGTAGATCTACATCCAATTGTAGATCTCTAAATCCAATTGTAGATCTTATCATTCCACATTTTAAAATTCCCGGTGCAAACTCTACCTCCAATTGTAGATCTCTAAATGCTTCCAATAATTCTTGTTGTCTAGCCATTATCATTGAAGATACTGACAGACTTCTCCCACTCAATGCATCAGCCACCATGTTGGCTTTCCCAGGGTGGTACCGCAATGAAAAATCAAAATCCTTGACAGTCTCCATCCATCTCCTCTGGCGCATGTTCAATTCTTTCTGATCAAACAGATATTTCAAAATTTTATGGTCACTGAACATTTTCAATGTGCATCCGTATAAGTAGTGTCTCCAAATCTTTAATGCAAAAACTACCACAGCAAGCTCTAAGTCATGAGTAGGATAGTTTCGTTCATGAGTTTTCAATTGCCTTGAGGCGTAGGCTACAACTTTCTTGTGTTGCATCAAAACACATCCCAAACCTTGGTGAGATGCATCACAGTAAACCTCATATAGTTCCTCTGGTTGTTGTAAGACCAATACTGGTGAGGTCGTCAGCTTTTCCTTAAGCAACTGAAAACTTTCCTCACACTTCCCTGTCCATGCAAACAGCTGATTCTTCCTAGTTTGTTGAGTCAAGGGAGCCACAATCTTAGCAAATCCTTCAATAAATCTCCTGTAGTATCCTGTCAGTCCAACAAAACTTCACTTTGGTTATCACATGTCCTAAGAAGTTCACTTTTTCTAACCAAAATTCGCACTTCGACAGATTGGCATACAATTGCTTCTCGCATAAAACTTCAAGAACTTGGCGTAAATGCTCTCCATGTTCCTCTTCACTTCTTGAATAAATCAATATATCATCGATGAACACCACAAAAAATTTATCTAGAAACGGGCTAAAGATTCTATTCATATAATCCATAAAAATTGCTGGTGCATTCGTAACTCCAAATGGCATAACGAGATATTCATAATGTCCGTAACGGGTTCTGAAACCATTCTTTTGAATATCTCCTTCTCTTACCCAAATCTGATGGTATCCTGACTTCAAATCAATCTTTGAAAACACCGCGACTCCTCTTAATTGGTCCATCAAATCATCGATACATGGTAAAGGATAACGATTCTTAATAGTTACCTTGTTAAGTTGCCTATAATCCACACAAAAGCGCGAACTTCCATCCTTTTTCTTAACCAACAACACCAGAGCTGCCCATGGCGACACACATGGTATGATAAATCCTTTCTCCAGCAAACCTTCGATTTGACCCTTAAGCTCGCTTAATACCAATGGCGACATCCGATACGGCGCAATTGAAATAGGTCTAATTCCTGGGTGTAAATCAATGAAGAACTCCACCTCTCTTATAGGGGGTAATTCTGGAATTTCTGTTGGAAATACGTCTAGGTATTCCTTGACAAGCACCACATCTTCTATGCTCACATCTATCTTTGCTTCCACGTTAGCCAATGATAGAAACTCTTGAGTTGCTTCTCTCAGCGACACTCCGAGTTTGTTAGCAGCCAAATACCGAACGACTCCAGGTTCAGGAAAAAGAACTAATTTGCGAGCACTATCCAAGACTACATAATTATACGATATCCAATCCATGCCGAGAATGATCTCGAGTGATTGTAGGGGTAAACATATTAAATTAACCAAGAAATCTCTATTTTGAATAGTTACAGGACAGTGTAAACATGCAGAATTTACAGTCAAAGTCTTAGCAGGTGTGGAAACAACCAAATCAAAAGGCAAGGAAGGCATAGATAGCTTCAAACGATTCACACATTCCATAGCAATGAAGGAATGGGTTGCCCCAAAATCAAAAAGTGCAGTAAGTGTGTTACCTGCAATCTCGCAATCTCGTTGGATCAAATTGTGGGATTGATTCCTGGCTTCAGCACCCATGTGATAAATGCGTCCCCTCGCAGTAGGACGAGTAGCCCTAGTTGCGTTCATTGTTGGTTCCACCTTCGGAGCCTTGCAATCCCTTGCAAAATGTCTTGGCTTCTGGCAATTGTAGCATGAAGGACTCATAGTGGTACAAGCAGTAGTATAATGTCCTTCTTTCCTGCATCGAAAATATCGGACCCCTTGTCCCAGTTGTCGTCCAAAATTCTAGTTCCCCGGGCGATTCTGGCCCCTGTTGTTGTTCTGTGGCCAGTTATATGGCTTAACAACCTGCTTCCCTTTATTGTTCTGATAGTTCATCCAGGTAGGCCCTCCTGAATTAAAGTCCCCTCCTCGGTTGGCCCTCCTGTTCTTCATATCCTCAACCTCTCTACACTTCTCCACTAAGGCTTGGAAACGTTGAATTTCCAATGGTAAGACCGAGTCTTGAATCTCATACTTCAGTCCATTTTGGAAACGATGACACATAAATTGTTTATCCACCTCTTCACGGAAAAATCTGAAATGCCTTGACAAGGACTCAAACTTAGCAGCATACTGACCCACCGTCATGTTTCCTTGGTGCAATTTAAGAAAATCATCACCCAACTTAGTCCTAGTGCTCATCGAGAAGTATTTGTCCAAAAACTTCTTTTTGAACGACTCCCAATTCACTTCCTCATGAGTTGATCCCCTCAGAAGCCTTGTACTTCTCCACCAATATTCTGCATCCCCTAACAGCAGATATGTAGCATAGTTGACCTTTACCATTCCTTGGCAATTTATCATTTCGAAAATTTTCTCCATTTCCTGAATCCATTCGTCCTCTCTTTATGGACCATCATCACCATTGAGCTTGTTAAGACAAAATCTCAATTAAAGAGTTTTGATGAAAACAAACAAAGATTAATTAAAGACTCTAATTATGATTCTAAGTTAATTGTTATTTAACATGTGCTTTTGAGTATATTAATCTAAGATAGGTACTAAGCAGAATCAATTTAAAGTACAAAGCAAAAAATGCACTGCCAAGAACCAAGAACGTTCTGGACATTTTTCTGGAAAAACAAGAACGTTCTCCTGGACTCTGTTCACTTCATCAAGGCTGTTGGAACCTGATTTTTATGCAAGGAAAAATCATGCTTATTTTAAACAGATTTCCAGTACATCATCATGAGATATGAAGCTTTAATGATAGCAAAAGAAACACTCTAAAAGATCTAAGGAGAAAAGATTTAGAGCAAAGCAAAACAGATGAAACAGCTAAAAACGATCATTCTCCAGCTTCTGCTTTTCTGCACCAGAACATTCTCCAAATTCTGAACCTGTTCAAGAACGATTCTGATTTAATGTACAACATCACATTCTGACACATATTATTTTGATCAAACTAATGCTACAGTTTGCACAGATCAGATGGCAAAACATTAAACAAATATAAGAAAGTCAAGAAGTCAAAAAGGCAGAAAAGTTCAGTCAAAAGGTTTGAAATAAGAGCTGATTATTTTATTCTGCCCCTTGACCAAGGGAACCTCCTCAAACGGTAATATCAAGCCCTCAAGGACTTCCTGAATATCTATAAAAGGAACCTCACTGATCAAGAGAAAAACAAGACATTCAAGTGCAAAGAAAATCATCAAATCACTCACATGAACACTTGAAAGCTTCTCAAGAAATCAGTAACCTTCTATCTCGAATTCTCTATCTTTAGTTTACTGAAACCATTTGTAAAGAATCTAAACTCAAACAAGAGTTGAGTCAAAATAGATTCTGTTTTAAATCCTATCATTGTCATTCAACAATCAAGATTATAAGGCTTGTTTATAGCTTGAGTGAGTCATTTTTAGAAAAATCTTTTTAAGGTTAAAAGGTGAAGTTGTAAAATCCTATCAAGGGTTGATAGGTGATCCGATTGTATTTATTTCTGGGTGGAAAGGATTGACAAACTATAACAGATCAAGGCTGATCTGAACTAGGAGTTGTAAAACCAAGAGGTACTTTGTTTTAAACACTTAATGGAAAAAACTCACTGGTGTGAGGACAGGACGTAGCTAAAGTTAGGGTGAACCAGGATAACTCTCTGTGTACTATCTCTTCCATAACTCTATTTACATTCAGCTCTTTATTTACTTACATAAAAAAAAAATTCTGTTTTAAAAGGAAACCAGAACGTTCTGCGTTTTCCAGAACGTTCTCCTTTTTCTGCCTTTTAAAACTAACCAAGAACGTTCTTCCTTTTCTGTTTCCAAATCAAGAACGTTCTCTATTTTGTAACCAAGATCATTCTTGAGTTATTTTTAAAAGTGTTAACAGGAAAATTTATAAAAGACAGCTTTCCAATTCAAACCCCCCTTCCTTGTAAAGCAACATTTCTACTTCAAAACTTTGGAGGATTATGACGACGAAAATCCTCTAGTCCTCTTGATTCAGCAGCACGAATCTCTCTTTTTCTTTTCTCTAGATCTTGTTGAGTCATTGCAGCCGTCTCTACAGCAACAGACGCAGCCATATTATTCATCACTTCAGCCATCCGATCATCTTGGCTGACGTTGGCTCTTGCAATGTCATCTCTTCTTGGAGGCATTGTTCCCTACAAAACCATCATCAAGTAGAAATCTCACACCACTTAGAATAATCCCAAAAATATAACTCAAGAGCATCATCACTTCAACACATCACAACTATACACGACTTGACACTCTAACTACTTGCTCCTATGCATGATCAGATAACGACTCCCACTCAACAATCTAACCAGAGCTCTACCCAAAAGTCTAACCAAAGCTTAACTAAAACATTAACCAAATGCTCTGATACCACAATTGTAACACCCCGAGTTTTAAGAAGCGCGAGTGTATTTTTTTCAATCAATAAAGAATTTCGACTTAATTCAAAAGAATTAAAAATAATTAACATTTAATATGAATTAAACATTCAAAAATAGTATTGCATTGTAATTCAAAATACAAAAGTGATTAAACAACCACATCATAATTATAACCAAGTAATTTAATTTTGGGAAATTGATCTTCAAAATATACCAAAATAAAAATACATCAAAACCTGTATCCTGGACCCACCAAAACATTATCAGAGTGCAGAAAAGATATACAATTATCCCAAAATAAATAAACACTAGGCCCTATACAAAAAGTCTAGTCTGATCTGATCATGCACTAAAACTACTGATCATGCATTAAAACTACAGTAGCACGGTTTCCACCGCATCCTCTACAAGTCTCGTCTTTACTCCAGCTGTCCGTCCCTCTGCGCTGTCCACAAATACTCCGTACATGAAGATCAAGGAAAACTAACAGCGTCTCCGTCGTTAGTGTATCTGTCGGTGGCACGAGTTTGGGTATCATATGAGGGCAAAGCCCAATTTCCACAATATTGTAAAGGGTCACCAACCGAAATTAACAATTACCACATAACAGTTATGTCAAAGATAACAATTATATTCATGGCATATTTCAATGCTATAACAACAATGATAAATAAGTATGCTCACTTACTAAAATGGATAACATCTACATCTTTGCAAAACCGTCAGTTTACATATAAATCAGGTTGCAAGTACAAATACGATTAACAATCACAACAACTTATTTGGCACTTAGAATTCATAAAATACTTGCACACTTCAATTTCCACTCATCAATTGATATCAAATCATGACTCACAGGTCAACCATCCCAATGAAATATATATATGTCAATGTACTCAACTCTTGGAATTACCAAGGTGCAGTCTCTCACGCACCAGCACGATTTACAGATAGAATGGACCGTCTAATACACGCTGAACCACTCCATAGCCTGTATAGAATGGACCGTCTAATACACGCGGAACCACTCTGAACCCGGATAGAATATACCGTCTAATACACGCGGAACTACTCTATAACCCATCACAGTCACTACATTTACGTGTATTAGCCTCTCACAGGCCAAATACACAGAAATTAAATCCTCGCACGGATAGAATGGACCGTCTAATACACGCGGAACCACTCCGTAGCCCAGATAGAATGGACCGTCTAATACACGCGGAACCACTCTGAAACCCGGATAGAATAGACTTTCTAATACACGCGAAACTACTCTATAACCCATCACGGTTACTACTTAACTTCGCGGCCCACCACGATCACCGCATCAACTCTGTGGCTCATCGTGGTCACCACCTGACTATGCAATGCATGAACATGCTATGTTTTCTCTTCACTGAAAATAGAATGCAATGCCATCTGAAACCCAGAACGTCCTCAACACAACATTAATGATTTTTACTCATCAACACCACAACAAAAGCATCATGAATAACAACAACCAAAAGCAGCAACAACAACTCTCAACAAACATTATCTCAACAACATGCATTTTACTCATTCCTAAATCACATGCAAGGCAGATTTTAGGATCAACACAACACCAAAACATCATCAATACATCAACCACGACAACAACCAAACAAAACAGCAACCAAACAGACACCACAAGTAGTTTACTCATTCATAACAACATGCAAGGGTAGTTTCATTTTTAGAACAGAACATCGCATATAATCAGTCATCACACATGCATTTACAGCCCTAAATGCAATCTAGAAAGTTGGAAGGAGCCCCTTACCTTAGTTATGTTTTCTTGTTCGTTTTCGTTGTCGCGACTAAAATCGGCGAAATTCCCGTTCGCGTCGTCACTACCAAAGTTGGTTCTCTAACACCATAATGATGAGAGGAATAACTTTCCTTCTTAACACTTTCTTATTCGAGGCTTGGATTTCCAAATAATTTGAGTTTTGAGTATCCCTTCTCACTACCAACACAAACAGAACTGAACAGAGGAAGAGGAAGAAAGCAGCTCGGGTAGGTGAGGGATAGATTTTCTGATTCTGATTTTCTGTTTTTCCCCTTTTTTTTTCCTTGCTTCTCACATGCAAACATATATACATACACATACTCTTGCCACCTCATATATATATATGTATATAATAATTAAACTTGACTCTGAAGTAACTAATTACTCCCGTCGCAATTACGTCGACAGATAAAATCTTAATTAACTGCCCGATATATAATTACTCGTAATTAAATTAAATAATCCTTCGTCCAATAATTTTACTCAATCTCAAAAATATTTATATATATATATATATAATGATATACATATATCAAATATTTTACAAATATCCCAAAATATATTTGAAATTAAATCCATAATTTGATTTTAAAATTAAGGGTCTTACAATATGCATAGTTGCATAAGTAAGCTTGGTAGTTTGATTGTTGACTTTGATGCACTTATGCCTTTACCAACATTGTTTTAACAAACGATGAACCACGTGAAAAATCCTTTATGGTTTTGGCCCTTGCGAGTCTTACACTAGATATTGACTTAGTTTGCAATCAAACTCTCTCTAGTGCTATTGTTCGCTCATATTAAACTATTTGCAAACAACTATTGCGTCTTTTAGCCCCTTCAACTCCTACTCCAGCCCTTGCCTCTCTTGATGTGTCAATTGAATTTGTTGCACTTGTCTCTAATTCTTATCAACGAGCTGGTAGAAGAGAAAGACATGGACATAATCAGGGTTGAACTTGATGCAACTATTGCAATTGTTTTTGCTATGTTGAAGCACAATGTCGCACCAAATCTAATCAACTACAACCCAGAGTCGCAAAAGTTGACTAAGTTGAGGCCTCTAACACAAGTGATTAAGTAATGCTTTCTACCACAAAGTATAATAAGCACATCAAGCTAAAGGCCCACATGAAAACCACCACACAAGTTGCCTTTGTTGCTCATATCGATGATCCTATTGCCTTTGTTACACAATCTTCTTCACTTAGACCTTGGATACTTGATTCAGGCGTCTATGATCATATGTCTGGTAATAAATTGTTTTTCTCGTGTTTGACTTATATAGACACACTATCTAGTATTACTTTGGCTAATGGATCAAAAATCAAATACATGGTATTGGCCGAGCAAATCCCCTACCCATGAATATAATGCTTTGAAATTTTTTACATATTATTAATTAAATATGTACACAGTTACACTTTAAAGTTTGATTGCGTACGATACCCAACAATCAATCATAAAATGTCACATCTTTATTTTATATTTAATTGATTTTTAAATAACTTAAATTTTAATTTGATTTTAATTTTAGGAGAATCAATACTCAACCTAACTAATGATTACCTAATAATTGACCTTAATTAAATAGTATAAATACAAAATAATAATTTTACTTTGAAAACAAAAATTACATTAATTTGAAATAAAAAATTTCAATTAAAGTGACACCAATACATATAATATATAAAAAGGAAATTGTGTTTAGTCAACATAAAATATGAAAGAAAAGTGTGCTTCCCAATTTAAATGATCCAAATATCAATAATTAATTATATAACAAATCAACAAAATCAATTTTTACCATCGAGGGGGCGCCAAATGAAAACTTTTCCCGGCAAAGTATCCGCGACAATATTCAAAAACCCAAATAAAAAACAATATCAACAATGCCGCTTTACATATCTTTAAAATTCACATCTCAATTCTCATTCTTCAAAAAAATAAAAAAATTCTCAACTCTCACCGCCATATTCACTTCCAAAAACAAACAAAAAATGGATATCTCAGATATAGCAAAGAAACTCGGTTTCTCTAATTCCAAACACCTCATCCGTACAGCCGCTGAACTTCGTCGCCTCTGCGATGTCCACTTCGATTCCTACGTCATCGGCGTCATAAGTTCCATTCCCTAACTTTTCCCGGCAAAGTATGCGCGAGAATATTCAAAAACCCAACTAAAAAACAACGCCAACAATGCCGCTTTTCATCTCTTCAAAATTCACATCTCAATTCTCATTCTTCAAAAAAAAAAAATTCCCAACTTTCACCGCCATATTCACTTCCAAAAACAAAATAAAAATGGATATCTCAGAGATAGAAAAGAAACTCGGTTTCTCTTATTCCAAACTCCTCATCCATAAAGCCGTTGAACTTCGTCGCATACGGGATGTCTACTTCGATTCCTACATCATCAGCATCGTAAGTTTCATTCCCTAACTTCTACATAGTTAGTTAGTTACATTCTGTAACCGTTTTTAGTTATTATTCTGTAACCGTTTTTTTCCGATGTTATAGGGTGAAGTTGCAAAAGCTATCATCTATATGGAGATCGCAGCGACGAGACTCAGTGTTCTCTTCGATCAATCTTCGGCGGTTAGACTCAGTGGAATGTCAAAAAGAGCTTACATTAGATCTTATAATTCACTTCATAATGGCCTTGACGTCAAGTTCGTTCCCCTTTTTTATACATTGTTTTTATATTTTTTTTCTTTATATTTTTTTCGTTTCGTAATTGAAGAGTTTGGTGTTTTAGGTTGAAGCTAGATGTGAGAGAATTGGCAATCCAATTCGGTTGTGTTTGAATTATACCTTATGTTCGCGATGGTCTCAGATGTAAGTTTTTAATTTTATCATTATAAACAATATCCACTACCTGTTAGATAAAATGCTTTCTCTAATGTGTTTCTCTAATGTAAGTTTTTAATTTCTGCCTCTGATGGTATCCTCTAATTTCTGCTTCTGATGGTATCCTCTAATTTCTACCTCCAATGGTATTCTTTGATTCTGCCTATGATGATATCCTCTTATTTCTTCCTCTAATGGTATCCTACGATTATTGCCACTGATGGTATCCTCTGATTTTTTCCTCCGATTTTTTGCCTCTAATTTTTTGCCTCAGATGGTATCCTCTGGTTCTAGTTATGGTTCTCTCCCTTTTTTATTTTTTATTTTTGTTCTTTTTATCTTTTTTGTTTTATGGCAACAATAACACTCTTCCATCCTTTCAGCCTACATGCCTTTCACTTTTATAGCAGTACACGCCACTTTTCTAACTCTTTTTAGCCACTTTTGCTATTATTTAGTTTTCCTAAACAAGCTGCATTTTTGTGTGTACATGCCATCTTTCCATTCCTCTTTGAGCCCCTTTTACTTTTTCTCCTTTTTCCTAAAATGGCTACAACTTTTACCATGTATACAAGCAATTCAAAAGTGCATTCTTTTTTTTTCCAAACATAGCTTAGCAAAACCAATTTTTCTGCAAAAACAAGTAATAATCCAGAACTCAATTCTATCTCATGGATACCAAGATTAACCACTCTTGTCTATAAATTGAGAACAAAAATTAAATCAAGAGGGGGGGGGGCAATTTTGAAAGTTTTTAGTTTTCATTTTTTTAAGCTAGTAAGATTTTTGTTGGTAAGATAAACAAAGCATGAAATGAGTTAAGGAAGAATACAACAATTCAAGACAAAAGCAAAATACAATCAGAAAAATCAAAGAGTATAACAAATATTCAAGTAAATGTCGAAACACAATGTCGCACCAAATCTAAAGAACTACAACCCAAAGTCGCAAATGTTGACTAAATTGAGGCCTCTAACACAAGGAATTAAGTAATGCTTTCTACCACAAAGTATAATGAGCACATCAAGCTGAAGGCCCACATGAAAACCACCAAACAAGTTGCCTTTGTTGCTCATATCGATGATCCTATTGCCTTTGTTACACAATCTTCTTTGATAAAATATCCACTACTTGTTTGATAAAATGCTTTCTCTAATGTGTTGCTGAAATGATTTTATTTTATTGCTTGCAGTTATAAGGATCGGTTTCTTTCATCTTTGCCGGCTGCTCGTCGTGCTAGTGCTGATTTTACTCGTCCTGTGTTCATGGTTGTTGCTTTTTATTTATGTGCAAAGAAACAAAAGGTACATTTATTATAATCTCAAAACACAAACACATCACACACATCATATGCTTATACTCTATATTATAATGACATGATTTGTGCTTGTACTTTGTAGCTCAAAGTTGACAAGATTAAGCTAATTGAACTATGTGGTTCATCTAAGTCTGAATTTTCTAGTGTAAGTGTTGTATATTTATAATGAATTTATTTAATGTAATGCGTGATGTTTTTTTATTGGTTTGTGAGTGGTGTTATTAATGAATTTAAATGAATTGGGAATGGTTGTTTTGCTTCAAGTTTCTACTACTATCAAAGACTTGTGCCATGATGTTTTTTGGGTAGCTAAGGAAAAGAAAGACCATAAAGAAGTAAAGACCAATAGAGGTATATCCCTTTTCTAGTTGAATCTTTATTTAGATTTTATTATTTTTAATTCATGTGTTTTGTATTAAGCATGATTTTTTCCTGCTTCTTCCCCTCTTTGGGCAGATCTTCTTGATGTCTTGCCAAGCAAAAGAAAAGCTGAGGATGGTGGCTATTTGTCTGATGATGGGGCAGAGGTATAAATGGCTAACCTCTCTTTGAAACTGACACGACTATATATGATTTTTGATGATATCCTCTGATGGTATCCTCTGATTTCTGCTTCTGATGATATCCTCTGATTTTTGCTTATGATGATATCCTCTGATTTCTACGTCTGATGATATCCTCTGATGGTATCCTCTGATGTCTTTTTCTGATGATTTCTTCTTATGGTATCCTCTGATTTCTGCCTTTGATGGTATACTCTGATTTATGCCTTTGATGATATCCTCTGATTTCAACCTCTGATGGTATCCTACGATTTTTGCATTTAATGGTATCCTCTGATTTTTGCTTCCAATTTTTGCCTCCGATTTCTGCCTCCAATGTTATCCACTACGCCAAAAATTTGGCTATCCGATTTTACAGCGCTTTTTTAAAACCCTTTACAGCTTTCTAGAAGCACCTACTCAAGGGAGTCATCGTTATAATCAGCTTTCCAGAAGCAACTACTCAAGAGAGTCATCGTTATAATCAGCTTTCCAAAAGCAACAACTCAAAGCTAAAAACCCTTGTTTTAAACCTGATAGTGGTGTAAGTTCCTTCTTCAATCTGGGGTTGTCAGATTGGTAGAAGAAGACTTGGCTTGTAGGGTCAAGGTGTTGTAAGTTCTTTCTTCAATCTGGGGTTGTCAAATTGGTAGGAGAAGACTTGGCTTGTAGGGTCAAGGTGGTGTAAGTTCCATCTTCATCCTAGGGTTATCAGATTGGTAGGAGAAGACTTGGCTTGTAGGGTCAAGGTGTTGTTGTTCCTCAAAAGTGTGGGGTGTCAAGCTGTTTGGGAAGACTGGCTTGGAAGGTCAGGTGCTGTGTAATTCAAAGTATTTGAATTAGTGGATTAAAGCCTTCTGAATGAAGGGACTGGATGTAACCAAGTTAATGGTGAACCATGATAAATCTTTGAGTTCAAATACTTATGTTGTAATCATCTGCTGATGAGTCTGATTGTTCTATCTCCAAGTAATTTACATCAACATTCATCAAAACAGCAAAAAGAATTCAATTTTGGCAAACACAATTCAACCCCCCTTCTCGTGTTTGCACCTTAAATTCCAACTTCCACCAGCGACCATCGCCAACCACCATCAACCGTACGCCACCGCCGCTTTCTCCTTCACAGTATACCACAAATCCGCATCTATCACGTTTTTTCGTTCTTTTCTTCATCTCTTTAAATATGACACTTTGTTTTTATTGTTTGTATGCTGAAATTTTGATTTCACCCTTTAAAAATCATGCCTTTTTACTTGTTGGTTGCTTGATAAATTTTTTTTTGGATTAATGTCTAAGAGTGATACCTTATGTTTGAGAGATTTTTAAATTGGAACTTGTTTTTTTTTTTTAAATGTCTCTAACATATAAGTGGCATTAAATAAAGTGGCATCATTGCATCTAGAATCTAAACAGGGTTATGGAATACACCCATCATTTTTTTCTTCACAAAAACATCTATTTTTAATGTCAATTTACCATCCTTAGAAGTTAACCTAAAAAACTCATCTCCAAATGCATCAACACAGTTCCCATTCACATAAAAAAACTTCACCTTTTTTAGATAAAGGTAACAAAGTTTGAATCACTGGTTCAAACTGAACTAACGAAACAAACTTCGTGTAAACAAGTTCAACTTTATCAACTTCTTCACTAACAAAAAGTGAAAAAACATCTTTGGCAATAATATGAGCATCTTTTGTAGTTGGAAAACTGTTATTTTCAATAAACCTATCAACTTCAATGAAACTCCTACGTGTGAAATAACAATTACCCTTTTTACCAACACTAATTACAACACAACCTAACCCTAATTTCTTCAATTCACAAATTCGAGTTTATGCTTTTTTAGGAACGGTTTTGTTGAAACCGCCGCATAAGCCACGGTCGCCGGTGATGACGATTAAGGCGATTTTTTTGACGGGTCTGACGGCGGTTAACGGGACTTCTACGTCGTTGTTTTGGAGATTTTGGTTGATGTGTTGGAGGATTTGAGCGAAGGTTTCGGAGAAGGGGCGGAGTTGATTACAGCTTCTTGTGCACGGCGGACTTGGGCAGCGGAGACGAGTTTTGTAAGACCCTGAATTTTCTAAACTCTAATTTATGCAATTTTAGTGTATTTTGTGTTGAACTGCTTAAGCTATTAGCTAATTTTTATTTTATGAAATTAAGTACCAAAGTATAATTTTGTTAGAGTTAGTAATACAGTTTTTTTGGAGAAGCGATTCAAATTATTTATTAGAGTATAATTTAATTAAGTTATAAATTTTTTAAAATATCACACATTGCTGATAAATTGATCTGTCAATTGAGTTGCAACGATGGTAGATATTTTTATTAAATTAGATTAAGAAGTGAGTGATGTGATGTGTGTAAGAGTGTTTAGATATTGTAATGACTATTTTAGTTAAAACCTAAATATGTTAATTATAGTAATTATTTCTTTCTGTAAGTTTAAAATAAAAAAAAGGAAATAACCCAACCTTTTATAAGCTTCAACGACCCTAAGATTTTCACATTTTGTTTCCTCTCCTCTTTATTATTTTTTTTCCTTCTTTCTAAAAACACAAAGACAAACATAAGTGTTGGTGCTCTAATTGGTGAGCTAACCAAGTGACTTTGAGAGAGATTGAGAGGTCTTTTGGAGAAGAAATCAAGAGGAGGAAGTTAGACCTTGATCTTGTGAAGCTAGTGGTGTTCTTGAATTGGTGAGTTTCACTTTCCTTCTCCTTTTTCCTATGCTAGGATGAATCACCATGGGAAATGGGAAGGTTTCTTCTATTTCAAATCGTGGCTCGTGAACTGAATTTGTTTCTTATTCTCACTATTATTTATTTATTATGATGCTTTATCCATTACAAAGCATTTCCTCTTTCTTTTATTATTCTTCTTTGTGATATCAGTTTGTCGGTGATGCTGTATATTATTCTTTCTCTTTTTCGGTTCATAAATTCCAAGGTTTAATGCTATGTTTTGCTTGATTCTGATTAGGATTAGATTAGATTTCACTTGCTTAGTTCGAAAATTCACTCAAGTTTTGAACCTTAAACTGGAGCAGTGATGGTTTGAGTTATTGAATTACGATCACCACTATAGAGTTTTCTCATAAGAACACGATGGATTTATCATTACCGATAAATAAAACATTTTGAAAATTCCTTGGGTTATGTGTGAGTTGCTTTTGTAGGTTTGGTTATTGATGAAAGTTTTTTACCAATCTACTTTCAAATCCCTTAGGATTCAATTATAGTATAGCAAAAGGGTTGTATCGTATCCACAGGGAATTGGAAATACAATGCCGTTCTTTAATGAATCACTCGAGCAATAAGTTTTCAAGTATTTGGATGATTGTTTTGGTAACCAAATTGAAATGTAAAATAAGCAATAATAAAAAAGGATTTAAAAACACTATGAGAAAACTGTTGGAATTGGATTCATCTATTAACTCTTTAGTATCCTATTGATTCAACATACAAATCATGTTCTATGCTTAATTTCATCACATCAGTTCTTATCTATCTCATTAATCTCTTACATGAGAAGATTAACAATTCCCTAATCTAATTACCGATCTCTCGCATAATTAAAAAGGACAATCGTAACGAGTTCAGATGTAAATTGACAAACAGACTTAATTCTATTTCTAGCAATCAAGCTTGTTAGATGAGATAATCTAAGTCTGACTTAAACATGTAGTTCTCACTCACATATCAAATCTAAATTCATGCCTTAGGTGATCAAGCTAAAACATGTATGAAGAATAAGATTAAATCATTGAAATCATAGCATAAAAACAGATATTTGTATATAGAAATCAAATTAGATACATCCAAGTTAAAGAGTTACATCCAATCCCAACAAAAGAAAATTAGCAATCCATAGCCATGGATGCTTTCAAGCTCAAAGCGAAGATCTAAGAAGAACGGACAGCTATGTGATGTCTCGGGAACAATTCCAGCTCTTCCGTTGATCCCCAATCAAGCAACCAGTTCTTTTCTCTGTCTTCTCTCTTGATTTCTCTTTTTTAACTCAGTAACCGCTTTTTTTGAAGTCTGTCTGTGCGTTTTTAAAGGAAATGAGTTGATGGTCTCGCTTAAGTCAGGCCAATCTAGCTTAAGCCAACAGGTTTCTTCATGCTTAGGAAAGGTTGCCCGCTTAAGCTAGAAAATATATGGCTTAAGCCAACTGGGTTCTTCAAAATCCGTCTCTGTCTGATTTTCGCTTAAACAGTCCTTCTGGTTTTGCTTTCAGTATTCTTCTGGCTTAAGCCAAGTTCTTCAACTTTGACTTTTTGCTTTTCCTTTGCTTAGACCACTTTGATATTTCTCCTACAATTAAACACAAAGTAATTAATACTTATAATTAACCTATTTACCATAATATTTATATAGAAACTAACTACTTGCTAAAATAACCTATTGAGGGTTAATTTAACATATATCTTAAACATTTCAATCGTATAAGTGCCCCAAAATATCATGGAAAATTAGATAAATTTGGCACTTATCAACTTCCCCCAACTTAAGACTTTGTTTGCCCTCAAACAAAAGGTACTGATCAAAAAATATATATATACAAAGTTCATTCAACAAGTTGGATCCATGAATAATCAAAATCAAAAAATATTTCCACTTTGCATGATCACAAGCTCCACTCATAAAACTCCCTAACAGAATACGTGATACACAAGTAATGGTCATAACAATGATATGAATGCAAATTCCATGAATCAATTAGGCAAATCACACTATCCATGTTTTCAACCAAAGGAAATTTCAATGATTCACACAAGTTCTTTTAGAACCAAATCAAGGTAAGTGTTTCACTCATGTTCAGCCATTGAATCACAAAAAATCAAATTTGTTACCTGTCTCAACAATTATCAAGATTGCATAGTTAATCAAGGATCACTAAGGGCTTTTCAGGGTTGTAATGAGGCCAGGTTTCAAAGAACATTGGTTTTTCTGGATATCAAAGTACTTTCAAACTAAGAGAGCAATTATAATGAGATTTACAATAAAACCATGCATTCATGCTCACTTCACTTTTCCTTTTACCAATCCCTTTTTGTCACCCTTCTTTTCACATTTGGATTTATATAACCCTTTTTCTTATCATTCTCATAATTTTCTCAATCTTTCTCTTTATCTTTCTGTTTTTTATTTTTTTTTAAGATTAAGATTATGTACTAAAAATTGAGAAAATTTGAACCAATTTTGCTTTCTTCGCAAAGAGAACACAAACAGCTTCCACTTCCCCCAACTTTGCATAAATGCATACAATCCCATTATAAATGCTCTTTTAACTTTGAAAGTAAGGGATAAACATTGTTTTTTTTAGGGTTTGGTATTAAACAAAAGAACAAAAATACTTTTCATTTCAGGCTCAAAATGGGTAGACAATGGATATTCCTATACAAGGGTAGGCTATTTGGTCAGTAGCTATATCCTCTAATGAACAAAAATCGCCTTGATCCTTTCCTATCATTTCCATGCAATCAAAATAATCAGAGACTCAAACAAATCCAACTGTGCAAAACAAATGGTGAATCTCTCATACTTACATTGTTTAAGGTCACACTCCCTCACCAAGTTCAGGTACAAATTTCCTGATTTCAAACATTTCAAGGTTATGCCAATGACTTTCATGTGAAAAATACAATTATACATGTCATGGCATCATGAGTGCAACCACAAAGTCCATCAAGGAGATATATTTCTAACTTTTAAATTTCAAAATAATCATGCAAAACTTTTGACTTTTCATGAATCATACTTACGAAAATGAACCAATCATCATGCAATTAAGTACCCGGAAAACATGGTATTATCAGCCAAAAAGTACTAATTAACCAAACTAAACAATGAAACAAAGTGCTAGAACTGAAAATAAAATGGCATAAATTAAAAATGAACTCTTTTGTGATGTGGTGTGTGACAGCTCATCAATCCTCATCCTCTTGGTCTATTTGATCCACCATGTGCTGCTCTATTTCATCTTTCTCGGCCTGATCAACTCCATCTGCTCCTGCTTTTGTGGTTGTAACAGTAGCTGCTTTCTGACTGCCTTCTCAAAAATTGGCCTATCCCCAGGCCAAGCACAATGTGATTGAAATTCATTATAGGATAGCCATCTATATGGTGGAGGACCCTCATGAACCGAAACAGCGTATGATTGCTGATAAATAGCATCACTGGCCCTGTAATTAGCAGTTTCTTGTCTGAAAATATGCTCCTGTCTGTTGTAAAGCTGCTCTTGTCTAGCATACATAAATTCCTGTCTGGAAAACATCTCTGTTATCTGCCTCTGCATCTGCTCTTGGAGTAACAACATCTGCTGCATAGGATCTATCGGTTGTTGTGGAGATGGTGGAGGTAATGTGGCAGATTGTGCTCCTCCTATTTCCTCAGTTGGGTTTATGCAATGTTGTCAGATAAGGGCATCATTGATCGCAGGTCTTATGTCAAGATGAGGTTGATCTGGGATATTCACCCCCTGGTCTTTGCATAGTTGGGTAATAAGTGAAGGAAAGATTAGTGGTGCAGGCTCCAAAGCTGTTGCAATTCTATGAATTTCATCTAATATTATTGATGCAACATCCACTGAGAATTGGTCCATGATGCAGTAAATCAAACACGCCCTTGACATGTTGATTCCTGATGTGTGTAAGGTGGGCTTGATGTTGGACAATAGAAAAGTCATCCAAATTTGTCTCAGTGCCTTCATCTGGGATCTTTTTATTTCCTTCTTTCCTGCCTCCCAACCTGATACGCACAATGTTGGCATTATCTCATTGCTAATGACTCTGTTCTTTAGTGCATCATTTTTTTTTAAATTAAAAATGATTTTCCAATTTAATTCCTTCAAAAGGATTGAAATAAAATTTCCTTTAATTCGTTTCATAAAAATAGTACGTCGTGGATTAATTGATGTACGTAATTAAATAATTTCATCAGAAATATCACTAAGTACTTATCTTTGGAAATTAATATTAAACATTAATACATTCCAAAATATCAGTGTCATATCATACCAACAGAAAATATCAGAGTGCATGGTTTAGCGGAAAAGTAGTACAAATATTTCCAAAATAAAACAAATTACATTCCCAGCTCAAATCCTATACATCAAGTCTAACTAATCATGCACTAAAGCTACAGTAGCACGGATTTCCTCATCCGACTCCGCCGCTCGCCTCGATGTGACCTCCTCCTCCTCATCATACAGAGAAGGGTCAATCTCCTCCGAAGTCAAATCAATGCACAGTCTCGGTCGCTTCACCGTTGCCGGAATCTCATAACAATCATCGGAGATCCTAGACGGACCCGGAATATCAGTTGCTACTGGCTTCAGCTCTTCGTTCTTCTCTTCCGCCTCAGAATCACATGCATCTCCTCCAATCACCGGGTTATGAGTCACCACTCTTACGGTGGCCTCCGTCTCAACCCCTCTAGCTGGCTCCTCCGCATTATCAAAAATTCCGTGCGCCTCCAATATCAAACGAGAAGGCACAGGAAAATCAATCCTCGCATAACTGTGCTCCACGTAGTACACCGCTCCATTGGTCCTACAGGTCCTCTTCAATCTCCCCGTGTATGTAGCCCTGCTTGAGGTGGGGTCGTATACCCAAGCAGTAGGCACAGAACGATCAATGAAGTCGAGCGACGTTTCCGTCGTCTCGGGACCCACGGGTGTCATGGGTTTGGAGGGCATCTGAGGGCAAAGCCCAATTTCCACAATATAATAGCAAGGGTCACCTACCGAAATTAACAAATAATCACATAGCATATATATCACAACAACAAATATATCTATGGCATATCATACAACAATGATGGAAAATAGTGATGCTCATTTTGAAATTTCATGACATATATACCTTTTCAAAACAGCAACCTATTATTATGAAAAATATGTGGTAAGTACAGCCAACACTTCAGCAATCACAATCATTTATCAACAAGCAATCACCAGTGCAGTCGCTCAACAGACCAGCACTCGTGCAGTCGCTCAACAGACCAGCACGTTTCACATATACCAAGGTACAATCGCTCAACAGATCAGTACTAGTGCAGTCGCTCAACACACCAGCACTCGTGCAATCGCTCAACAGATCAGCACGTGGTTGCGCATTTCAGGGTACAAACGCTCAACAGTCCAGTACCAGTGCAGTCGCTCAACAGACCAGTACCTATATACCCAGGTACGATCGCTCAACAGATCAGTACCTAGTGCAATTGCTCAACATACCAGCACTCGTGCAATCGCTCAACAGATCAGCACGTGGTTGCGCATTACTCTGTGGCCCATCGCGGGTACCACTTGACTATGCAATGTATGAATATGCAATGTTTTCTCTTCACTGAAAACAGTATGCATTATCTGAAAAATCAGCCCTTCCATCATTTCCCCAAAACATCTCAACACAATTATTTTCATCATCATCACATCAATAATTAAACATTCAAGCAATCCCATCATTATCACTTTACATTATCTCAAAATTCCATTCTTAATTATCATAAGTCTTTCCAATGTTTTCCCAACTCTTTAAATTCATAAAATAGTGTTTAAAACTGGGATTTCTGGAAAACCAAAAATCTGTATTCGAATACAGCTTCATTGTATTCGAATACAGAAGCCAAAAACTGGGCAGAATTAACACTTTGCATTCGAATACAGCTCCCTGGTATTCGAATATAGATGCAGTCCCAGTGCAGAAAACAACATTTTTCACTACATCAGTAAAGTCTCAAAAACTTCATCATTACTACTTCAAATTATCACAAACTCCACTTTAATTTGTCACAAACCTTCCCAAATGCTCCCCAACACTTAAAGTTTATAAAAACAATCATTAAAACTCTGGATTTCTGAAAAACACGAATCTGTATTCGAATACAGATCCCTTGTATTCGAATACAGAAGCTGAAACTGCAATGTCAACACTCTGTATTCGAATATAGCATACTTGTATTCGAATACAGAAGGCAAAATAGTGTATATTCAGCATTTTCCCAACATCATTAAAGGTTTCAGGAGTCTCATCATCTCCTTTGCAAAACTATTTCAAAACTCCATTTTAAATCATTTCAAACCTTTCCAAAGTTTCTCAACACTTTAAGATTCACATGACAGGGTTTAAAACTTGATTTTCTGGAAAACACGAATCTGTATTCGAATACAGCTGAAGGTGCTAACACGAGAAGGGAGGGTTGAATTGTGTTTGACTTAACTTGAATACTTTTCCTGTTTTAATACTTTCAAAACAAAACTTGATGTATAATTAAAACAGAGTTAGCAGCGGATAAAAATAAAAATAAAACTCACAGATTTTATACTGGTTCACCGTTAACGAGGCTACATCCAGTCCCTTCGCCTTGAAGGATTTCACTAATTCAACCTTGAATTACAACCTTGCTACTGACCCTCCAAGTCAGTCTTCTCAAATAGTCTAACAATCCTAGACTTCTTTGAGGAAAAACAACTCCTGTTCTTCAGCCAATCTGACACCCCATATTGTAGAAGAATTCACAACACTATGAATCTAATTGCTAAGTACCTTGCTACCCTTTCTGAATCCCTCAGTTTGTAGACCCTACTTCAACAACTTAGATACAACCCTATCTAATTGCCAAGTAACTTGCTACCTCTACTGACTCCCTCAGATTGTAGACTCTACTTCAACAACTTAGATTTGCCACAGTGGAAAGAAAATAACTGAGTACTTGCTTCTTTAAAGTTGAAACTCACAATTGACTTATATGAAAATTTGAGAATGGTTGCTTTGGAAGTGTATGACTCTTTTGTGATTTTCGATACTTTATTCTTCAGCATTAAGTCTCTATTTATAGTTGAACTTTAGAACTTCATTGATGTTTTACTTCTGCAGTATATTTCGATTAATCTGTTTTGAAAATATTCTGGAGTATTTTGCTCAGATTCTGTTTTGAGCCTTTTGCTCACTAATCTGTTTTAAACATTTTGCTCCGCTTCTGTTTTGGGCATTTTTCTCAGATTCTTTAATTCTCATGATCTAATCTGCACCATTGGATCTTCATGCGATAGTCCACATCTGGACCAGCCTATTTGATATTCTGTGATCCTCTGATTTCGGCCTTTGCTGGATTGCACAGTCTGTCCCTCTGATTTCGGCCACCACTGGGCCATGGTCTGATTTTCTGATCTGGACCATCACTGGACCAAATAATTATTTTTGAACCATTGATCTGGAAATTTTTACTCTGATCTGGACAGATTCTGGACTTTGGTCTGGAACAAACTGAAATTAACTTGAACAAAAAATATATTCAGTCTGGACATTTTACCTTTAATTTTGGACCAGGTCTAGATTGATTCTGGAACTCATTTCTTTTGGTCTGGACTTAGTTCCATGCCCTGAATCATGCTATCTTATGATCTGGGTCAAATCTGAATTGATCCTTTTGTTCTGGACTCATAAACATACCTTCTGGTCAAGTTTGGAACAAGTCTGGACAGTGTAATTTTTCACTGCCAGACCATCTTTTGGTCAGAATAACTTTTGGAAAAAAATTGATATTTGACTACTGTTTGTCTGGAACAACTCTCCTTCTGGCAGGCTTTCCAATGGTATGATCCATGTTTCATTATGATTTTTCTTCCTTCTGTTCAGGGCCACCAAACATATCCTCTGGTGATGTTTTGACATCCTGGAACATCTTCTGGAAATTCCAGAATTCATTTTCCTTTGATCTCTGCTTCTATTTCCTTCAGTTTCTAGGGCATTTAACTTAATAATTCAAAGTACAAAATAAGTTTACATTGAGTACATTTGTAAGCATCAAAATCCTAAGTACTTAGAACCAACTTGGTTCCAACAACAGCTTCCTTGTATTCGAATACAGAAGCTAAAACTTGAGTTTCTGGAAAAACCCGAATCTGTATTCGAATACAGCTCCCTTGTATTCGAATACAGAAGCTAAAATAGTGAAAATCAGCATTCTGTATTCAAATACGAGGCTGTCGTAGTCGAATACAGATGCGTAAACAGTGGCAAAAATTGTAGTTATGTATTCGAATACGACATGGTCGTAGTTGAATACAGCAAAATCCTTCATATGTATTCGAATACAGAGGCCCGTATTCGAATACAAGTTTGAAAACTTGAGTAAAACAGAAGCTTGGCAGGCTGTATTCGAATACACTCATGTTGTATTCGAATACACCTTCGAATTCAGTGAAATTTTTCCTGAGACTTCAACACATTTTCAAATTGTTTCCTTTTGAAAAACCAACAAAACCAAAACAGATTCAGCATTCTTTTGAACCACAAAACTCAGGCATTTTTCATCAATAACAACTTTTCCAGAAAAACACTTTCATCATTTAAAATCCCTTTTCATTTGAAAACATCAGCAACACCAGAATCACTCAAAAGCAGAAAGTCAACCACAACAAAACAGACATTTATCAACGTTTACATTTTGATCATTTCCAAAACAACATGCACAATGCTTTCCAGTATTCTCACACCACCATAATAATCATGCAAAGCATTTCCAGCTTTCTCACACAAAACAGAACAACATTAATGCATTCAGCCAAACAGCAACCATCACATAGTAGCAAAACACCAACAAAATGCATTTTCGCATTTTATAACAACAAGCACAACAGTTTTGTAAATATGCATTTTGATCATCTTCAGAATAACATGCAAGACATTTTTCAGCTTTCCCCCACAAACAAAACAACATTAATGCATTCAGCCAAACAACACTCATCACAGAATCATCAAACATCAACAGAATGCCCTTTTTCCATTTTTTTCAAAATATCATGCAAAACAGTTTTTCTTCAAACAATGATGAAACATTATTAATTCCATAACAATATGCATTTACAGCCCTAATGCAAACTAGAAAGTGGAAGGTGCCCCTTACCCTTGTTGCGTTTCTGCTACTGTTCACGTTTCTGCGTCAAAATCGGAGAAACTCCCGCTCGCGTTCGCTGCAACGAAAATGGGTTCTCTAGCTTCGTAATGATGAGGAGAACAACTTTTGTTCTGGGGGTTTTCTGGGTTTTCCAAGTAATATCACTTTTGAGGAACTCCCCCCTTTTTTGTTGTCGTGAAACAGAAAACATAATGGAAGAAGGAGGAAAGTGAATACTGTTACATGCAGTAAGGGAGGAGGAATTGGTTTCTGACTTTGCCCTTCCTTCTCACTCCTATATATAGGTTTGTGTGGGTGCACCTCACCCGACACTTGTCTGATCCTCAGCACTTAACTAGTCTCGTTGCAATTAGCCGATAATCCCTTAATTAACTGTCCGATAATTTAATTAGTCGTAATTAAATTAATTTACTCTTTATCCAATAATTTTAATTCGTCTTCCCAAAAATAAATATTTATATATATATATATATTCACTCAAACATACATATATTAAATATTTTACAAATATCCCCAAAATACTCTTAATATTAATTCCATAAATTAATTTTAAATTTATGAGTCTTACAAGAAGGATGGGTAAAATCAGAACACCATTCCTCCTCCCTTACTACCCTTACTGCATGTAACAGTACCCACCTTCTCCTTCCCTCCCATTCTGTTTTCTGTTTCCAGTTCATTCAAAAAAAAAAAGGGGAGTTCCTCAAAAGTTACATTAATTGGAAATCCAAGCACCAAACCAGAAAACCCCCAGTACAAAAGTTGTTCCCCTCATCATTCCGGAGCTAGAGAACCCATTTTTGTAGTAGCTAACGCAAGCGGGAGTTTTGCCGATTTTGACGCGTAAACATGAACGAAAACAGAAACGGGAGCAGTAGCAGAAACGCAACAAGGGTAAGGGCACCTTCCACTTTCTAGTTGCATTAGGGCTGTAAACGCATAACTGTAATGACATTACTGATGTTGCATCATTATTTGAAAAGAAAACTGTTTTGCAATGACATTTTGAAAAAAATGAAGAAAATGCATTATGTTGATGTGTACTGATTCTGTGATGGTTTCTATTTGGTTGAATGCATTAATGTTGTTTTGTTTATGTGGGAAAGTTGAAAAATGTCTTGCATGTTATTGTGAAGATGATCAAAATGCATATTTACAAAACTGTTGTGCTGGTTGTTATAAAATGCGAAAATGCACTTTGTTGGTGTTTTGGTGTACGTGATGCTTGCTGTTTTGCTGAATGCATTAATGTTGTTCTGCTTGTGTGAGAAAGCTGAAAATGTTTTGCATGTTGTGATTTGTTGTGTAAAAATGCTGGAAATACCATGCATGTTGTGTTGAGGAATGATCAACAATGTAAATGTTGAAAAATGTTTGTTCTGTTGTGATTGACAATCTGTTTTGGGTGATTCTAGTGTTGTGGATGTTTTCAAAAGAAAAGAGATTTTAAATGATGAAAATGTTTTTTCTGGAAAAGTCGTTACTGATGAAAAATGCATGAGTTTTGTGGTTCAAAAGAATGCTGAATCTGTTTTGGTATTTTTGTTGGTTTTTCAAAGGAAACAGCTGGAAATGTGTTGAAGTATCAGGAAAAAATTTCACTGAATTTGAAGGTGTATTCGAATACAACATGAGTGTATTCGAATACAGCCTGCCCAGATTTTGTTTTACTCAAGTTTTCAAACTTGTATTTGAATACGGGTCTCTGTATTCGAATACAAAGGAAGGATTTTTGCTCCTGACTTAGCATCTGTATTCGACTACGACTCTGTCGTATTCGAATACAGAAGTGAAATTTTAACACTGTATTCGCATCTGTATTCGACTACGACAGTCTCGTATTCGAATATAGGATGTTGACTTTCACAATTTTTGCTTCTGTATTCGAATAAAGATTCAGGTTTTTTCCATAAACTCATGTTTTAGCTTCTGTATTCGAATACAAGGAAGCTGTATTCGAATACAGATTCGTGTTTTTCAGAAAATCAAGTTTTAAACACTGCCATGGGAACTTTAAAAAGGGTTGGAAAACATTGGAAAGGTTTGAAATGATTTAAAATAGAATTTTTGAAATAGTTTTGAAGAAGAGATGATGAAGTTCTTGAAAACCTTAAATGATGTTAGGGAAATACTGATTTTCACACTGTGACAGCCTCTGTATTCGAATACAAGAAGGCTATATTCAAATACAGAGTGTTGATTCAGCACTAATTTGGCTTCTGTATTCGAATACAAGGAAGCTGTATTCGAATACAGATTCGTATTTTCCAGAAAACTCAATTTTAAGCACTGTGTTGTGAATTTTAAGAGTTTGGGGGAAAGACTTATAATAATTAAGAATGGAATTTTGAGATAATGTAAAGTGATAATGATTTGCTTGAATGTTTAATCATTGATGTATTGATGATGAAATCAATTGTGTTGAGAGGTTTTGGGAAAATGATGGAAATGTTGAATTTTCCTGATAATGCATATTATTTCAGTGAAGAGAATACACTACATATTCATGCATTGCATAGTCAAGTGGTACCCGCGATGGGCCACATAGTAATGTTTAAACGTGCTGATCTGTTGAGCGATTGCACGAGTGCTGGTCTGTTTAGCGACTGCACTGGTACTGGTCTGTTGAGCGACTGTACCTTGAAATGCGCAAAAACGTGTTGATCTATTGAGCGATTGCACGAGTGTTGGTCTGTTGAGCGACTACATTGGTACTGATCTGTTGAGCGATTGTACCTTGATATATGTTAAACGTGCTGGTCTGTTGAGCGATTGCACAAGTGCTGATCTGTTGAGCGATTGCACCCTGGTCTTGAGGGCTGTAAAAGTCAAACATATTCAAATTGTGATGGTCTGTTGAGCGAATGCACCTTGGTAATTCCAAGAAATTGTATACATGAGCATATACATATTGCATCGGGGGATTGACCGGTGGGTCACAATTTGGTTTTATGATAATGATTGGAAAGTGATGTGTGTAAGTACGTGGTAAAATCTGAATTTTCTGATGAATGTTTGTGATTGCTGAGATGGTAGTTCTACTTACAATATGTTTTCCATATTAATTGGCTGCTGTTTGAAAAGCATGTGTCATGAAATTTCAAATGAGCATCCTTAATTTTCATCATTCTTGTATGATATGCCATGGATGTAATTATTCCTGTGATAAATGCTATGTGTTATGTGTTAATTTCGGTCGGTGACCCTTTACTATTATATGTGGAATTGGGCTTTGCCCTCAGATGCCCCCCAAACGCATGCCACCCGTGGGACCCGAGACGACGGAAACGTCGCTCGATTTCATTGATCGCTCTGTGCCTACTGCTTGGGTATACGACCCCATCTCAAGCAGGGCTACGTACACGGGGAGATTGAAGAGGACCTGTAGGACTAGCAGAGTGGTGCACTACATAGAGCACAGTTATGCAAGGATTGACTTTCCTGTGCCTTTCGGTTTGGTATTGGAGGCGCACAGAATTTTTGATGATGCGGAGGAGTCAGCTAGAGGGGTTGAGACGGAGGCCACCGTTGGAGTGGTGACTCCTAACCCAGAGATTTGAGGGGCTGTACGAGATTCTAAGGCGGAAGAAGAAAACAAAGGACCGACGCCAGTAGCAGCTGATATTCCGGGTCCATCTAGGATATCCGATGACTGTTATGAGATTTCGGCACCGCCGAAGCCACCGAGACTGTGCATTGATCTGAATTCGGAGGAGACTGATCCCTCTCTGTATGATGAGGAAGAGGAGGTTACATTGAGGCGTACGGCGGAGTGAGAGGAGACTTGTATGGGATGCGGACGAAATCCGTGCTACTGTAGCTTTAGTGCATGATTGGTTAGATTTGATGTATAGGATTTGAGCTGGGAAATGTAATTTGTTTTTTATTTTGGAAATTATTGTACTACTTTTCCGCTAAACTATTCCGCACTCTGATATTTCCTTTTTGAGATGTTGTGACACCCATCTTCTGAAAATGTATTAATGATTATTATTAATTTCCAAAGTTAAGTACTTAGTAATATTATGATGAAGTTATTTAATTACGTTCATCGATTAAATTACAACGTACCATTTTATAAAATGAATTAAAGGAAATTTTACTCCAACTCTTTCGATGTAATAAATTGGAAAATCATTTTAATTATTTATTTTTTGAAAAAAATACACTCGCGCTGTGTTTTTAAACTCGGGGTGTTACAATTGTGGTATCAGAGCATTTGTTAAATTTTTGGGTTAAAGCTCTTATTAAAGTTATTGTTTTGAGTTATTAGCTGATCATGCATAGGAGCAAGTAGTTAAAGTGTCAAGTCTTGCGTAAGTTATGGTGTGACTGAAGTGATGATGGTTTTGTAGGAAACATTGCCTCCACGAAGAGACGACACCGCAAGAACCAACGTCAGCCGAGAGGATAGGATGGCTGAAGCGATGAATAACATGGCTGCGTCTGTTGCTGCACAGACGGCTGCAAAGACTCAACGAGATCTGGAGAAGAGAGAAAGAGAGATTTGCGCTGCTGAATCTAGAGGACTAGAGGATTTTCGTCGCCATAATCCATCGAAGTTCAAGGGTGATGAGGGTCCAGAAAGGGTGGACCAATGGATCCAAGAGATGGAGAAAATCTTCGAGATGATTAATTGTCGGGCAGCGGTGAAAGTCAACTATGCCACGTATCTGCTGATAGGGGATGCAAAGTATTGGTGGAGAAGTACAAGACTACTGATGGGGTCAGCTCAAGAGAAGGTGAACTGGGAGTCGTTCAAAAAGAAGTTTTTGGACAAATACTTCCCGATGAGCACTAGGACCAAGATGGGTGACGATTTTCTGAAATTGCACCAGGGAAACATGACAGTGGGAGAATATGCGGCTATGTTTGAATCCCTATCAAGACATTTCAGATTTTTCCGGGAAGAAGTTGATGAACAGTTTATGTGTCATCACTTCAAAATGGACTGAAGTATGAGATTCAAGACTCGGTCTTACCTTTGGGAATTCAACGTTTCCAAGTGTTAGTGGAGAAGTGTAGAAAGGTTGAAGAGATGAAGAACAGGAGGGCCAACAGATGAGAGAATTTTAATTCTGGAGGGCCTAGTCGGATGCACAATCAGAACAATATAGGGAAGCAGGTTGCTAAGCCGTATAACCGGCCACAAAACAACAAGAGAGGCCAGAATCGGTCGGGAAATCAGAATTTTGGACGGCAATTGGGACAAGGAGTCCGCTGTTATCGATGTGGGAAAGAAGGACATATTGCTACTGCTTGTACCGCAAGGGATCTGATGTGTTTCAACGGCCAGAAACCAGGACACGTGGCGAGGGATTGCCGGGTTCCGATGGTGGAACCAACAATGAACGCAACTAGGGCTACTCGTCCTATTGCTAGAGGACGCGTCTATCACATGGGTGCTGAAGCTGGGAGTCAAGCCCCAAATTTAATCCAGCAAGATTGTGAGATTGCAGGTAACACCCTAACTGCACTTTTTGATTCGGGGGCAACCCACTCTTTCATTGCTATGCACTGTGTGCATCGTTTGAAGTTATCTGTGTCTACTTTACCTTTCGATTTGGTTGTTTCCACACCTGTTAGACAATAAGAGTTGTGGGAAGCATTTAGAGATCTACATTTGGACGTAAAGTTTGCACCAGGAATTTTAAAGTGTGGAATGATAACAATTTCGAGTGGTTTGCTTGAGGAGATTGCGAACTTGCAAGATGACACATTGATCCAAGAAAAGTGGAATTTGATAGCGCAAGGACAGACAACTGAGTTCAGGGTAGGACCAGATAATATTCTGAGATGTAATGGAAGAGTTTGTGTACAGGATGTCGTAGAGATGAGAAGAGCGATTTTGGAAGAGGCTCATAAGAGTAAGTTGAGTATTCATCCTGGAGCGACCAAGATGTACCAGGATTTAAGACAGAATTACTAGTGGCCAGGAATGAATAGGGACGTAGCGGAGTACGTATCGGCTTGTTTGACTTGTCAGAAAGCAAAAGTGGAACATCAACGACCTGTTGGAATGTTGCAACCTCTGGATAAACCGGAATGGAAGTGGGACAGCATCTCCATGGATTTTATAACAGGACAGCCCAAGACAAGGAAAAAGAATGATTCAATTTGGGTAATAGTGGATCAATTGACAAAGTCCGCACATTTCTTACCGATAAGGACCACTTATAAGGTAGATAAGCTGATGGAAATCTACATTGCTGAGATTGTGAGACTACACGGCGTCCCATCGAGTATTGTATCGGACCGTGATCCAAAATTCACATCTCATTTTTTGGGAGCACTGCATGAAGCTTTAGGCACGAAATTGAAATTAAGTTCAGCTTACCATCCACAAACAGATGGACAAACCGAGAGAACAAATCAGTCCTTTGAAGATCTGTTGAGAGCATGTGTGTTGGATGACAGAGGAAACTGGGATGAGGTGTTGCCATTGATTGAGTTTACTTACAACAACAGCTTTCACGCAAGTATTGGAATGGCACCCTATGAGGCTCTGTATGGACGCAAGTGTCAGACGCCTTTATGCTGGTATAAGGACGGGGAAAGTATGATTGTTGGACCTGAGATGGTGGAACAGACCACAGAGAAAATCAAGAGGATACTAGAGAAAATGAAGATTTCACAAGACCGTCAGAAGAGTTATGCGGACAAGCGTTGCAGACCTTTGGAATTCGAGCAGGGTGATCATGTATTTCTGAGGGTCACACCTACCACTGGTGTTGGCAGAGCCATTAAGTCAAAGAAGTTGACTCTGAAATTTATTGGACCATACCAGATCACTGCACGTATTGGACCATTGGCTTATCGGATACAGAGGCCCGTATTCGAATACAAGTTTGAAAACTTGAGTAAAATAGAAACTTGACAGGCTGTATTGGAATACACTCATGTTGTATTCGAATACACCTTCGAATTTAGTGAACTTTTCCTGAAAAACTACAACACATTTTCAATCTTTTTCCTTTGAAAACCAGTACAACCCCAAACAGATTCTGCATGTCTTTAAAACCATAAAACTCAGGCATTTTTTATCAATACAAATTTTCCAGAAGAAAACACTTTCATCATTTAAAATCCCTTTTCCTTTGAAAACATCAGCATCACCAGAATCACTCAAAAACAAAATGTTAATCACACAGAACAGAAACAGAATCATCAACACCAAAAGCAACTGCACAGTTTTGCTTAAATCCTCCAAACAGAATATCAGACTCAAAAGAGAACAACATGCAAAGAATTTCAGCTTTCTCACACAAACAGAATCACATGCAAAGCATTTCAGCTTTCTCAAACCATTAGAACATCATGCGAGCATTTCAGCTTCTCAAACATCAAAACAACATTAACACATTCAGCCAAACAGCAAGCATCACATAGCAGCAAAATGCCAACAAAATGCATTTTCGCATATTAAAATAACTTTCAAAACAGTTTTATGAACATGCATTTTAATCATATTCAAAATAACATGCAAGACATTTTTCAACTTTCCCACATATACAAAACAGCATTGAAATAACCAACTTTCCCACATTTTTCAACTTTCCCACATATCAATGATCCAAAAACGAGATTAAAGAGATAGAGATTAAAGAAGAATTACAAGAAGGATTCATGAAGGATTCATGAATGATTCTTGATAAAAACTCCTTCAATGGTGTAGAACAGTCGTCTCTGAGCGTCTCTGCTAGGGTACAAGTCTATGAGCTTCTTAATTGACAAAAAGATCCCTCAAAATTCAGAAAAAACTCGTTTTTATGCATTCTTCAGCACGCCACGCGCCCAAGGCGCAAGACTTGCGCTTCAGGCGCATTAAAACAGAAGCAGTGGTGCCAAAACGCGCTTCGAGCGCAGCTGGCGCGCTTCAAGCGCACAGCATCTGATGTCTGGCGTTTATTGCATTTTGCTCCTCTTTCTAGTCCGTATTTGGTTTTGGTGTCTTCATGAAAGTTGTAGCTATGGATCTTATCTTTCATTTGCACTTAGTTTGACTCCAATTGGACATCTAAAACTCTAGATATGGTAGAAATACTCCATGTAGGTCATGTTGATTTCTCACCAAAATTCAGCACTGCATGGAAAATAAGGAAATAACATAAAACCATAAAAATATCTACTTAATAAAGGAAATACGAACATAAACATGTTGTTA
This sequence comes from Cicer cuneatum, assembly GCA_037974295.1. Lineage (NCBI taxonomy): Eukaryota > Viridiplantae > Streptophyta > Magnoliopsida > Fabales > Fabaceae > Cicer > Cicer cuneatum. Next base: position 12,500,908 of record JBBPBO010000004.1, on the reverse strand, counting down.
GATCTAAAAACTAAAATCAACAAAATATTTTAAATAACTCCTTAAATTAACTAATGATTTCCTATAAATAAGACTAAAAACAATGACAAATATGCTTATGATGAAGAGTTATCACAACCCCAAACTTAGTCTGTTGCTTGTCCCCAGGCAACAATTAGTTTCCTATTTGGTACAGTTAAGGGTAATTTAAACTCAATCTTCTCAAATCACATCAAACTCCATTCTCAAAATTTCCACTACTACAAAACATTCATCATGCTTCATGGTTGCTGCACAAAAACAACACAATGTATACACTTTAGCATTAATTCATCCAGTTCAACTCTCTGTTCACACAATCTTACCAAAATTTCTCTCAAGTGTTTAGTCAGGGTAATGAATTTTATCACTCAAATTCTAGAACATGCATCACGCTACCATAGGCTTGAAAAAATTCTAGTTAGCAATCACAATGCAACAAACACATACACTTTTGGAGGACTTTCGGGTTGTAATGGGGCTTAGGTAAGGGTAGGACATTTTGGGAAAGTAGGCTTTACTACTTGGAGTTAGGCATACATTTTCAAATTATTCTCCCTCTTTTATTCTATTTTATTTTATTTTTTCACATTTTATGGTGGAAATTCACAACTATTGACAAAAGAACGAAGAAGATGTTATTTATCAATGTACTCAAACTAATTTTTTTTGTTTTTGAATTTTTTTTTGTTTTTTTTTTCGGGAGAACCACCCCAAACTTAAAAGGTTGCTATCCCATGAGCAACCCCAAACTTAGAACTTTACCGAGATGAGACAAAAAATTTCCTACCTAGCTCCAAGTAAGGTGATTTAATCACTGTCAAGTCTTTGGTTTGTAATGTGGCTAGTAATCGAAAGAAAGGGTCAAGCTCAAAGGGGTTAGCAAAGGATAAAATTTGCACATGAGAGTTAGAAAGACCAAAAAAATTTGCCTCTGTGTATGCATCAATCACAAGTGATGCAAGGCAGAATTAGTGCAAGTTCTGAAGGGTTAACACATGTCTAGATAATCACACAACAAGAAATATAAGTGTTTAGGCCCAAAAACTCACAGTTAGGATATACAAGAGAGAGTGTGAACTTTCAAAACTGTGCCAAATGTGCTACTACATTTTTTTTTTGAAAAATTGATGGCAGATTTTACAACCACTTAGTAATCAACAATATATGTGTTAGTGAAACTCGTCGAATGGATCAATGATATGAGCAAAGAAACATAGAGTTGAATTTCAGAATCCCAAACAGAAAACTTAAGACATACTGCAAGTTATTACACTTCTTCATCATAGTACACATTTAAAAATACAAACGCAGACAGATAGTTCGACTACTAACATAAAAAATACAAACAAAGAAAGAAAATAAAAAGGAAAGAAAACTTCTCTCAGTTAAGTGACTCAAGGAGCGCTGTTTGGGTCCTCCATTCCCGCACCACTGGAGTCGCCAGGATACTGGTGAGGTGAGAACAAGTCAGAGTAGAACATGCCGCTCGGTGTTTGCTGTGATGATGCGAAGGCTCGATAAAGATTGGTCATCCCCAGTTCTATCTTGGCCTGTCCATTTCGCTGGTCGATCCTCATCTGCTCCATCATATCTTCTAATCTTCCAAATCTTTCCTCAGTGGAGAGCTGTGGGGGGTGTCGAGGGTGGTCGTGTGTGCCTGTAGGATCAGAATCTTCTTCCATCGGCATCACTGCTTGTGGAACACCAGGAAGATCTGCCGGAATTTTGGAGTGTTTCTCAATCCATTTGGCAGTGATCGGGGACGCAGGTTTCACCATTTCTTCACCCTTTTTGGGTGACAGTCTCACCCGTTCACAGAGTTTGCCGATCAAAGAGGCATGATGAAAGTAGCCCGTCGGGGGGTCAAGAAGAGCAGTCCGCCACAGATCATTGGCAAGAAGCAGACCCACATTAATTCTGTCACCTTTGATGATTGTCGCTAGTAGACATGCTCGTTGAACTGTCACATCTGATACATTTGAACAAGGCAAAAGCGTATGATGAACAAAAGTGCTCCATGCTTTTGCAATTGGAGTGAGATCCAACGAGCGCGGTTTTCTATGAGTGTCGTCCCTGTTTCTTACCCAATTTGTGCCGGGTCTACACAAAGTGCGCAAAATATCTCGAGTGTCTATTTTTGTGTTTGTGTCCTCATATACTTGAAAGCGGCAATCCCTATAATTTGGCAAACCAAAGAGTTCATTGATTGCTTCAGGTGTAAAGGGGACCCTCTTTCCCCTCACATAGCTCACAAATTCATCATGTGGAGCGGACTTCAGATCAGAAGCGTTTGAGAAGAATTCCACTGCTATTGGTTTAATCGCATTGGTGACAAATGTGGTTAACTTCTCCCATCCCCTGGCAGCAATCATTGCCTGGATGTCAACAAATTCATCTTCATTTAAATTTTTCTCAATCACGAACTTCTTGATGGTGGGGAGTTTGGCATGAAACTCTTGTGTTGCTAAGTTCTTGAATAAGGACGCATCGTGCGGTTGGGAAGATGATGCCTCTATAACCTTTGTTCGTTTTGTTTTTTGATGGGTTACCATTTGATCCTGCAAAACAATTATACACAACCAAGGTTCAAAGTATTCAACGTTAGAGGGTTAGTTCGAATGTTCATCCACTTGACCAAGACAACCATAACTATTGTCCCACATTCATCCAATGCACATTAATCCAATGAAAATTTATCAATTAAGAGTGCAAGATGGTTTGGCATTTCCTCAAACACTTGGAGTGCAAGATGATTTTCAATCATAACAAGTTCTAAATGAAGGCCTACCCTAACACTACTTCTCATTCAACAATGCATGTATAACCCACAATCATGTAACAATGCAAGCAGCAATAATGGACATACATTTTTTTGAAATATAATCAATCAACCAACAAAAGGATATGGACTTACTTGATAAAGAATGAACATTTGAATGCTTGAAGTTAAGAAGACTTACCTTTGTTGTGTTGAACAATAAGAAGTTTTAGAGATTCAAAACTGATGCTTGAGATGAACTGTCTAATTGGAGGAATGTTAGAAAGCTTGAGGCCGGTTTTGGGACACAATGGAGGAGTAGGTTGTTTTAAAAGCACAAGGCAGCGTAAACGCGCTTCGGGCGCGCGTTCAGCGCTTCAGGCGTGTATGGGCAGAAGCAAAATGCGTGAAATGCGCTTCGAGCGCAGAAGGCGCGCTTCAGGCGCGTGTTGGCAGTGACAAACTGAGCAAAATGCGCTTCGAGCGCAGAAGCAGCGCTTCAAGGGCTAACTTCCAGTAGCAAAATGCACGAAATGCGCTTCGAGCGCAGAAGCAGCGCTTCAAGCGCTAACTTCCAGAAATAAAATGCGCGAAACGCGCTTCGAGCGCATGATACGCGCTTCAGGCCCTAAATTCCAAAAACAAAAAACGCAAATGCGCTTCAAGCGCAAAGAGCGCGCTTCAGGCGCACATAATGCGCTTCAGGCGCAAAGAACGCGCTTCAGGCGCTGATTGTTCAGACTTTACAGATTTACTTGCGCTTCAGGCGCACCAGTGGCGCTTCAGGCGCAAAAAGCCAGTCTTGAAACACCAATGCTGCTGCTGGATGCGGCTCCAGGCTAAATCTACTCCCTACCTTGTGGTTCCTTGAGCATACAAAACAGCAAGAACTAATATACTAGCAATAAAATTAAAGCAAATAAAATGAGATTAATTTTAAAAGTAACTTGCAAAGGATACGAATTTGGGTTGCCTCCCAATAAGCGCTCGTTTAATGTCTTGAGCTTGACATTCCCCTTTTCAAATGGGGGTCAGATTGATGGACTCCATCGGAAATTTTGACTCTCCCTCTAAGTATTGTTTGAGCCTTTGTCCATTCACCTTGAAACTTCGGTTCGAGTGTGTATCTTTTAACTCCACTGCACCGTGTGGGAACACTTTGATTATTCTGAACGGTCCCACCCATCTTGACTTTAATTTTCTTGGGAACAACTTTAATCTCGAGTTAAAGAGGAGAACAAGTTGTCCTTCTTGGAAATCCTTGAATTGAATTTTTTTGTCATGCCACTTCTTGGTTTTTTCTTTATAGATCTTGGCATTTTCATATGCAAAATTCCGAAACTCCTCTAACTCGTGAAGCTGGAGAATTCTAGATTTTCCTGCCTTTACCAAGTCAAAATTCAAGTATTTTGTTGCCCAAAAAGCCCGATGCTCCAACTCAAGGGGTAAATGACAAGCTTTACGATACACAATTTGATACGGTGACATACCAAGGGGGGTCTTGAAAGCTGTTCGATATGCCCAAAGTGCATCGTCAAGCTTTGTCGACCAATCTTTCCTTGAAGCGCTCACCGTCTTTTCAAGGATTTTCTTTATCTGTCTGTTGGATACTTCAACTTGCCCACTAGTTTGTGGGTGATATGGGGTTGCCACCCTATGATGTACGCTATATTTTTTTAGGAGGTACTCCAGCTTTCGATTAAGAAAGTGAGTTCCCTCGTCACTGATCAAAGCTCTAGGTACCCCAAAACGCGCGAAGATGTTCTTCTTGAGAAATGCGATTATCTGTTGTGAATCATTGGTTGGTGTAGCAATTGCTTCAACCCACTTTGAGACATAGTCCACTGCCACCAGAATATAAACTTTTGCATATGAGGGTGGAAATGGACCCATGAAATCGATACCCCACACATCGAACACTTCTACTTCTAATACAGGATTTTGAGGCATCTTATCCCGTTTTGAAATATTACCGGTGCGCTGACATCGATCACACTTCTTCACATAGCTGAATGCGTCTTTAAACAATGACGGCTAGAACAATCATGACTGGAGAACCTTTGATGTAGTTCGATCCCCACTAAAATGACCGCCATAATCAAAGTTATGGCAGTGCCACAGTACCTTGTCTTGCTCTTCCTTAGGTACACACCTTCGCAACAACCCATCCACTCCTTTTTTGTATAGAAAGGGCTCATCCCATACATAGAATTTGGTGTCATGGATAAACTTCTTTCGTTGTTGGTAGGTGAAATCGGATGGAATTGCCTTTCCTACCTTAAAATTTGCAATGTCAGCAAACCAAGGTGCCTCGGAAATTGCAAAGATGTGTTCATCGGCGAACTGGTCTCGAATCGGTCTAGTGTCATCATCCTCCTCCACTTTCTCCAATCGAGATAGATGGTCAGCTACAGTGTTTTCTGAACCCTACTTATCTCGGATCTCAATATCGAACTCTTGTATTAACAAAATCCACCTGAGTAGCCTTGGCTTTGATTCCTGCTTAGCAAACAAATATCTCAAGGCAGCATGATCAGTGTAAACAATAACTTTTGATCCTAATAAGTAAGATCGAAACTTATCAAAAGCATACACTACAGCCAATAACTCTTTTTCAGTTGTTGCGTAATTATGTTGTGCCTGATTCAAAACATGACTCGCGTAGTAAATTACATGCAACAACTTATCTTTTCTTTGTCCCAGGACTGCCCCTACAGCAATGTCACTTGCATCACACATGATTTCAAAAGGTAGTGACCAATCGGGTGCAGTGACAATAGGGGCAGTTATCAACTTATTTTTCAAGGTGTTAAAAGCATTCAAACAGTCCTCATTGAATTTGAAAGGTGTGTCTTTTACAAGTAGGTTTGTAAGTGGTTTGGCAACTTTAGAAAAATCTTTTATAAACCTCCTGTAAAATCCAACATGACCTAAAAAGCTTCTAATGCCTTTTTCATTGGTGGGAGGGGGAAGTTTTTCAATAATTTCAACTTTGGCCTTGTCAACTTCGATCCCCTTGTGGGAGATTCGGTGGCCTAAAACAATTCCCTCTCTTACCATAAAATGGCATTTTTCCCAATTTAGGACCAAGTTGGACTTTTCACTCCTTTCTAATACAAGGGCTAGATTAATCAAACAATTGTCAAACGATGAACCAAAAACAGAAAAGTCGTCCATAAATACTTCGATATGTTTCTCAAACATATCGGAGAATATGGACATCATGCACCTTTGAAATGTAGCGGGTGCATTACATAACCCAAACGGCATTCACCGATAGGCAAACACCCCATAAGGACATGTAAATGCAGTTTTCTCTTGATCTTCAGGTGCCACAGCTATCTGATTATACCCCGAGTATCCATCTAAGAAGCAGTAATAGTCATGTCTTGCTAGTCTCTCAAGCATCTGGTCAATGAAAGGGAGCGGAAAATGATCCTTCCTCGTAGCACTGTTCAATCTTCTATAATCAATACAAACTCTCCACCCTGTGACCATTCGCAAAGGAATTAGCTCGTTCTTTTCATTTGTGATGACGGTCGTTCCACCCTTTTTGGTACAACTTGAACGGGGCTTACCCACGAGCTATCTGAAATGGGGTAAATGAGACCGGCTTCTAAGAGCTTTACCACTTCTTTCCTAATCACCTATTTCATAGCTGGATTTAATCTTCTTTGGGGTTGTACAACCGATTTGTGACCGTCCTCCATTAGGATCTTGTGCATACAAAAAGTCGGACTTATTCCCTTCTAGTCGTCAATGGACCAACCGATGGCACCCTTATGCTTCCGCAAAATTCTCAACAGCTTCTCTTCTTGTAACTCACTCAAGCTTGCATTAATGATAGCTGGATTATTATCTTTTTCACCAAGGAATACATATTTTAAGTGAGGAGGCAGCTGCTTGAGTTCAATAAGTGGTGTCTCTTTTTTTTCTAGGAGTTCCTCTTCATTCCCCTTCAACTCCTCCCATCTAGTGCGGAAGCGAGGGAATGAGATGGTGATGCTTCTAACATGGCTAAAACTTCTTTTTCCCTCGGGTCTTCACTATCTTTAACAACATCTTGGGGTAAGCATAGCACTCTTTCTAGCGGCAAAACGGGTACTTCTTCATCAACTATCGAATCAAATATCTCGATTCGGTTGCACCCTTCTCTTTCTTTAGAGTGTTCCATGGCTTTGAGGATGTTAAAGGTGACTATTTCCTCATTTACTTTCAAGGTTAAGGTGCCATCCGCCACATCAATCATAGCTCGCCCTGTTGCTAGGAACGGTCTCCCCAAGATCAAGGGGATATCATTGTCTTCCTCCATGTCCAGTACCACAAAATCTACTGGGAAAATAAACTTATCCACCTTGACCAACACATCTTCCACCACTCCATATGGATGTTTCATTGAGCGGTCTGCGAACTGTAACATCAGTTGTGTGTCTTTAACTCTTCCAATGCCTAACCTTTTGTATATAGAAAGAGGCATAAGACTCACACTTGCCCCAAGATCACATAGGGCCTTCCCAAAAGTTCTATTTCCAATAGCGCAAGGAATCGAGAAGCTTCCAGGATCCTTGAGCTTAGGTGGTAGCTTCCTCTATAAAATAGCACTGCACTCTTCAATAAGCATCATTGTTTCACCGCCAATTTTCCTTTTCTTTGACAGAATCTCCTTCATGAACTTGGCGTACATCGGCATCTGCTCTAGTGCTTCTACAAAAGGAATGTTAATTTGCAATTTTTTAAAAACATCAAGAAACTTACCGAATTGTTTTTCTGTTTCTTCCCTTTTTAATCTTTGAGGGAATGGGAGTTGAATTTCGGGTTTTGGTAGGGCTTCCTTTTTCTGCACCACAAGTTCTTCCTCCTTTCACAAACAATATCCCCCTCAGCTGAGGTCGGGGTGACTATTTCTTCCGAGTGAATTGGGATTGAAGCACTTCCACCTTTTTTTTTAGGTGGTGTTGGTTCACTTACTTTGCCACTCTTTGTTGTCACGGCATTAACATTGTTTCGCAGATTTGGAACAGTGTCACTAGGCAAGTTTTCGGGTGCTCTTTGTGCTAGCTGTTGAGCAATTTGACCCACTTGGGTCTCAAGATTCTTGATAGAGGCTGATTGATTTTTCTGGATGGCTCTTGACTCTTCAATGAAAACACTTGTGTTTGTTGCCAACTTCTCAATAGCAATCTCCCAAGCAGCTTTACGCGGTGGCGCTTGATTTGTTTGAGCTCCTTGTTGGCTTTGGGACCCACCCTGTTGATCTTTCCATGAAAAATTTGGATGATTTCTCCAACCCGGATTGTATGTATTGGAGTAAGGATTATTTTGTTTTCCGTTGTTACCCACAAAATTCACCTTTTCTGGTTCTTCTGTGTCATCATCCTCTGGTACTTCACAGGCGCCATTTTTATGCGCTCCCCCACAAAAGTCACAACTTGTATGTTTCAATAATTTAACATGGGCCACTTGGGGTTGTATATTTAGAGCTGCCATCCCCTTTTTTATCTCAGCAGCGATAACCTCTTCTATCTGTTTTGAGAGTAGCTTTCCTTGAGCCAACCCGGCGTCCATAACACTCAATTCCAGCATACCACTTTTTGACCCACCGCCTCTATCATACAGCATCATTTGCTCATTGAATGCCATAATTTTGATAATTTTTCGTGCTTCTGATGCGGTCTTGTAATTCAAAGAGCCACCTGCTGTAGCATCCAACATAATTCTAGTGCTCGGCCTCAACCCATTGCAGAATATTTGCATTTGAGCGGTCTCGTCATAAGCATGATTGGGGCATCCTGCTAGTAAACTCTTGAACCTCCTGTAAGTGTCACGAAGTGATTCTCCTTCTTTCTGCTTGTAAGCAGAAATCTCTTGCCTTTTTCTGACAAACACAGCTGGGGGAAAGTATTGTTCCAAGAATTTGTCTTCAAGATCGTCCCATGTGGTGATGCTACCGGAGGGTAAAGAATTTAGCCACTCCTTAGCATCATATTTTAATGACAATGGAAATAGTCTCAACCTCTTGCCTTCTTCACTGTTACCGTCCACCTTCACTGTCTCACATAGTTCAAAGAAGTTTGTGAGATGTCTATTTGCATCTTCATTATGTTTACCGGAAAAATGAATCTCCTTCAACTCTCGGTAGAGGGCGGGACTTATTTCGAATTTGTTGACTGTAACCAGTTGGTTATGGATGGCCAAACGAGCATGGTTTCTATCACGATTCCCATACTCCCCGAGGGTACGTCCAGGTGGTGGTGGATCAGCCATTTCAGCAAATATGAAGCAGTCCCCTAGATTTTGTTCTTCTGCTGCTAACTTTCTTTCCCTTTTCCTCCTTTCTCGAATCGCCTTTCGATTTGCTTTTGCACTTTTTCTATTTCTGGATCAAAAAGAAGCTTAGCTGAAGACTGGCCTCGCATACAAGGTTAGAAAAAAATCGTGAAAAAATAGAGAATAAAAAAAATAAGTAAATAAAAGAAAACAAAAATTTTATTGCAAAGCAAAAAATTCCAATTAAGTAAATAAATGATAACTCAATAGTGATATGGCAATCCCCGGCAACAGCGCCAAAAACTTGATAGCGTTTCAGCAAGTTTACTGAATCGTTGCAAGTAATAATTAAAACGGTAATACCAAGTGTCGAACTCAAGGATTGCGTTTTACTATCGAATTATATTTCATTACTTAAATTGAACAAAAAGTTTCCGAATTGATTTAGGTAATATTTAAAATAACAATAGTAATGAAATTGAACTTTTATGATGAGAAAAATGTCAGGGATGAGTTTCACTTTGAGTCCAACCTTGGTTTCTAATTTGATCCTAGTTACTGAATTCTTTTATTGAATTATTACCGAATTCTCTTTAGTATTCTTGCCCTAATGTCTTAGTTACAGAACCTTTAATTCCAAAATAATCCCTAATTCCTTAGTGGGTTTAAAATTAGGATTAAGCTTTACAGTACAAAAATTCTCTTTTTAAACTGTTGTCTCTGCAACTAATTCAATTGGCTTCATGACCTGCATCTATCCCTAGACTACAATCTCATGAATTAATCATCTCAAGCATTCATAAAGTCCACTTCCGTTTCAAATTACGAATCATAGAACATTTTAAAGTTGATCAGGCAATAAAAAGCATTAAGCACAGAGATGATAAAAATAATTCAATAAATTTATTCATATAACCAGGAGTCAATTCAGACAAATAAAGCTTTCATCTTGTTCCACTCATCCCTAACAAATAGGGCTTAGTTACTCATTATAGAGATTAAAGAGATAGAGATTAAAGAAGAATTACAAGAAGGATTCATGAATGATTCTTGATAAAACTCCTTCAATGGTGTAGAACAGCCGTCTCTGAGCGTCTCTGCTAGGGTACAAGTCTCTGAGCTTCTCAATTGACAAAAAGATCCCTCAAAATTCAGAAAAACTCGGTTTTATGCATTCTTCAGCGCGCCACGCGCCCCAGGCGCAAGACTTGCGCCGCATTAAAACAGAAGCAGTGGTGCCATAATGCGCTTTGAGCGCAGCTTGCGCACTTCAAGCGCACAACATCTGATGTCTGGCGTTTATTGCATTTGTCTCCTCTTTCTAGTCCGAATTTGGTTTTGGTGTCTTCATGAAAGTTGTAGCTATGGATCTTAGCTTTCATTTGCACTTGGTTTGACTCCAATTGGAAATCTATAACTCCAGATATGGTAGAAATACTCCATGTAGGTCATGTTGATTTCTCACCAAAATTCAGCACTGCACGGAAAATAAGGAAATAACATAAAACCATAAAAATATCTACTTAATAAAGGAAATACGAACATAAACATATTGTTAGATCTAAAAACTAAAATCAACAAAATATATTAAATAACTCCTTAAATTAACTAATGATTTCCTATAAATAAGACTAAAAACAATGACAAATATGCATATGATGAAGAGTTATCAGTCTTCTTGAGGTGTCCTCTAGTGACGTCATCATCCTCTGGTAATGACTTCATCTTCTGGTGACAGCTTAGGGTATCCTCTAGAGGTATCGTCTAGTATCCTCTGGAGGTATCATCATCTTCTGGTTTTCCATATTGTGTCAAGAGTGTTCTTTATGCTGATTTCATGGCTTTCCGGGAATCATTAACATGTTGTTTGTAAGACCCTTAAATTTAAAATTAAATTATGGATTTAATATTAAGTGTATTTTGGGGAATATTTGTAAAATATTTAATATATATATTTTTATATGTATATATAAATATTTATTTTGGAGGTTGGATTAAAAATTATTAGATGAAGGATAAATTAATTTAATTACGAGTAATTAAATATTGGGCAGCTAATTAAGATGTTATCTGTTAATTGCGACGAGAGTGGTTAAGTACTTGATGGTCAAACAATATTATAATATTACTGTGTTGGGTGAGGTGGCACATATATGCCTATATATATGTAAGTAATAAGCAAGAAATCAAAAAACATTTTCCTTCCTCACTGCATGCGCCAGTTTCCTTCTTCCTCCTCTCATTCTGTTTTTGTGTGGTGGTAACAAAAAAAGCATCCTCAAAAGTCAAATTACTTGGAAATCCAAGCGCCGAACCAGAAAGTGTCAAGAACAAAAGTTGTTCCTCTCCTCGTTACGGAGCTAGAGAACTAACTTTTGTAGCGGCGAACGCGAATGGGAGTTTCGCCGACTTTTGTCGCGATAGCGTAAACGAGCATAGAGAATGTAACAGAGGTAAGGGGCACCTTCCAACTTTCTAGATTGCATTTAGGGCTGTAAATGCATGTTGTTGTGGCATTGATGATGTCTTCGTTGTTGTTTCTAAATTGAAACTGTTTTGCATGTCATTATGAATGATGAAAATGCATGCTGTTGATGTTTTTGATGATCTGTGATGTTTGCCGTTTTGGTTGATACATCAATGTTGTTTTGGCTATGTGGGGATAATGGAAAGTGCTTTGCATGTTATTTTGGGGATGATCAAAATGCAAGTGTTTGGAAATGGTTGTTCTGTTTTGTGGTTATTTTTTAGGGTGAAGTTTTGCTGGTGTTGTTGACTCGTTGCTGAGTGGAGGATGTTTTTATGGTTTTATTGTGGTGAATAAAATCGTTTTCATTGTGTGGTTGACTTTCTGTTTTGGGTGGTAAAAGAAAACTGTGATGTCATTCTGGTGTTAATGATGGTTTTTCAAAAGAAAATGATTTTAAAATTGGTGGAGGTTTTTGGAAATCTGTTGTTGTTGTGTTGATGATGGGTTTTTTCAAAAGAAAAGGATTTCTAAATAGGTGAGGGTGTTCTGGAAATCTGTTGTTGTTGTGTTGGTGAGGAATGTTCTGAGTTTTGTGGTTTCAAAAGAATGGTGATTATGTTTTGGTGTTGTGTTGGTTTTTCAAAGAAAAGAGTTTGAAAACGTGTTGAATTTCTAGAAAATATCACTGTATTCGAAGGTGTATTCGAATACGGCATTGGTGTATTTGAATACATGCCTGCAAAGCTTCTATTTTATTCAAATTTTGAACTTGTATTTGAATACGACCCTCTGTATTCGAATACAGATAAGTGATTTTTGCTTCTGACTTAGCATTTGTATTCGGCTACGACCTTGTCGTATTCGAATACAAGATTTCAATTTTTGCCACTGTATTCGCATTTGTATTCGAATACGACCCTGTTGTATTCGAATACAGATTTGTTGTTTTTGCCACTGACTTCGCATTTGTATTTGGCTACGAAAACCTCGTATTCGAATACATAATGCTGATTTTTCACTGTTTTAGCTTCTGTATTCGAATACAAGGAAGCTGTATTCGAATACAGATTGTTTTTTTCAAAAATTCCAGTTTTAAACATTGGTTTATGAATTTAAAGAGTTGGGGAAACCTTTGGGAAGGCTTGTGATGAATTAAAATGGAGTTTTTGAGAAGGTTTGAGGTGGTGATGATGAGGTTTCTGAATTCTTTGTTGATGTGGTGAAAATGAAATTGTTGAGATAGTTTGAGATGGTTTGAGGTGGTGATGGGGTGGCTGGATTTTTAGCTGGTATTTGCATACTATTTTCAGTGAAGAGAAAACATTGCATGTCCATGCATTGCATAGTCAGGTGGTGACCGCGATGGGCCACAGAGTTGATGCGGTGACCGTGATGGGCCGCGAAGTTAAGTAGTAACCATGGGTTATAGAATAGTTTCGCGTGTATTAGACGGTCTGTTCTATCCGAGGTCAGAGTAGTTCCGCGTGTATTAGACGGTCTATTCTACTTGGGCTACGGAGTGGTTCCGCGTGTATTAGACAGTCCATTCTATTCGTGCGAGTATTTAACTTCTGTGTATTTGGCCTGTGAGAGGCTAATACACTGTAGTAACCGTGAATGGTTGTAGAATAGTTCTGCGTGTATTAGACGATCTATTTTATCCGGGTTCAGAGTAGTTCCACGTGTATTAGACGGTCTATTCTATCTGGGCTACGAAATGGTTCCGCGTGTCTTAGACGGTCCATTTCATTTGTAAAATCGTGTTGGTCCGTGAGATACTGTGCGTGTGCTGGTCTGTGAGAGACTGCACTTAGTATGGTCCAGATGTGGACTAGCGCAGAAGATCAAATGGTCCAGATTTAATCATGAGGATTAACGGTGGAGATTTTAATTTATTTTGATCAAAGTATTGAAAAGATTTGTTACAAAAATAAAGTGAGGTATTGTGGAATTCAGGAGCTGTTGGCGGGAAGAATCTAAAGACATGATTGGCCAATTATTTTTGAAAGAAAATCTGAAGCTTAAAAAAGATATGTTTTTTATTTAAATGAAGCCCAATTGGTCAAGATATTTTTGCAAGGGAATCCAGCAAGATTCAGCTCGAAATTAAGCTTGGAAGAGGCCCTAATCTGCATTTATAAAAGGAGGCTCAAGGCAAAATACTTTGTATCGAAAATTACAAAAGAGTCATACACTTCCAAAGCAAACACTTAAGTTTTTAGTGAGGTTAATTGTGAGTTCCGGCTTTCAAGAAGCAAGCACTCGTGTTATTTTCTTTCCCTTGTGTTAGATCTAAGTTGTTGAAGTAGAGTCTACAATCTGAGGGAGTCAGAAGGGGTAGCAGATTACTTGGCAATTAGATTCAAGGAGTTGTAATTCCTTCTACAATCTGGGGTTGTCATATTGGTAGGAGAAGACTTGACTTAGGAAGTCAAGGTGCTGTATTCCTCAAGAGTCTAGGATTGTTAGACTGTTTGAGAAGACTGACTTGGAGGGTCAGTGGAACTGTTGTAATTCAAGGTTTGAATTAGTGAAATCCTTTAAGGTGAAGGGGCTGGATGTAGCCTCGTTAACGGTGAACCAGTATAAAAATTCTGTGTTTTATTTTTACTTTATATCCGCTGCTAACTCTGTTTTTATTCATACATCAAGTTTTGTTTTAAAAGTGTAAAAACAGGAAAAGTATTCAAGTTAGTCAAACACAATTCAACCCCCCTTCTCGTGTTTGCACCTTCAATTGGCATCAGAGCTCGGTCTCAAGGTTGAGCACTTAACAGTGTTTGAGGAAAGGTCCAAGGGGTTCAACATGGCAGAATCCAGAGAAGAATTGGGAGGCAACATCAACAGACCACCACTGTTTGATGGAGAAAGGTTTGAGTATTGGAAGGACATAATGAGAAGTTTTGTCATATCTCAAGATCCTGAACTATGGAAGAGGATAGTCAAAGGATACACTGCACCTACTGATCTAGAAGATCCAACTAAAAAACTAGACATGGATGATATGAAACCAGATCAGAGCAGATTACACAAACTTCATCACAAGTCTAGAAACATCATGATCAATGCCATCACATTCAAGGAATTTGACAGGTGCACAGATAAAGAAACAGCAAAGAGCATATTCGACAGTCTGGTTCTGACCTATGAAGGAAGCCAGCAGGTTCAAGAAGCAAGCGCTAACATACTGGTCAAACAGTATGAAATGTTCAAAATGGAAGATGATGAAAACATTGATGGAATGTTCTACAGATTCCAGACTCTGATATCTGGACTGAAGGTCTTGAAGAAAAGCTACACAATAGCAGATCATGTCAAGAAGATTCTCAGAAGCTTACCAGCTAAATGGAGACCAAAGGTTACTGCAGTACTGGAAGCTAGGGATCTGAATACCTTGAAGCTTGAAGATCTGATCAGCTCACTCAGGTCTCATGAAATAGAACTAGAAGCAGATGAACCTAAGAAGAAGAAGAATCTGGCTCTGAAGTCGAAACAGAAGAAAGCTACAAGGGCAACATCAGAATCAGAGGATAGTGACAGTGACTGTGATGATATGGCTTACTTAACCAAAAAGATGGTTATGATCTGGGAAAACAGGAAGAGAAGAAGTTTCAAGAAGAAACATAACAACAAAGGAAAGGAAGAATCTGACAAGAAGAGTATTGTTTGTTATGGATGCAACAAACCTGGACATATCAAGTCAGAATGTCCAAATCTGGAAAAAGGCAAACAGCACAAGAAGATTTCCTGATTCAAAAAGAAGGGTCTGATGGCAGCCTGGGATGTATCAGAATCAGAAGAAGAATCGTCTGATGAAGAAGAGGCAGAAACAGCAATGAAGGCACACATCAGGTCTACTTCTAGACCTCATAAAGGCACGAATTCAAGAAGGAAAACAGGCAGAAGGAAGAATGATTGAAGCAATCATTCAGGCAAGTCTGGAAGCACATCAGAGGAAGCAATTCTGTCTCTGATGGCTCATACCAACTCAAGTTCTGGATACCGCTCAGGCTCTGGAATAGAATCAGAAGATGAAGACAGTGAGGTATTTTCTGATCTCTCTAAATCTGAATTAATTGAGACTTTAAAAGACTTGTTAAATGCAAACAATAAGATGTCTTTAAAACTAAAAACTCTTAGGGAAGATAAGAAAATTCTAACCAAAGAAGTCCAAGTTTTAAAGAATCGAAATTCTGAGTATGCAACTGAAAACAAAGATTTTAAAACTGAAGTTGCAAGACTCAAATCTAAAAACCAAACTCTCAAAAGTAATATATGTTCCACTTCCAAAACTGTTTATGAATCCGATATGCATGAACAATTTTTTAAAAACTTTATTTCTAATGGAATGGAAAGAAGTAAATATGCATATATTATTTATGGAAACAGTAACACTGGAAAGAGAGGTCTTGGTTTTACAGAAACAATTACTGAAAGTAAAGCTGTTCATTATGATGTTTTATGCATTGTTTGTGCTAAGAAAGGTCACTCTGAATTATCTTGTCCAATGGTAATATCTGAACAAGATCAGAGAGTTGTTAAGACTAACAAACCTGGACCTAATCAGTTCTGGGTACCAAAAGATCAAATTGTCTATGTTGCAGATGTTCTGAGCAACCAGAAGGAGACACCAACAATGGTGTCTGGACAATGGATGTTGGCAATGCACAAGCAGAAGAAGGTTTATGTTCTTGCTACAACAAGACAAAGGCAATCTGAGTCTGATGGAAGAAGGTCTGGTCAACTTTACCAAAACCAGAATCGGAATCAGAACCAGAATCAAAACTGGAACCAGAATCAAAACAGGAACTAGAACCAGAACCAGAGCTAAAACCAGCATCAAAAGCACAGAAACTGGAACCAGAACCAGAACTGGAATCAGTATAAGAAGCACAGGAACTGGAACCAGAATCAACTCTGGAACTAGAATTAGTACTGGAACCAGAATCAGAATCAGTATTGGAACCAGAACCAGAATCAGATCAGAAATTACCAGAATCACCAGAATTACCAAATTCATCAGAACCACCAGATTCACCCAAATCACCAAAATTACCAGAATCAAAACATGTTCCAGAATCATCAGAGGAACATGGTTTATAAACCAAAGCAGAATCAAGAAAACTGCTCAAACAGACCAGAAGAAGAACTGGCTCTAATGGCTCGAACATAAGCTAAGTCTGAATCTGAGTCTGACTCTGACTCTGATTCTGATAGAGAAAAGGCAAGGTCTGATCAGCAACACAAAACTTGGTATCTTGACAGTGGCTGCTCCAAGCACATGACAGGAGATAAATCTATGTTTCTGGATCTGACTATGAAGAATGGAGGCAAAGTTTCCTTTGGAGGAAACCAGAAAGGTCAGATTATTGGTATAGGAACTTTTGGTAACACTTCTTCTCCCCTTTCTATTAAAAATGTTCTGTTAGTTAAAGGGCTAAAACACAATCTTCTGAGCATAAGTCAATTAAGTGATTGCAATTATGATGTTATCTTTAATCAAAAAACTTGCAAAGCTGTCAGTCAACTTGATGGGACTGTTTTATTTACTAGCACTAGGAAGGATAATGTTTATAAAATTGATCTTTTTAGTCTTGCTAAGCAATAGGTTAAATGCCTATTATCTGTAAGTGAGCAGAATCTGATTTGGCACAAGAGGCTAGGGCATGCAAACCCTAGACTTATATCCGAGTTGAGCAAACTCCAGTTGGTAAGAGGGTTTCCCAAGGTAAGTTCCAAAACTGAGATTATGTGTGAAGCATGTCAAAGAGGTAAACAAACTAAAAGCTCTTTTAAAACTAAAAAATGTGTTTCTACCTCTCAACCACTTGAACTGCTTCACTTAGATCTATTTGGTCCTGTTCAAACAGCTTCCCTCAATGGTAAGAAATATGGTTTTGTGATTGTTGATGATTACTCAAGGTGGACTTGGGTAAAAATTTTAAAGAACAAAGATGAATCTCACAAAGTATTTATTTCTTTTTGTAAGCAAGTTATGAGTGAACAGGGTATTAAGATCATAACCATCAGAAGTGATCATGGAGGTGAATTCGAGAACAAGTATTTTGAAGAATTCTGTGATGAGAATGACATCTCTCACAACTTCTCATCCCCCAGAACACCTCAACAGAATGGAGTGGTAGAAAGGAAGAACAGATCACTGCAGGAGATGGCCAGAACCATGCTGAATGATATGAAGGTAGCTACCTACCTTTTGGCAGAAGTTGTCAACACAGCCTGCTACATTCAGAATAGAGTCTACATCAGGTCCATCTTAAATAAAACTCCCTATGAACTGTGGAAAGGTAAGAAACCCAATATTTCCTACTTTAAGCAATTTGGCTGCATCTGTTTTATGTTGAACACTAAAGATAACCTAGCTAAGTTTGATTCTAGATCTCAAAAGTGTATCTTTATTGGCTACTCTGAGAGATCAAAAGCTTATAGGGTGTTTAACAAAGAAACTAACACTGTGGAAGAATCAATCCACATTAAGTTTGATGATAAACAACTTGACTCTGAAAAGTCAAAGCAAGATGAGGAAATTGCAGGTGAACCAGAGGCACAGGAACCATAAGCTGAACCAGCAGCAGAATCTGAGAAAGATCAAGATGAAGAAGAACATGCTGACTCTGAAAACAAGTCAGAGGGAAAGAATGGATGGAAGTACAAGTCTTCACATCTAGAATCTCTCATTATTGGTAGTGCAGCAGAACCTTTAAAGACCAGATCATCAAGTAGAGAAACCAGTCTGTTTGGTTTACTCTCAACAATTGAACCAAGCAATGTTGATGAGGCTTTGACAGAGGAAGGTTGGATACTTGCAATGCAAGAAGAGCTGAATGAATTCCAAAGGAATGATGTTTGGGATCTGGTACCTAGACCAAACAAAAACATTATTGGAACCAAGTGGGTGTTCAGAAATAAACTAAATGAAAAAGATGAAGTGCTAAGGAACAAAGCCAGACTTGTAGCTCAAGGATACAGTCAACAGGAAGGTATAGACTACACTGAGACTTTTGCTCCAGTGGCCAGGTTAGAAGCAATTAGAATTCTTTTATCATTTGCTGCTAATCATGATATAATGCTGTATCAAATGGATGTTAAAAGTGCATTCTTAAATGGCTACATAAGTGAGGAAGTCTATGTCAAACAGCCCCCTGGATTTGAAAATTCTGATTTTCCAGACCATGTTTTCAAACTTAAAAAATCTTTATATGGTTTAAAATAAGCACCAAGGGCATGGTATGACAGACTTAGTAACTTTCTACTTAAGAATGAATTTAATAGAGGCCAGATTGATAATACTCTATTTAGGAAATCCATTAAAAATGATATTTTGATTATTCAAGTTTATGTTGATGATATCATATTTGGATCAACTAATGGCACTTTGTGCAAAGAGTTTTCTGACCTAATGCAGAAAAAGTTCCAAATGAGCATGATGGGAGAACTTAAGTTCTTCCTGGGAATTCAGATTCATCAAGGTAAATCAGGTATACTCATTCACCAATCTAAATACACTAAAGAACTTCTTAAAAAGTTCAAAATGAGTGAATGTAAGCCTATGGCCACCCCCATGCACCCAACTTGCTCACTTGAGAAAGATGAAACCAGCCAAAAGGTAGACCATGGCCACCTCCATGCACCCAACCTGCTCACGTGATCTGTTATTGTTTGTTCTCATGTAGTAATTGCTAAGTGTTTATTTTTTTTGTTTATGATATAATTGTTAACTGTTAATTTCGGTTGGTGACCCTTTACATTATTGTGGAAATTGGGCTTTGCCTTTAGATGATACTCGAGTTCGTTCCACCGACTATTACCTTGACAACGGAGACATCGTTAGACTTCCCTGATCGACATTTGCCGACTGCTTGGGTATACGACCCCATCTCAAGCAGGGGTACATATACGGGGAGGGTGGTGAGGACAAGTAGGAGAGTTAGGGCAGTGTCGCATGTATAATTCACTCACGAGAGGATCGACTTTCCTGTACCTTCAGGATTAGTACTCGAGGCGAATGAAGTATGGGCAGATGCAGAGAGACCTTCAGTCAGAGGTGAGACGGAGGCCACCGTAGGTGTGGTGACTCCCACTGTAGTAGCAGGGGATGTAGTGCTTGGACCAGGAACAGGTGAGAAGAGTAAGGGGTCGATGCCAACGGGAGAAGATATTTTAGGTCCGTCTAGGCTGGTCGGGGACTAGGGTTTTGCTGATGGATTGCCGATACCTTGGTTGGTGTCACTGCGGATCAAGTCTGAGCTTCTACTCCCGGTGAACGATCCCCTATCGACTGTCACTGAAGTAGAGAGTTGTTTTGAGATTCCAGCGCCGCCGAAGCCACCTATATCGTGGGTGGATCTGATTTATGAGGAGATTGATCCTTCTATGATTGATGAGGAAGAGGAAGTTACTTTGAGGAGAGATATTGCGTCAGATGGGACTTGTGCAGAGTATGAAGGTCACCCTTGTTACTATAGTTATTAGTGGATGATCAGATTAGTTTTTTTGTTGTATAGGGCCTTAGTGTCTTTTTGTTGTTGTACTTATTTTGTTTTGGGATGATTGTACCTATGACGTTCTTTGACAGTTGACTTTTGTTGGTGGGTCCATGTTCCATTTTTTTGACGTGACCATGGGGGAATAGCATTCTTGGAGCAGTACTTCTGTGTAGGTGTCTGCCGAGAATACCCCAGGGGTATGAACGATGTCTGATAGCCCCGGTGTATTTTCTATTTGTATATTTTGGATTATTGTCCCAAAAACTATTTTAGCTTGTTTGTATATATGATGTAATTATTTATTACTGTTGCGTTCTGTGTTATGACGTATTATTTTATTAAGTGGTTTTTAAAAAAATGCACTCGCGCTGTTAAAAATCAGGGTGTTACAAGTTTCATTGCTTCGGTAATTTTTTGGGTGTTTTTAACGGAGTTGATTCGATCGCGGATTTCGTGGATGCTGTAACGGATTGGTGGGTAGGGAAGGTGGGATTTTGACGTGATGGTGTTTGGGAGAATGGTGGAAAACATTTGGGGATGAAAATGGGGTTTTGGGAAATTCCGAAATTGTTTGGGTTTCGTGATGGTGATGGAAGAGTCGACGTTTTTGGTTGCTGAGAAACTGTGTTTTTTTCGTTAACACTGAGAAACTATTTAGAAGAAGAACAAGAAGCAGGTGTTGGGCTTTTGTTTTTTTTGAATCTGGGCTTTTTTTTTTGAATTTGGGCTTTTTATTCATCAAATTGTTGGCCACTTCTATATGGTGGTAGTTCATCCACGATTTAAATATGTTTTTGTCTCTACAGATATATATATTTTTTTGTTTGGACTTAGTCCAAGTAAAATTAGAGACGATTGGTTTTTGTCTCTAACGTCAAATTAAAAGTTACAAAAAAGGAGTTGGCAAACCGCTGTGACACGCAAGAAGACGAGTTTTCCTAAACCTCACTTTTAATTTCTATTCATATTTTTTTTAATGAAATAACACTAATTATTAAAGGATAATTATAAATTTATTAATTAATAATATAAAACATTTTAATTTTTAATATACCATAAAAGATGATGTGTTGGTGTGCATTTATAGAACCATGTGTGTTAGCGCTCATTTTTTGTAATGTTGATTTTATGTTAAAGACCAAAGTCGACCGTCTCTGATTTTACAATGACTAAATCCAAACTAAAAAAACTTATAGCGAGGAACTTTATTTAACCTGATACTAATGATTGATCCATGTACATGGTTGGATGGAATAAGCTTATCAAGTTAAAGAAGTTAAGTGACACCAAACATCTCAAATAAGGTAACATGTTCCTGAACAAGGTGAATGTTGACTCGCCGACTTGGAAGACTATTCTCGAGAATTCTTCACCATTGTGGCATGAACGTCTCTTCCATTTGTCCTCAATACGGCGAGACAAATGAGTCCATCATTCATTGCCTCATTCTTTGTCTGTGTGAGGCAGTTGTTTGGTGTGGTTATGGTATCATTCTCTCATCACTTAGTCATATGTGACAACCAAAGACATTTTGTAGAAGCTTATAGTTGATTTAAAAAAAAATTAAATCTATAATATTTTATGTATATCTATAAAATTGTCTCATTCTTTTTCTATAATCTCTAAAAAAAATAAAAATTATCTATAATTTTTTTTTATCTATAATAGATATATACTATTCTGAATGTAAAATAATTTTAAATTATCATCTAATTATAACCATTAAATCTACCACATCGTGTTGTGCAATTTTTAAATAAAACTAATTATCTCATTATCTGTTATCATGTCTAAGTTATTATTGATCAATATAAAACAATAAGGTCTCTTCTATTGTCAATAAATTTATCTACACTGTAAAAAAAAATGTATACTGACTATGAATCACAATTATTTGATGTTAAAAAATGTTTAACTTGTATAATAATAATTTTTAAAATAATAAGATTGTGATTTGCTAATAGTGTAAAATATTTTATGAATGCAAATTAAACACGTATTGATAAGGGAAAATAAAAAACAAATTTTAAATTAGTTAAAAAAGGCTATTAATATTAATAAACCACAAGAGAAAACCAAAGAAAATAGTTTGGTGCAGAAACCCGGTTCATGGTGCTCCGAAATTGATCCAAACCAGTCAATATTAAGAAGAAAACCAAACTCAGATTTAATGTTTTTCTTCCTTCCACGTTTCTCACACTCATAGAAGCTCCAGAATTAACGTTAAATTTCATTTGTGTTTCTAATCTCTAACGTTGTAGTTATAGAACCATGATGCTGTCATTAAATTAAACCACACTCGAGTTTCTTTAACAACTGAAAAAAATGCGGAGGGTACTTGGGAAGATTGCTGGGCTGTTCAGCAATCGAAGTATGGCAGGAGTGGACAGAGTAGGGAACAAATACTTCACCAAAAACGAAGAAATTGATGGCATCAGTAAGTACCTTTCCATCTTTTCTCTTGTTTTTCATCAGTAAGTACCTTGGCATCAGTAATTGATGTGTTTTATTATAGTTTGAAATTTTGGGTTTATGTATTTAGAGTTTTTCTACTTGTATGCGAAAAAGGGGTGTTTTTCAGCAATGCTAAAAAGTGTGTGCTTCGTTGATGTAGCAAAAATTGATTTTTGAATAAGTTGATTTTAGTTAAAAGTGAGTTGAATGTAATGGGATTTTTGTTTGAATATATTCACCTATAACTTGAGTAAAAATACGTTTCATTGCAAAAAATCATCTTTGGACTCACAAATTTACAAATCATAGCTTCAAATTAGAATCGATCGGAGAGGGAAACTTAATTTTACTCAATAGCACCCAAACATGTAAAAATCAATTTTACACCTCCAAACTCAGATTTGACTCCTCCAAAAGTGGAACTAAACATGATCATGTACTGAATGTAGTAAATGTAACAGTTGGCTAAAGCCCTAATCAATGTTGTGCCAACTGTAATGACTTTTCACCTTCAACATTATAAATTTTTTAAACTAATGTTGTGGTAGTAAACCTCAAGACACTAATAATAGAGATGAACACTTCACTATGAATGCATATATCAGAACTGAACCATTTTGAAGTTAATAAAATTGGAGAACATATACTGTTTTTAGCAAATTGGCACCTTTAAAGGGTATAGTATGTATCAATTAGCAGACGAAAGGGTACCGAACAAATATTCGATTAATCAATGTTTACTGCTATTACATAAACACTGACATAGACAAAGACACAAAAATATACAAAACAAAAGGAATAGAACGATCTACAGAGCATAGCAATGGCATAAAACAGATGACAAAAAAAGTTACTAGGATATGATCCACCATTTGCATTCATAATGGATTCTATCTGTAAGTATCATTTTTGCTGTGAAAAGAAACAACAAAACCAAAATGTTTGTTAGGCTTAGAAAATTGCATTTTAATCAGAAGATTAGGATCTAGAGAGTCTAGAATCTAGGAGACATATCGTGCATGTGTTTGGCTTAATTTTCAGCCCTAATGTCACTTTTCCCTGCTTATAATCAGTACACAAGATGATCATCATTCATTTGATGAATTGCAGTATTATATCTTAGGTTGTGAAGTCATCTGAAGTAGCTCTGTTGACGTAGTAATCTGAAAAAATTTATATGGATTTTGCAGAATATGATTGGATTATGTATTTACCATAAAACCATTGATGGATGAAAATGGGGACCAACAGTACGTTCAGATTCCACTTACATGATATTAAGTTTTGTTATTTTTGTTTCGTGTCTTTCTTAAAAGAGACAATGAGGGTTTTATCGCGTTCTACATTTTTTTTATGTAATTGTGTCGTTTTGTCATGCTTGAACTTGTGACTTGTAAGATGCAAGTGTCATGTCCACTTGGCCAACCTGAATTTAGAAAAATAAGAAAAAAATATTTTTATGGTAGCTATTTTCTGCTGCTAGATTGATTCACTATTGATACCATTTTGATTCAATCTGCTAGATTGATTCAAAACCATGGCTCTTCTTACTTATTTTCCTGTGTTTTTTATTTGCATTGTAGCTCACGTTACAATGGATCTGTCTGATTCTGCTTTTTTTGTTTTGGTTTACTAGTGAAAGAGAAGAGATGGGTGGTGTTTAAGGGAGAGCATGATCCTACCTCCATTCCAGGTATATATTTTATCTTAGATATCATTCAACTGCTAATTTACTGTCAATTTCTATTAATAAAGGTAAATATTGTCAATCGTGGATTGCGGATTATAGCGGTTTGTTCAAATTTTGCTATGCAACAGGGCTATAGTACTGCTATAGCTACTAACGGGCAATATTGTGATAAATAGCAGATCACGGAACAATGGCAACTTGTTCAAATTCCATTACACTAAAGTGCTATAGCACCACTATTTAACAACACTAGATCCAATTATAATATATGTGAATTTATTCAGAAAACAGTATGATTCTTTATCCTATTTCGTATTATTGATGGATAATTGATGTTAAATTATTTAGTTGAATGGATATGTTGGCTGAATGGGCAGCGTAAAAGGGCTCCAACCTCAGAGGTAAATTGAAATGCATATTACATATATCCCTTTGCTTGTACTATGCAATTATCTAAAGTTTTTTATGCTTATTTACGTTTTTCAGATCATAGCTAGACTAGATGGCATGATATACTATAATTTTTTATTGAAGTCTTGTGTGTGAATGAACTTGTGTCTCTCTTAATATTACTTAGAGGTGTAAGAGGGAAATGATCGACTCGTAAGGTATTCTCATAGACCAGTTTCCGCGATCCATGATTGACAACACCCTTGCAGACTATGGAAACAAGGAGTGCAGTAGGTTACCATAATCCTTTGCAAATACGAGTACGACAGTGCAACAGTCTTGAAACATTATGTTCTTCTATTGTTCTCACATTCGGTGCAATCTTTAAGAAATATAGGGAACTTGATAGCAATTATGATCATCACTTATCAAATTGCTTATAAATTAATGTATTTGGATAGCAACAATTACCCTAAATTCTTAAATTAACTTCTTCACCTTAATCATCCTTAACAAATCATTCGTTATGCCATGAAAAGTTCTAAAGAATTCTATTGAAGTAGATGAAGACAATGAGAAAGAAGCTTTAAAATGCAATGCTTTGGGGATGTTTGGAATTTCAAGAAATATTCTTTCAGAAGTGAAAACAAGAAATTAGAAGGGAGTCTCGAAGGAATCCTATGCTAGTATTGATTTACTGTCGAGTGAGTCACAATTCCATTTCATCACTTCACATATCACTTCAACCTTGGGATTGGATTTGAATTTTTCTAAGAAGTTAGGAGTGAGGCTTGGTGATACGATTTGGTATCACTATAAATGCACATGTGCTGGATCTTGGAGGTGTGAATGTGATTTTTGAGGTAACATGGTTGGAGACATCAGTAGGTGTTTAAAGAATTGGAAGGAAAAATTTGTGCCTCTTAATCATGGGAATCGATATAATGTGATGAACCGTGTTGTGATAGCTGTAAATTTGGTATCTCTTTAAAGGGATCATAACTCAAAAAAGAAATTTCTTGAATTCTTTATTCGATACTAATACCTCCAGTTTGCAATGGGGTAGCAAACCACTAAACTAGCCCTTAGAATGTTTTATGAAAATTTTCAGCTTAGCGAAATTGTTATAGTATTAATTGAATTGCTTTTTTATTCCTTTTCAGGAACAAATGGAATTGGAAGCAAGACGTGAACAAGTTAGACAGAATGTTGCCCGTATGTGTCACTTATACTTCCACCTTATCTAATCAAATTCTTTGAATACTTCACTCTCATTTAGTTAGGTTCCTCGTGTTAGTTCATCATTGGCATTAAATGTTTTGTAGTACTAACACAGATATGGACACCGGACTCGACCCTGTCACGTTGACACCGATAATAATTTGAAAATTAAAAGTAATTCTAAGTTGTAACCACATGTGTTAGTGTTGTCTCGGTGTTGCACACTAAACACACCTTCAATCTGACATGTTGCTGCTACGTAGGTTACATGAGATAGTTCTCATTATTGTGAAAAACCATTATTCTTAGCCAAGTTTAGTTCTATATAGAGATCTTAACATACTGTTTTTCTTTCATGAAGTTCTCAAGAAAGAAGAAGAGGAAAGGAAAGCCAAAGAAGGCAGTAGAGTCAGACGTGTCAACAGCACTGGTTGGAAGCTTAAATTTTGATTGTTATTGCAATATGTTTTTCTTTACTTACTCTTAGCAGTTATAACTAATACTAATTTATTTTTCCATACAGGAGAGCACAGTGGTCCAGACTTGAAAAGCTTTATTCGGCAGTTTCCAGTTCCTTCCAAAGGTCATCTTTCTGTTGTTTTCTTTTTTGACAGAAATATCAAGTTCTTTCTTTATTTTTGTTTCCTTTTTTGAAAGAAAAATTATTTCGATAAATTTGAATCAAAACATATACACTGGAGCTTGACATTGACATTGATTTCAAGATGCTTTATGCAACATAATACTCCCTCCATTCCATATCTTCGGTAGTTTAAGGTAAAAAAATACACAGATTAGGAAGTTATTTAATTATGGTAATTTTGTATCAAAATGCCCTTATATTTTTCATTAATTATTATACAGAATCTCATTTTTAAAAACGAAGACTATAAATACTTCATTACAAACAATCTCGTAAATATAGATTAACTTTATTATATTGAGGGTATATAATTAGAAAAGAAGGAAAAGTTATACCTTGGATTTCTAAAACACCAATTGTTCTGAAACAAAATAAAAATGCTAAAACTACCAAAGTTTAGGAATAAGGGAGTATGTTTCATTTCTGGCAGAAAGTGGTTTCTCACAATACATAAGCACTACCTATGCTTTGAATAAAGCTTTTGACACGTTTTCTCCTATATAGGTAACGAGGTTGAAGAATCATCTGGCGCAAAGGATGACTCGAGGTCGGTTTTTTGAAATTGATAGTTCAATGATCAACATCTTGCTTGAAATGCATCTTCTTATGCATAAACATTTTGTTTTATTCCTTTCTCATATTTTTTCCCCTTAATTTAATGAATTTTTAATATTCATCTTTTTCTTCCCTCCATTTTGTTTAAATATTTTCAGGAATATGTTAGGAAATCTTCTCTGTATGTAAATATGTTACAATATTGTGGTAACTTTATTAAGAAGTAAAATCTAATTACTGAGAATAAATCCAATGACTGTATGAACTATTAAGAATACATATTTGTTTTGAAATCCATGTTTGTTTCTAAAAAAGTTATTTTAAATTCTTTGAACTTTGACGGTTATTTGTGTCTTCTATCCGTTCTGAAATAGTTCAGGAGTACCTATTCAACATAGAGTAATCATTTGATCTTTCTGCAGGAATTTTCAAGATAACACAGCTAAGAATGCAGAACTTGAACTTGAGTAAGTCCAAATGTTTATATACTTTGAGTCAATATACACTGAATCACTGATTAAGTAAAGCTTCTATGGATCTTAGAAGTTAATGAAAAAAAAAAATGCCCGTTCATAAACCTGGAGGAATGCTGACATTACATTGGTCCAAGTGGAATTGGAATTAGATTCCTTAGGCAAAGACTCGGGTTCTGTTGGTTACGATTCTGTCCATCAAGGGACAGCTATACAGCTTTCATTAGTTGTATCATAGGAATATTCTATTACCATTAATAGCCATATAATATCTTTCCTTTATTGTAAATAATTGAGATAATTAGGATTTAATTAGCTTTATGATTTACTTGTATTCCCTAGACTATTTATACCATATTGTATTTTGTACAAAATCAATAAGAAATACAACATATTCACATGGTACCAGAGCTCTGATCCGGGAAAAAAATTTTCTCATGGAAGAAAATCAGAGCAGTCCAAGCATCCTAGATGCTGACCCTAAGGCAGCAGCGACTGGAAACACCACCAGTCATCATGAAACAATTATCATTACTAGCTACAAACTCAATGGACAGAACTACACACAGTGGTCCAGATCTGTCCGCATCTTCCTCCAAGGAAAAGGAAAGGAGACTACATCACTGGCGAGACTAAGCAGCCAAAAAAGACTGATTCAAGCCATGAAAAATGGAAACTTGAAAACAGTCTTGTTATGACATGGTTGCTCAACTCCATGACCAATGAGTCTGGTGAAAATTTCATATATTATGACACTGCTTCAGAAATATGGAAGGCAGCCAAGGAGACCTACTCAAATGTGGACAACACCTCAGCCATATTTAAGATCAAAAGTCTCTTGCACAATCTTCGACAAGGAGATTCTTCGGTCACCGAGTACTATCATACATTCACAAAATACTGACCGCAACTTGACATCTATGCAAACATAGAGTGGAAGTGCACAGATGATGACAAAATCTACAAGAAACTGGTCAAGAAGGACAAAATCTTTTAGTTTCTATTGGGACTGAATAAAAATTTGGATGTAGTGAGAAGGAGGATTTTTGGAACTAAGCCTCTCTCTAGCATTCGTGAAGCATTTGCAGAAGTGAAAAGGGAAGAAAGCAAAAGGAAAATCATGTTGGGAAGTGAAAGTGCGAGTTCAAACATTGAAGGCTCTGCACTTGCAATAAGAGGTCCACCAAAGAAAGGTAGAGGATGGTGCGATCACTGCAAGCGACCTGGACATACGAAGGAAACATGTTGGGTGCTTCATGGAAAACCCACGGATCTAAAACCACGATTTAAGGACGCACACGGATATGCTGCTGATGATGACGAAAGTAAGTCCAGAAACATTGCAGAGGCCAGTCCTTTCAACAAAGAACAAATAGAGATGCTGCTGAAACTGATGCAACAGGCACTGTTCCACTGCTACTCTTGCCCAAAAATGTAATTTTTCTGCTACCCTTCATGTAAATCACTTGAAAACAAACTCTTGAGTTGTTGATTCTGGTGCCTCGGATCACCTAACTAGGGACATCAATGTATTTAGTAAATATACTCCATGTCAAGATGGATCTTTTGTTTGGATAGCAGATGCTACCACCTCCAAGGTGGCTGGTAAAGGTTCAGTGGTTATCTCTAAAGATATTACTTTTGATTCAGTTTTACATGTTCCTAAACTAGATTGCAGTTTATTGTCTATCTGTAAATTAACCAAAAACTTATGATGTGTTGCTAAGTTCTTACCACATTGTGTGAATTTCAGGATATGAATACGGGGAAGATAATTGGCAATGCTGAGGAGAGTGCAGGTCTTTACTTCCTTAGAATTGAAGACCAAAATAAGAGATCCTACAAGGCTGCCTTTATGTGTTCATCAAAGAATGATAATGATGTAATGTTATGGTATTATCGCCTAAGACACCCAAATTTTATGTATTTGAAAAAAAATGTTTCCATCTTAATTAATAAAGACTCTGGTTCTTTCAAATGTGAAGTGTGTGAATTAGCCAAACACACCAAATCCCATTATTCTATACAACCCTATAAGCTGTCTAAACCTTTCACACTCATTCATAGTGATGTGTGGGGACCTTTAAGAGTGAGCAATGTTACAAGATCAAGGTGGTTTGTCACTTTTATTGACGACCATACAAGAGTCACTTGGGTATTCCTATGAAAGAAAAATCAGAAATTGAGAGTATATTTGAGAACTTTCATAAAATGGTCCAAACCCAATTTCAAAGCAACATTCAAGTACTTGATAAGAGGGGAGTACTTCCACCACACCCTTGGTAGTTACCTTATCAAAAATGGAATTATACACCAAACATCATGCCCATACTCTCCACAACAGAATGGGACAGCAGAGAGGAAAAATAGGAACCAATTGGAAGTCACTCGAGTCCTCGTGCTGTCCATGAACGTATCTAACCATTTTTGGGAAGATACAGTCCTCTCTTCATCATACCTAATAAATAGAATGCCGTCCAAAAAGCTCAACCTAAACACACCACATGATAGAACTGGTATGTTAGACTGAATGTAAATCTGAAGAAACTCACGAATTGTATTATTGAAACAGAGGAAAATGAATAAAGTTGCAGTTACAGAGAAACTAACTGAATTGCCCTGCAGTTCAGTCCCAACCAATTACTCTCTAACTACCTACCTAGTGAAGACTTAGTTTCTGTTTCCGAACTAATTCAGTTAAGATTTACAGCTGGCACTTAACAGACTAAAACAACAGAACTAACAAATAACAGACTAAAATAACATAGCTAACACATAAATTCCAGCAATTAATAGAATGAGTTTAAGCTCGGTTCCTTCTCTCATACACCTTCCTAATGGGAAGCCTTGCTTGACTAGCAATCCTATCACCACACCAAACCTTCTTGTTCCTTTATCCTTCAACCAAACTCCTCACAAATCTTTCACCAAAGATTTTTGGATGTACTGCCTTTGTACATGACCAAAAGCCTAACCTCAATAAGTTAAATCCGAAAGCCATCAAGTGTATCTTCTTGGGATACTCTCCTACCAAGAAAGGATACAAATGCTACTGCCCCCTAAAAAGACTAATCTATCACACTATGGATGTTACCTTTTTTGAAGACAAGGCTTTTTATCCTAAAGTTGGCATTCAGGGGGAGAAAATTACAATTGATGAACACCAACCTTGGGAAACTACAATACTAGAATCTGTCCCACTTGAACCTGTCTTAACCACCCCATCAGAACTTGTCCAAATCCCACCTGAACCTGTCCAAATCACTAAAAACACAGAATCTGTCCCAATAATTGTTGAACCTGAACTGGACCAGCAAACAACCACTTTTGAGATTACCAAGCCAACAAATGGAGCACCAACAATTGGTCCAAAAGGAAAACCAAATGGAGGAAAAGAACTGCAAGTATACATAAGGAAGAAGAACAAGTAGCAAACTCTTGAGGAAGTAGAAGCATGCACTCTTCCAAAGTAGAACCAAGACTGACGCAGTCGGAAATCGCAAAGGGTTAGCAAGCGCTAATCCTAAAACAAAAACAAGTTCTGGAATCCACCAGAAAAGAGAAAAACTCTCAAAATTAATTATTTTATTCAAAGATACCGTTTGTTACAGTATAGAAAGTCTTTAAATAGATAATAGAAACCCTAGTACGAAAATTAGGTAAAACAGAAAAACCCGAAATTAAAGGAAAAACTAAAACGGCAGTAAAACAGAAAAACCAAAAATTACGGGAAAAACTAAAACGGCTGTTTTGAGGCCTAAGACGAGCTCAAAACGGTTCTGGAGCCCATACTTCATGGCAAAGCCATGAGTTGTGTTCGTGGTGCGATTCCCTTTTCGGAAAGGTATAATAATAGATAATCTGACACCGGACGATCGTTTTCCGCATTTTCTGCTGCTTTTGTCCGCAAAGCCGTTTCTTCCTTGATTCTGGCCGTGAACCCTCCTACATCAGTCTCCTCCACTTCTAAAGAACTCGACCCCGAGTTCATACCAGAATAAAGGTCAGCATCTTCATGGAACTCATAAATATCAGCCACATTAAAGGTATTGGAAATATTCATGGATCCCAGCAAGTCGATCACATAGGCGTTGTCATTGATCTTCTTCCGCACCTTGAAAGTCCCGTACTTGCGAAGCTGAAGCTTCTTGTAAGTGTCAACCGGGAACCTCTCCTTACGCAGGAACACCATCACATCATTTCCCACAGCAAAGACCTTGACTCTTCTGCGCTTGTCAGCAGCTACTTTGTTCTTCTGCCCAGTATCCTCTAACTTCGCCCTGACAGCTTCCTTAACGGCTTGCACATCCTTGGCCACCACTGGGCAAAACCACTCAGTTTCCTTGAAGGTCTCAGTCAGGTCATGCTCATCCTGCGTCATAACAAGAAAACTGGACTTCTCCTTCCCTGTTTTTCTATTAAAACCAGAAACCGAGGCCATAGCTATTTTGTGTGTTCCCCAGGTGAACATCATCACATTATCTCTGCCTCTATACGTGATATCATTGTGATACTGCCAAGGTCGCCCCAGTAGGACATAACACACATCTATATTCAGAACACCACACACTACCTCTTCTTTGTAATGCCTTCCGATGGAAATAACCACCTTGCAAGTCTTCGTCACCTTGACCTGCAAACCCTTACTCGCCCAGCCCAAAGCATAAGGCTTGGCATGCGGTTCTGCCGGCAACTCTAGGTACTCCACCAGCTTCTGGGATACCAAGTTCTCTGTACTCCCGTTATCCACGATCAGATTACACACCTTATTCTTAATAGAATAGTGTGTTCTAAAAAGATTCTTCCTTTGCCCCTCCTCCTTTGAAGACAACAGAACTCTCTGCAGCACAAAATTCACCGCTTCTTCAGCTTCTTCTTTAGCAACTCAACACCGTCATACTCGTTGCCTGCTTCCTCTTCCTCAGACTCCTCATTCAAGACTGTAGTCGTTCTCCTGGAAAGGCAAACATTCGACTTGTGACCCTGCCCACCGCAACGAAAACACTTATCTCCCATCGGTTTCGCGTATGGGTTGACTGACTTCTGGTTCGCCCTCTTGTTGGGCGTAGCACTATTGGTTCCACTGGTTGCTTTTGCCGAGGAGTCAGAATCCTTAGCAGCAACACTCTTATCCTCATCACCAGCAACTTCAGAATTACCCTGCGGAGTGAATCTGCGAAAAGATGAGAAATTTCTGGGGGATTTCTCCATTAGTTCCGCTTTCAAGGCTAGCGTAGAGGCCTCCGTCACGGTCCAGACAGTCTGCAGATCCATCTTCTCCTGTATCGACCCCTTCAAGCCATTAATATAGCGAGTCACCTTCTGTCCCTTAGTTTCCCCTAGTTCGTTGCGTTCTGAGAAACGCAGTAACTCTGCTGTATACTCGGTCACGCTCCTTCTACCCTGAACGCAATCGATATACATTTTGTACAGAATCTGCTCATAATCTTCAGGCAAGAAACGCTCCAGCATCAACTGTTTCATTCGCCTCCACGTTCTGATTGGCGCTTTCCTCTGGTGCTGCCTCTGAACAACAAGCTTATCCCACCACACAGCAGCGGTACTCTACAATCGAATTGCCACCATCTTCACCTGCTTGTTTTCTGGCACACCCATCACGTCGAAGAACCGATCAACTTCAATCTGCCAATCCAGAAACTCTTCAACCCCCATAGTTCCATAGAACAACGGGATGTCAGCCTTGACTCTGTAGTCGTTGCGATTCTGTTGATTATCGAAACCCTGATTCTCCTCCTGGACCTCTTCTTCGGAACTAGAGTCCGATTCAACACGAGCCTGCAAGCCTCCATGTGGACGCCTGGGCGGTTCGTCTCTCTTGCCTCTGTCCCTCCTATTATTGACGACGTTCACTTGAACCGTCAAAGCCACCATCTGAGTCGTCATCTGCGTAGTCAAAGCAGTAAGGGCAGCGGTAAAAGCCGCAGTGATACCCTCGATGTCTGCTGTTGTGACTGGTTGATCTCCCATGGCTGTTCAAGCTACGAAAAGAAACAGGAGAAAGCCTGCTTTGATACCACCTGACGCAGTCGAAAATCGCAAAGGGTTAGCAAGCGCTAATCCTAAAAATAAAAAGTTCTGGAATCCACCAGAGAAGAGAAAAACTCTCAAAATTAATTATTTTATTCAAAGATACCGTTTGTTACTGCATAGAAAGTCTTTAAATAGATAATAGAAACCCTAGTACGAAAATTAGGTAAAACAGAAAAGACCAAAATTAAAGGAAAAGCTAAAACGGCTGTAAAATAGAAAAGCCCAAAATTACGGGAAAAACTAAAACGGCTGTTTTGAGGCCCAAGACGTGCTCAAAACGGTTCTGGAGCCCATACTTCATGGCAAAGCCATGAGTTGTGTTCGTGGCGCGATTCCCTTTTCGGAAAGGTATAATAATAGATAATCTGACACCGGACGATCGTTTTCCGCATTTTCTGCTGCTTTTGTCTGCAAAGCCGTTTCTTCTTCGATTATGGCCGTGAACCCTCCTACATCAAAGACTCTGCCCAAAATTCAGATCCTGAACCTACTCACAAAGATAGCATATTGTGCATTAACTCTTCCTCTAATTTATCTGATAATGTCACTAATGACCAAGACTTAGATTTACCTATTGCTGTGAGAAAGGGTGGAAGGTCTTGTACCAAACAACCAATTGCAAACCATGTTTCTAGTGAAAAATTATCGCAGGGGTACAGGAGCTTCATTAGCTCTGTGGACAGCATCGAAATTCCTCAAAACTTTCATGAAGCTGTCCTAGTTCCAGAATGGAAGGATGCTGTAATGGAAGAAATCAAGGCACTTGAAAAGAATGGCACATGGCAGCTCTCCTACCTTCTAGAGGGGAAGAAGATAGTTGGATGCAAGTGGATATTCTCAGTAAAATACAATGCAGATGGGAGTGTAAACAAGTACAAAGGTTGGCTGGTGGTAAAAGGATTCACCCAGTCCTATGGGGTGGATTATGAAGAAACCTTTGCACCTGTAGCAAAGTTCAATTCAGTCCGTGTACTCATTTCCATGGCAGTAAATTTGGATTGGCCACTTCACCAGTTAGATATGAAAAATGCTTTCCTAAATGGTAAACTCAAAGAAGATGTCTACATGAGAATACCACCTGGACTTGAAACATTAGAAAATTCAAGCAAGGTATGTAAACTCAAAAGATCACTATACAGACTCAAGCAATCCCCTCGGGCTTGGTTTGATAGACTCACACGAGTGGTTAGGATGCATGGCTTCTCCCAGTGTCAAACTGACCACACAATGTTCTTAAAGCATGCAAAGGAATGCAAGGTAACCATCTTCATTGTTTATGTGGATGACATAATTATTACAGGTGATGATTATACTGGAATTGAAGGACTGAAAATGATTCTAGCCAACGATTTTGAAGTCAAAGATCTTGATCAGTTAAGGTATTTTCTGGGAATGGAAGTGGCACGATCCAAACATAGAATCTATTTATCTCAAAGGAAATATATACTTGACTTACTTCAAGAAACAGGGATGTTAGGATGCAAGCCAACAGACACTCATATGGAATCCAATGTGAAATTGGAGAGGAAAAGAAGAGTCCACCTACTGACAAAGAAAGGTATCAAAAGCTGGTTGGGAAACTTATCTACATAACCCACACATGACCAGATATTGGTTTTTCTATTAGCATGGTTAGCCGCTACATGAATGACCCTAGGGAGGCTCACATGAAATATTCATTGATGCAGATTAGACAGGCTCAGTGACTGATATGAGATCAACCAGTGGGTATTGCTCCTTTGTATGGGGCAACTTAGTGACCTAGAGAAGCAAGAAACAATCTGTGGTTGCTAGGAGTAGTGCATAAGTTGAATTTAGGTCTATGGCACATGGGATTCGCGAGGGGATGTGACTGCAAAGGATGCTTTCAGAACTACACGTTTACACTGACCATGAAGTAAGCCTGTTGTGCGATAACAAAGCTGCCATAAGCATTGTTAAAATTCCTATGCAACATGACAGAACAAAGCATGTGGAAATTTATAGACACTTCATCAAGGAAAAGGTTGACAATGGGCTAATTTCTCTCCAGCACACACCCTCAAGCCACCAAACTGCTGATATCTTGACCAAGGCACTTCCTAGAGCCACCTACGAAAACTTAAGATTCAAGTTGGGCATAATTGACATCTATGACTCAACTTGAGGGGGAGTGTTGGTTACGATTCTGTCCATTAAGGGACAGTTGTACAATTTTCATTAGTTGTATCATAGGAATATTCTATTACCATTAATAGCCATACAATATCTTTCCTTTATTGTAAATAATTGAATTAATTAGGATTTAATTAGCTTTTTGATTTACTTGTACTCCCTAGGCTATTTATACCATATTGGATTCTGTACAAAATCAATAAGAAATACAACATATTCACAGGTTCGAGTCTTGTGGATAGAAAAACTTGGTTGAGAGGGGAGACCCCACCAAAAGTTGCCCGCCAGGTTCCTTGACAGAGATTAGCCATTGACATAGTCAGTGCATACTCTGTGACAGTAACATGGGTGCAAAAAAAAAAAAAACCTGGAGGAATAATTCAAGCATTTCATAAATATTAAATGGGCTTTATCGGATATATTTTCCATGTTTTAACTCTCATATTTCATATCATTTATTAATTGTGTTGTTAAAATTTTGTTTTTAGGTCTTCAGAGCCAACTGGGTCTGGTGCAAGTTTTAGACCTGGAACCTGGCAACCTCCAACTTGAACTTTCATCAACCATCGCAATTAAGGGAGGGGCCTTGCTGACACAACATTCCTGATTTTACTCATGCTCTGTTTTGAAAAGCCGTGCATGATTTATTTATTCCTTCAAGAAATTTTGGTATAATTTATGTGTGGGTGCGAGTTTCTCGAAATTGTAATTCATTGATTTACATTTGTTCAAGGAATATGACCACTGAGTTAGACAACTTTATGCGTTATGCATTTGCAGCGCAGCTTGCCATGCCGAGTTACGTTGTTCGTTCAGAATAATCTCGTAGATTTGATGCATTGTGATGTTTCGAATCTAAACATTAAGAAATGCAGGATGTAATGTAAAGGTACTTTTGGGCGACCTTGCAAGCAAGAACCCTTATCTGAGTCTGACATGTAAACCTGAAATGGCATAGAATTTGAATCAAAATTATTGGCTTAGTTATTTGTTTGTCTATGAAAATATGGATGTAGTATTGGATTGTTATCACAATTTTATCATTGTCACTTGGAACAATTAGTTATGAGTTGTTGTTACTTGAAAAATTCACAAGCAGTTATCTTAGGAGTCAGTTATCCTGTTGTATCTCCTATATATATCCTCATGTGCAACTACAATTAATTTTGAATGAAGTCATTATCCTTATCACTGTCTATATGACATCAATGATCAATATCAACAATAATAATATTATTGTTTTAATTATTTATGTAATATAATATTAAATATTTATTATTTTTTAATTTTACTTTAACATCTATGAAACATATATATATGATATTGTAAGATAAGTGATTGAGTTCAAGTGGTTAATAAACATTGGTTTTGAACGAACTATTCAGCATAATTTGCGTGTTATTATTGTTTCAGGGGAAGTGATTGTTAGCTTTAGGTGGATGGTTCTAATTATGCTCCAAACTCTTTTTTTTTTTGTGTTGAGTTTTCTTGGTAGCATGTGCGTGTGCTTGATATCTATGATGACCATAATTGACAATTGTATGAAAAATCAGAGGTCAATTGCATTGTTGATATTGCTTATGTATGGTATCAATGGCATAAACGCCAATTTGTATGGTGATTTGATCTAAGAGCCACGGTTTGTAAATTGTAATGCTGATTTGACATGTACCTTTGTGCAATATGATTTTTCTAATCTAACCCATGAAGCATAGGTCTTGTATAGGAAGTCTTGTGGCATGCCTTTAATGTGTTACCCTTTAGGACAAGAATTTCTCTGCTGCAAATAGATACATCCCTTAGTGTGTTTCTTGTTTGCCCTCTGCATAGTAGTGTTCTTTATGTCCTTTCTAGTTGAACAATGCTTTCACAAATTGCTTATCTTGCATTTTAATCCCATAATGTTCCTAATGCTTTCATTTCTTGGGACATGACATTTGGCTTACTGCATATAATATCAAATTAATATTTTACGATAACTCCTGACTTTGCCATCTTTGCTACTTTATCCATGCTTTTTGGAAAGGAATGCTGGTTCATTTTTCAGTTTGTCATTCATTATATGAAGTCATTTTTACTCTTATTTTGCATATATGGTCGTTACCAATGGTCCCCACTAGTTGACTTTTTTTGTCCCTTGTTAGTGCCTAATAGTAATAATAAACATTCAAATATGTATGGAGCCTTATGTTTGGCTACTAGTAGAGTGAGAGTGATAGAATAAAGGTAATATACAATTAGATGATAGAATTAATATATTAATGGATATGAAAACAGAAAATGATTCCAAAGCTAATGCTTCTCAGTTAGAGAAAACAATTCTCTCACTACTCAACCTAAGGTGAAAATTGAAAATAATAACCTCCCAAACTAATTTCCCATACATTCTTATTTCTTAGGGGAATACTAATTAATTGTGCTAGCTAGGCAATCACATTTTTCCTGCATTCCCTTTCTTATTCTTTCTCACATATACTCACCACTACTTAGGTCTTACCTCATATCTTCTCATTTAACTAGCCGATCCCGCTTATCACTCGTGGTGCCCAGCCAATTCCTATCATCATCACTACCTATACATTAGCCTTGTCCTTAAGGCGCAGATCAAGGAATTGACTCTTCAACAACAATTCCTTTTCTC
The DNA here is from genome assembly GCA_037974295.1 of Cicer cuneatum. Classification (NCBI taxonomy): domain Eukaryota; kingdom Viridiplantae; phylum Streptophyta; class Magnoliopsida; order Fabales; family Fabaceae; genus Cicer; species Cicer cuneatum. Next base: position 12,462,616 of record JBBPBO010000004.1, on the reverse strand, counting down.
AGGTAGCACCTCCAACATCCATCCCTTCCCATTGAATCAACCTTTCTCTCTTATGTTGCCCACCATCAAACTTATCCTTCCATGGCAAAATCTTAGTAAGAATAATGTCCCCTTTTTTAGACTCCAAACTAATAGGTAAATGAGTTGTAGCAGTATAATTGCCCACAACCTTCTTCAATTGAGACACATGAAAAGTAGGATGTATTTTAGATGTGTTGGAACCAAGTTGGTTCTTTCAATCAATGTTTTGATGTTAACAAAAATATTTTATGTAAATTGTATTTTGACTTAGAAGAACAAATCACAGGCTGTGCAAAATCAGAGGATGACACCACCAGAGGATACGTCCAGAGGAAGAAACCAGAGGATAAAAATGTCACCAGAAGTTTCGGCCAAAGGAAACATCCAAATGGTACCAGAGGATACATGTACCACCTCGATTTTTAACAGCGCGAGTGTATTTTTTTTCAAAACGAATAAAGGAATTTCAACTTAATTCAAAAGAATTGAAAGGAATTAAAATTAAACCACTTAAATAAATTGAAATTAAACCATTTCAAAATAATATGGCGTCGTAATCCAAAACGAAAAAAGTAGTTAAATAATTACATCATAATTATAGCCAAGTAATTTAATTTTGGGAATTAATACTTTTAATATATCAAAAGGTAGTACATCAACAAAAGTCACTGTCATAATACCTCAAAAATTCGGATCACGGACCCACTAAAACATTATCAGAGTGCGGAATAGATATACAATTATCTCAAAAAAAATAAATACATCCACCAGCACTAGGCCCTACACAACAAGACTAAACTGATCTGATCATGCACTAAAACTACAGTAGCATGGTTTCCACCGCATCGTCTACAAGTCTCGTCTTCACTCTAGCTGTCTGTCCCTCTGCGCTGTCCACAAATACTCCGTATGTGAAGGTCAGGGAAAACTTACGATGTTTCCGTCGTTAGTGTAACCATCGGTGGTACGGGTTCGGGTATCATCTTAGGGCAAAGCCCAATATTCCACAATAATTGTAAAGGGTCACCAACCGAAATTAACAATTACCACATAGCAGTTATGTCAAAGATAACAAATACATTCATGGCATGTTCCAATGTTAAGACAACAATAATAAATAAGTATGCTCACTTATTAAAATGTATAATGTCTACATCTTTGCAAAACAACCAATTTAACTTAGAATTCATGAGATACTTGCACACATCGATTTCCACTCATCCGCTCATATCAAATCATGACTAACAGGTCAACCATCCCAATGCAATATGTATATGTCAATGTACTCAACTCTTGGAATTACCAAGGTGCAGTCTCTCACAGATCAGCACACATGCAGTCTCTCACGGACCAACACGATATACAGATCAAATGGATCATCTAATACACGCGGAACCATTCCGTAGCCGGATAGAATAGACCATCTAATACACGCGGAATGTAACACCCCGAGTTTAAAACACAGCGCGAGTGTATTTGTTTTTTTTTTTTGAAATAATAAATAATTAAAATGATTTTCCAATTGCTACTTCAAAAGAATTGAAATAAAATTTTCTTTAATTCATTTCAAAAGAACACCTGGCCTGTGGCCCACTAAACAGTATCAGAGTGCGGAAGAAAATATTAGCGGAAAAGTCATACAATAATTCCCAAAATGAAATATTACATTCCCAGAGTTCAAGACCCTATACAACAAGTCTAACTGATCATGCACTAGGCTACAGTAGCACGGTTTCCACCGTATCCTCTACAAGTCTCGTCTTCAGCCAGCCGTCAGTCCTTCTGCGTTGTCCACAAATACGCTGTGCATAAAGATCAAGGAAAACTAACGACGTTTCCGTCGTTAGTGTACCCGTCGGTAGGAAGGGTTCGGGTATCATCTGAGGGCAAAGCCCAATTTCCACAATATAATAGCAAGGGTCACCGACCGAAATTAACAAATAAGCACATAACATATATCTCACAGCAACATATACATCCATGGCATATCGTATAACAATGATGAAAATTAAGATGCTCATTTTGAAATTTCGTGACATGTATGCCTTTTCAAAACAACAATCAATTAAAATGGAAAATATGTGGTAAGTACAGCCAACACTTCAGCAATCACAATCATTTATCAGAAAATCAGGTTTCATAAAGTACTCACACACATCAATTCCCAACCATCATCATATAACCAAATTATGACCCACCGGTCAATCCCCCAATGCAATATGTATATGCTCATGTATACAATTTCTTGGAATTACCAAGGTGCAATCGCTTAACAGACCAGCACAATTTAAATATGGTAGACTTCAACGGTCCTCAAAACCAGAGTGCAATCGCTCAACAGATCAGCACCAGTGCAGTCGCTCCACAGACCAGCACGTTTTAAATATGTTTGACTTTAACGGCCCTCAAGACCAGGGTGCAATCGCTCAACAGATCAGCACCAGCGCAGTCGCTCAACAGACCAGCACGTTTTACGTATTTGAATGGACCACCACGAACACGTGGCCATTCCGTAGCCCGAATAGAATGGACCACCACGAACACGCGGCCACTCTACAACCCATCACGGTTACTACTTTCACGTGTATTAGCCTCTCACAGGCCAAATACACAGAAGTTAAATCCTCGCACGGATAGAATGGACCACCACGAACACGCGGCCACTGTCGTTACTACTTAACTTCGCGGGCCATCACGGTTACCGCATTACTCTGTGGCCCATCGCGGTCACCACTTGACTTATGTAATGCATAGACATGCAATGTTTTGTCTTCACTGAAAACAGTATGCAATATCAGAAAAAACTCAACCTTTCCATCATCTTTCAAAACATCTCAGCACAATCAAGATTATCATCATCACAATCATGATAAAACAGTCAAGTAATCATTAACACTTTGCAATGTTTTCCCAAACTCTTAAAATTCATAACACAGTGTTTAAAACTGAGATTTCTGGAAAATACGAATCTGTATTCAAATACAGCTTCTCTGTATTCGAATACAGAAGCCAAAAACAGTGCAGATTACACTCTGTATTCGAATACAGCCCTCTGGTATTCGAATACAGAGGCAGTCTCAGTGCACAAATCAACATTTTTCACTACATCAGTAAAGTCTCAAAAACTTCATCACCACCACTTCAAAATATCACCAAAGGTTCCATTTTAATTCACCACAAACATTCCCAATATTCCCCAACACTTAGGGTTTACAAAACACTGTTGAAAAACTTGGAATTTCTGAAAAACTCGAATCTGTATTCGAATACAATGCCCCTTGTATTCGAATACAGAAGCATGAAACTGCAAATTCTACATTCTGTATTCGAATACAGCATGCCTGTAGTCGAATACAGAAGACAAAACATTGAAAATTCAGCATTTTCTCCCAGGTCATTGAAGGTTTTCAAAACATCATCCTCTCCTCTTTAAAACTATTTCAAAGACTCCATTTTAAATCATTTTAACCCTTCTCAAAGTTTCCCAACACATAAAAATTCACATGACAGTGTTTAAAACTTGATTTTCTGGAAAACACGAATCTGTATTCGAATACAGCTTCCTTGTATTCGAATGCAGAAGCTAAAAACTGAGTTTCTGGAAAAACTCGAATATGTATTCGAATACAGAAGCAAAAATTGGTGATAATCAGCATCCTGTATTCGAATACAGCATGCCTGTAGTCGAATACAGATGCGAATACAGTGTTAAAATTTCACTTTTGTATTCGAATACGATAGAGTTGTAGTCGAATACAGATGCTAAGTCAGAAGCAAAAATCCTTCCTCTGTATTCGAATACAGGGGCTCGTAGTCGAATACAAGTTTGAAAACTTAAGTAAAACAGAAGCTTGACAGGTAGTATTCGAATACACACATGTTGTATTCGAATACACCTTCGAAAACCAGTGAAATTTTTCCTGAGACTTCAACACATTTCAAACTGTTTCTTTTAAAAAGAACAACCAAACATCAAAACATATTCAGCACTTTTCCAGAAAACACTTTCATCATTTAAAATCCCTTTTCTTTTGAAAACATCAACATCACCAGAATCACTCAAAACATAAACAGAAGCAGAATCATCGACACCAGAACATCCAGAAACAAAAACAGAATAGTCACCACCAGAATCATCAGAAGTAGAAATAGAATGATCAACACCAGAATCATCAGAAACAGAACTAGGATGATCAACACCAGAATCATCAGAAACACAAATAGGATGATCAACACCAGAATCATCAGAAACAGAAACAGAATGATCAACATCAGAATCATCAAGAGCCAGAACATGCACCTCTAAAACAACATGCATGGTATTCTCCAGTATGCTTACACAACCAACACAACATGCAAAGCATATTCCAACTTTCTCACACAAACAGAATGACATTAATACATTCATTCAAACAGAAATCATCACATAGCAGCAAACACCAACATAATGTGTTTTCGCATTTTATAACAACATTCAAAACAGTTTATGAACATGCATTTTAATCATCTTTAAAATAACATGCAAAACATTTTTCAGCTTTCCCACACAAACCAAACAACATTGCAGTAATAACCAGAACAGCAACATCACAGATTCATTACACATCACAGAATGCATTTTCTTCATTTTTTTTCAAAATGTCATTGCAAAATAGTTTTTCTTCAAAACAGTGATGAAAACAACAGTAATGATATGCCAGTTATGCATTTAAAGCCCTAATGCAACTAGAAAATGGAAGGTGCCCTTACCCTTGTTGCGTTTTCTGCTACTGCTCACGTGTATGCGTCAAAAACGGTGAAACTCCCGTCCTGCATTTGCTGCTACGAAAGTGGGTTCTCTAGCTTCGTAATGATGTGGGGAACAACTTTTGTACTGAGAGTTTGGTATTTCGGTGCTTGGATTTCCAAGTAATGGCACTTTTGAGGAACTCCCTATTTTCTCTTTGAAATCGTGAACTGGAAACCAGAAAACAGCAAAACAGGATGGGAGGGAAGGGGTACTGTTACATGCAGTATGGGCAGTGAGGGAGGAGGAATGGTGTTCTGATTTCACCATCCTTCTTACTCCTATTTATAGGCTTGTGTGGTGCCACCTCACCCGACACTTGTCTGATCCTCAGCACTTAACCAATCTCGTCGCAATTAGCCGCTAATCCCTTAATTAACTGTCCGTTAATTTAATTACTCGTAATTAAATTAATTTATTCTTAATCCAATAATCTTAATTCATCTTCCAAAATAAATATTTATATATATATATATATATATTCACTCCAAACATACATATATTAAATATTTTACAAATATCCCAAAAATACACTTAATATTAATTCCATAATTTTAATTAAAAATTAAGGGTCTTACATTAC
>JBBPBO010000004.1:12384020-12457183 GCA_037974295.1 Cicer cuneatum | reverse complement strand
CCCCCCCCCCCTTAAATTAGTTTCGTCCTCGAAACTACATGTCCCTAAACAACTGAGGATATTGCTCCCTCATCTTACTCTCCAGTTCTCAAGTCGCGTCTCCCGTAGTCGGATTCCAAATCACTTTGACTAGTGGGACTTCCTTGTTCCTCAACTGTTTAACCTTCATGTCTTCAATCCTTACAGGGAATACTTCAAATGACAAGTTATCCTTCAGCTGAATTGTATCTGGTGCGATCACATGTGACGGGTCTGCAATGTATTTCCTTAACTGCGACACATGAAATACGTCGTGAATATTGGACAGTATTGGAGGTAAAGCAATCCGATAGGCCAATGGTCCAATACGTGCAGTAATCTGGTATGGTCCAATAAATTTTGAAGTCAACTTTCTTGACTTAATAGCTCTGCCAACACCAGTTCGACAACGATTCCTTCTTTTGTTATCACATGTCCCAAGAAGTTCACTTGATCTAGCCAAAACTCGCACTTCGATAAATTGGCATACAGTTGCTTCTCGTGCAAGATTTCAAGAACTTGGCGTAGGTGTTCTCCGTGTTCTTCTTCATCCTTTGAATAAACCAGTATATCATCGATGAACACCACTACGAATTTGTCTAGGAATGGGCTAAAGATTCTATTCATATAGTCCATGAAAATCGCTGGTGCATTCGTGACTCCAAACGGCATAACGAGATATTCATAATGCCCATAACGGGTTCTGAAAGCAGTCTTTTGAATATCTCCTTCTCTTACTCGAATCTGATGGTATCCCGATCTCAAATCAATCTTTGAAAACACCGCTGCTCCCCTCAATTGGTCCATCAAATCATCGATGCATGGTAAAGGATAACGATTCTTGATAGTCACCTTGTTAAGTTGTCGATAATCCACACATAAGCGTGAACTTCCATCTTTCTTCTTAACCAACAATACTGGAGCTCCCCATGGCGGCACACTTGGTCTGATAAATCCTTTCTCCAATAAACTTTCAATTTCACCCTTAAGCTCGCTTAATTCCAATGGCGACATCCGGTACGGCGCAATTGAAATAGGTCCAGTTCCTAGGTGCAAATTAATGAAGAACTCCACCTCTCCTACTGGGGGTAATCCTGGAATTTCTGTTGGAAATACGTCAGGATATTCTTTGACTAACACCACATCTTATGTTCACATCCATCTTGGTCTCCACGTTAGCCAATGATAAAAATTCCTGAGTTCCTTCTCTTAGTGATACTTCGAGTTTGTTAGCAGCCAAATACCTAACGACTCCAGGTTCGGGGAAAAGAACTAATTTTCGAGCGCAATCCAAGACTACGTAATTATACGTCATCCAATCCATGCCGAGAATGATCTCGAATGATTGTAGGGGTAGGCAGATTAATTTAACCAAGAAATCCCTATTCTGAATCGTTACAGTACAATGTAAACATGCAGAGTTTACAGTCAAAGTCTTAGCAGGTGTGGAAACAACCAAATCAAAAGGCAAAGTACACAGACAACTTCAAACGATTCACACAGTCCATAGCAATGAAAGAATGGGTTGCTCCTGAATCAAAAAGTGCAGTTAGTGTGTTACCTGCAATCTCACAATCTTGCTGGATTAAATTTTGGGCTTGACTTCCAGCTTCATCACCCATGTGATAGACGCGGCCTCTAGCAGTAGGACGAGTAGCCCTACTCGCGTTCACTGTTGGCTCCACCTTCGGAACCTGGAAATCCCTCGCCACGTGTCCTGGCTTTTGGCAGTTGAAGCACATCAGATCCCTCGCGGTACAGGCCGTAGCAATATGTCCTTCTTTACCACATCGATAACACCGGACTCCTTGTCCCAATTGCCGTCCAAAATTCTGATTTCCTGGCCGATTTTGGCCTCTTTGTTGTTTTGTGGCCGGTTATACGGCTTGGCAACTTGCTTTCCTCTATTGTTCTGATAGTGCATCCGACTAGGCCCTCCAGAATTAAAGTTCCCTCCTCTGTTGGCCCTCCTGTTCTTCATCTCTTCAACCTCTCTACACTTCTCCACTAACACTTGGAAACGTTGAATTCCCAAAGGTAAGACTGAGTCTTGAATCTCATACTTCAGTCCATTTTGAAAGCGATGACACATAAACTGTTCATCAACTTCTTCCCTGAAAAATCTGAAATGTCTGGACAGCGATTCGAAGTTAGCTGCGTATTCTCCCATTGTCATGCTTCCCTGGTGCAATTTCAGAAAATCGTCACCCAACTTGGTCCTAGTGCTCATCGGGAAGTACTTGTCCAAAAACTTCTTTTTGAACGACTCCCAATTCACTTCTTCTTGAGCTGACCCCATCAGTAGCCTTGTGCTTCTCCACCAATACTCTGCATCCCCTATCAGCAGATACGTCGCATAGTTGACTTTCACCGCTGCCCGACAATTAACCATCTCGAAGATTTTCTCCATCTCTTGGATCCACTGGTCCGCTCTTTCTGGACCATCATCACCTTTGAACTTGGGAGGATTATGACGACGAAAATCCTCTAGTCCTTTAGATTCGGCAGCGCGAATCTCCCTTTCTCTCTTCTCCAAATCTCGTTGAGTCTTTGCAGCCGTCTGTGCAGCAATAGATGCAGCCATGTTATTCATCGCTTCAACCATCCTATCTTGCCGGCTCACATTGGTTCTTGCAGTGTCGTCTCTTCGTGGAGGCATTGTTTCCTACAAAACCATCATCACTTCAGTCACACCACAACTTACACAAGACTTGACACTTTAACTACTTGCTCCTATGCATGATCAGCTAATAACTCAAAACAAATACTTTAAATCAGAGTTTTATCCCAAAACTTTAACCAAATGCTCTGATACCACAACTGTAACACCCCAAGTTTAAAACACAACACGAGTGTATTTGTTTTTTTGTTTTTTTTTTTTGAAATAATAAATAATTAAAATGATTTTCCAATTGCTACTTCAAAAGAATTGAAATAAAATTTCCACAATATAATAGCAAGGGTCACCGACTGAAATTAACAAATAAGCACATAGCATATATCTCACAGCAACACATATATCCATGCATATCGTATAACAATGATGAAAATAAAGATGCTCATTTTGAAATTTCGTGACATGTATGCCTTTTCAAAACAACAATCAATTAAAATGGAAAATATGTGGTAAGTACAGCCAACACTTCAGCAATCACAATCATTTATCAGAAAATCAGGTTTCATGTCGTAATTAGCCGCTAATCCCTTAATTAACTGTCCGTTAATTTAATTACTCGTAATTAAATTAATTTATTCTTAATCCAATAATCTTAATTCATCTTCCAAAATAAATATTTATATATATATATTCACTCCAAACATACATATATTAAATATTTTACAAATATCCCCAAAATACACTTAAAATTAATTCCATAATTTTAATTAAAAATTAAGGGTCTTACACGGAACTACTCTATAACCCATCACGGTCACTACATTTACGTGTATTAGCCTCTCACAGGCCAAATACACAGAAGTTCAATCCTCGCACGGATAGAATGGACCATTTAATACACGCGGAACTACTCTGTAGCTCGGATAGAATAGACCGTCTAATACACGTGGAACTACTCTAAACCCGGATAGAATAGACCGTCTAATACACGCGGAACTACTCTATAACCCATCACGGTTACAACTTAACTTCGCGGCCCATCACGGTCACCACCTGACTATGCAATGCATGGACATGCTATGTTTCCTCTTCACAGAAACAGTATGCAAATAAAATCTGAAATCCAGACACTCCATCACCACCTTAAACCGTCTCAAAAACTTCATATAGTTTGTCATATGCCTTCCAAATGTTTCCCAACTCATTAAGTGCATAAACCAATGTTTAAAAATAGAATTTTTGAAAAAAACAATCTGTATTCAAATACAGCTTCCTTGTAGTCGGATACAGATGCTAAAACAGTGGCAAAATCAGCACTTCTGTATTCGAATACGAGGTTTTCATAGCCGAATACAGATGCGAAATTAGTGGCAAAAACAACAATTCTATATTTGAATACGACAGGGTTATAGCCGAATACATATGCTAAGTTAGAAGCAAGAATCGCGTATTTGTATTCAAATACGGAGTGTTGTATTCGAATACGAGATTCAAAATTTGAATAAAAACTGAATTTTTACAAAAGTGTATTCGAATACGCCAGTGCCGTATCCGAATACATCTTCGAAAATAGTGGGATTTTCCAGAAAATTCACTTCAGTTTCAAAACTCTTTTTTTTGAAAACCAACACATCCACCATAACACAAACACCATTTCTTGAACCACAAAACCCAGAATTTCAACAACACAACAGAAATGATTTCTTTCACCACAACAAAACAACAAAAGCATCATCCACTCAACAACAAGTCACAACAATAGCAAGAACATTACCCTCAACAACAGCCACAAAACAGTACAGCCATATCTTAGTACATGCATTTTGATCGTCCACAAACCACATGCAAAGGCGGTTTTCAGTATCAACACAACAACACATTCTTAACACATATAACACATAACAATCATCCATCAAACATGCATTTAAAGTCCCTACATGCAATCTAAAAAGTTGGAAGGTGCCCCTTACCTTAGTTACGTTTTCTTGTTCATTTACGTTACCGCGACTAAAACCGGCGAAACTCCCGCTCGCGTCGTCGCTACCAAAGTTGGTTCTCTAGTATCGTTTCCAAGTAATTTGAGTTTTGAGTATCCCTTCTCACTACCAACACAAACAGAACTGAACAGAGGAAGAAGAAGAAGGCAACTCGGGTAGGTGAGGGAAACTGATTTTGTGCTTCTGATTTTTTTTTCCCTTGCCTCTCACATACATACGCATATATAGGCATACCCCTCACTTACTATAAATATATATATATATATATACATACATATTATAATTAAACTTTCTCCTCAAGCAACTAAATACTTCTGTCACAACTCTGTTGGCAGATAAAATCTTGATCAACTGCCCGATTTTTAACTACTCGTAATTAAATTAAATAATCCTTCGTCCAATAATTTTACTTAATCTCAAAAATATTTATATACATATAGAAATATACATATAGAAATATACATATACCTTTACAAATATTCCAAAATACATCTAATATTCAATCCATAATTTAATTTAAATTTAAGGGTGTTACAATACACCCCTAGAGGATACCAGAGGGTATCAGAAGATACCTCCAGAGGATATTTGAGGATGTCATCAAAGGCAAACATCAGAGGATAGTATCAATCAGAGGATATCATCAAAGGGGAGGAAAAATAACATCATCAGAGGATATCTTTATTGGCCCAGATCAGAAGGAAGCAGAGTCCAAAAGGAGACCTGGTCCAGACCAAAAGGAAGCTTGTCATAGATAGACTTGGTCTAGACCAAAAGGAAACATAAGACTTAGTCCAAATTTAATCCAGACTTAGTCTAGACTTGGTCCAGATTTTATCCAGACTTGTTCTAGATTTGAGGATAAATGTCCAGATTAAAAGATCAATGGTCCAGATTAAAATATCAAAAGTCCAGATTAAAAGATCAATGGTCCAGATTAAAAGATCAATGGTCCATATAAGAAGATCAATGGTTCAGATCATAGGATCACAGAATAGCACAAATCAGATCACATGGCCCAGAATTGGTCGAGATTAGAGGATCACAGAATGTTACAGCACATATTACACGGTCCAGAATTGGCCGAGATCAGAGGATAATAGAATGGTACATATCAGATCACATGGTCCAGAGTTGGTCGAGATCAGAAGATCACAGAATTGGTACATATCAGATTACATGGTCTAGAGTTGGGCGAGATCAGAGGATCATACGGTCGAGAATTTAAATCATGATGCAAATCAGTGAAGAATTGATTAAAATTCGAAGAAGACTTGATTAAATTTTGATAGAAATTTGATCAAAGTATTAAGGGGATTTGATTCAAAAATCACTGAAGACTTGAAGAAATTCAAATGCAATATGAAGCTTAAAAAGATATGGTTTGAAATTAAAAGAAACAAGATTGGTCAACAGAATTTTCAAATGCAATCTGAAGCTAAAAAGACACGATTTTAATTTAAGTGAAACAGGATTGGCCAACAGAATTTTCAAAGGAAATCTGAGCAAGATCTATTTCGAATTTAAGCTTGGACAAAGCCCTATTTGCAACTATAAAAGGAGGCTTCAGGCAGTAGCATCAAGCATCGAAAAACACAAGAACTCAAGCTTCATATTCAACACAATCCGAGAGTTCAAAAGAGAGAATCACTTGAGTGCAAAAGCAATATTTTCTTAGTGTTTTCGAGAGATAGAAATTAAGTGCAACAATCAGCTTTCCAGAAGCAACAAAAGTGTGCAAGAATCAGCCCAGCAATCAACTTTCCATAAGCAAATTTGCAGAGTTCTAACCTTTGTAATCAAACCCGATAGTGGTGTAGATTTCTTCTTCAATCTAAGGTTGTCAGATTGGTAGGAGAAGACTTGACTTGTAGAGTCAATGTGTTGTTTTCGTTCCTCAAAAGTCTGGAGTTGTCAGGCTGTTTGAGAATACTAGCTTGGAGGGTCAGGTGTTGTAATTCAAAGATTTGAATTAGTGGATTAAAGCCTTTAGGATGAAGGGACTGGATGTAGCCAAGTTAATGGTGAACCAGGATAAATTGTTGTGTTCTTATGCTGTTATTTTCCGCTGCTAAGTCTGATTATTTATTCATCAAGTATATCACATCAACATTCAACAAAACAACAAAAAGATTCAAAGTTTGGCAAACACAATTCAACCCCGTTCTCGTGTTTGCACCTTCAAGATGTTGCTGGTAGCTTTAACTTGTAAGCAACCTATCCTATCTTCTTAATGACTTGATGCAGACAAAAAAATTTGGGAGCCAATTTTTTATGGATCATTTGCACAACCAAATGTTGTCGATGAAGACATAATTTGAGGAAAACCCAATCACCAACCTCAAATTGCACTGTCTTGCATTTCTTATCAGCTTGGTATTTCATATACTATTGAGCTTTGAGTAAATTATTTTTTAGTTGACGCAAAGCTTCATCTTTATCCCTATACCCTTAGGCTACAACTTCTACTCTAGTTTCACCCTCCAAAAAGTGCACCAATACTAGAGGCCTCCTACCATACACCACCTCAAAAGGGGTGAACCCTGTAGATACATAAAATGTGGTATTGTACCATAGTTCTGCCCATGAAATCAAATATGCCCATGTCTTAGGTTGATATGCAATAAAACAATGTAGATATGCCTCTAAACAACGGTTAATCACTTTTTTTTGGCCATCAGTTTGTGGATGGTATGCCGAGGACATTTTAAGCATCGTGCCTACTAGCTTGAACAACTCTTTCAAAAACATACTCACAAACAAGAGGTCGCGATCACTAACCACATCCTTCTAAAAAATAGCAGCAATGGAGCGAGTAGTAAATGTATGTTTAAGAGGACTGAAATTACTATACATGGAGAGACGATCCACAACAACCAAGATAGCTTCAAATCCATTAATTTTTGGCAAACAGGTAATGAAATCCATAGATATCTCACTCCACACCAAAATTGGAATAGGTAGTGGATGTAGTAACCCATTAGGTGTAGTCACGACATATTTTTGTTGTTGAAAAGTGTCACAAGCTTTCACAAAATCTTGCACCATTTTTATTATCCCTTGCCAATATAAAGTGTCTTTCATTCTCCTATAAATGCGTAGGTAGCCATAGTGACCCCCACTAAGAGAAGAATGAAAATCCTTAAGTAGATCCTCAATAAGTGGTGAGTTAGCTGGTATAACTAACCTATTTTTGTAGAATAAGATGCCCCCTTTTAAAGAAAACCCAAGTTTAGCATTAGGATCTTTTTGAATAGCCACCATAATACTTTTAAGCCAGGGATCATGTGATACCTCTTGTTGCAATTGGTTGCTTTGCTGCCAAATAGGATAAGATTTAAGAGCATGAATCTCAACATCCCCATGTTGTCTAGATAAACCATCTGCCACCTTATTTAAAACCCGGCAACTTAGTCATCCATTATTGTTGATTTTTTGTGGTAATAAGTTGTTGTAACAAGTGTTTTAGGCTCTTTTGATCATAATAAACCACAAAACCACCTTCCTAACAAATAATGTCTCCAATGTTGAATAACTAACACTAAAACCATCAATTCCTTATCATAGGCAAATTTAGATAACCTAGATAATTCAAAAGCTTTGCTAAAATACGCAATGTGATATTTAGATTGCAACAACACAACACCAACCCCTTTTCTTGAGGCATCACATTCAATTTGAAATTAGGTAGGGCTACGGGGAAATTGTAACAGCTACTTTTAATTTCTCAAAAGCTTCGGTAGCTTCTGCATTCCATTTAAAACCATCCTTCTTTGTCAACTATGTCAAGGGTTTAGCAATTTTCCCATAGTTAGCTATAAACTTTCTATAGTAACCAGTTAACTCCAAAAATCCTCTCACCCCCTTGACATTCTTAAGGACTGGCCATTGTAACACACTACTAACCTTGGCAAAATCCACAACCCCTACTTTGAAAATGACATGGCCCTATTATTCCACTTAGTGTTCACCAAAAACACACTTCTTCCCATTAGTCACAAATGAAGGTGCAAACACGAGAAGGGGGAGTTGAATTGTGTTTGTACTACTTGAATTCTTTTTCTGTTTTTGATGATTATTTAAAATCTGAAATATAATCAAGCAGAGTTAGCAGCGGATAAAGTAAAATAATCAACACAAGGATTTATTCTAGTTCACCATTAACTAGGCTACATCCAATCCCTTCACCTCGAAACTAATTCAAAACCTTTGAATTACAACAGTACTACTGACCCTCCAAGTCAGTCTTCTCAAACACTCTAACAATCCTAGACTTTTGAGGAACACAGCACCTTGACTTCTCAAGTCAAGTCTTCTCCTACCAATCTGACAACCCCAGATTGTAGAAGGAATTACAACACCTTGAATCTAATTGCTAAGTCACCTGCTACTTCTTCTCACTCTTCAGATTGTAGACTCTACTTCAACAATATAGATTTAACACAAGGGGAACGAAAACAAGAGTGCTTGCTTCTAAAAAGCTGATACTCACAATTAACTTCACTGAAAACTCGAGTGTTTGCTTCTGGAAGTGTATGACTCTTTTACTGATTTTTGATACTAAGTCTTCTGCCTTGAGCCTCCTTTTATAGATGAAAATTAGGGCTTATTCCATGATCAAATTCGAGCTTTATCTGTCCAGATTCTTTTGCAAATATAACTTGGCCAATCGGGTTTCACTTAAATAAAAAACATATTTTTTTAGCTTCAGATTGCATTTGAAAATTTTGTTGACCAATCTTGTTTCTTTTAATTTCAAACCATATCTTTTTAAGCTTCAGATTGCATTTGAATTTCTTCAAGTCTTCAGTAATTTTTGAATCAAATCCCCTTAATACTTTGATCAAATTTCTATCAAAATTTAATCAAGTCTTCTTCGAATTTTAATCAAGTTATCACAGATTTTCATCATGATTAAATCTGGACCATATGATCTTCTGATTTCAACCAACTCTGGACTTTATGATCTGATCTGCACCAATTCTGTGATCCTCTGATCTCAGCCAACACTTGACAATATGATCTGATCTTCTGATCTCAGCCAATCACTGGACCATATGATATGATCTTCTGATCTCCACCAACACTAGGCCATATGATCTGATCTTCTGATCTCAGCCAACACTGGGCCATGATGCTTAAATCTGGACCATTGATCTGAACATTTTCCCTCTGATCTGGACCAAGTCTGGGCTGAGTCTGGATTGAATCTAAATTAAATTTGGACTTTTATCTTCTAATCTGGACTGAGTCTCCCTCTGACAAGCTTCCTTCTGGTCTGGGCCAAGAAAGATATCCTCTTATGGTTATTTGACCTTTGATATTTTGCCTTTGATGATATCTTCTGATATCCTCTGGAGGTGTATCCTCTTGTGCCTTCAGGATGCATCCTCTGGTACCCTCTGGATGCATTATCTGGCCTAACCTTTTGGTGACATTTCTATCATCTAGATGTATCCTCTGATTTTGCACAGCTTCTGATTTGTTCTTCTAAGTCAACAAACTATTTACATAATATACTTTTGATAACATCAAAACTAAGTATAGAACCAACTTGGTTCTAACAACCAACTGATATTGTTTCAAAAGTTTTAGAACCATCTCCAAATGCTGCAAATGAGCACAGCCCAACTAGTGTTGTACACTATTTTCTCATAAAAAAATACAAACTTCCTTAAAAAAGTTTAAAATATAATTCATCACTGATTGAAAAGTTGCAGGGACATTGGTAAGGTCAAATGGTATCAGCATAAACTCATAGTGACCGTCATGAGTACAAAATGCAATTTTATGAATATCCTATTCCTTCATAAGAACTTGATGATAACCAAATTTATGATCAAACTTAGAGAAATAATAGAGCCATGTAACTCATCTAACAATTCATCTACAACAAGGATAAGGTACTTATCTTGAATTGTAACCTTGTTCAGTGTACGGTATGAAGTAGCAATGTTAATTTACAAGAAAGGGGGGTTTGAATTGTAAATCCGCCCTTTTAAAATTTTCTGTTAAAAACTTAAGAAAATAACTCAAGATTGATCTTGGTTTTGAAAACAGAAAACGGAGAACGTTCTTGGTTAGTTAAAATTAACAATTTAATTTATCTATTTAACTAAATAATCAAACATACTGAAAGTAAATAGATAAGGGAAGAGATACCACACAAATATATGAAGGTGCAAACAAGAGAAGGGGGTTGAATTGTGTTTGTACTACTTGAATTCTTTTTCTGTTTTTGATGATAATTTGAAATCTGAAATATAATCAAGTAGAGTTAGCAGCGGATAAAGTAAAATAAACAACACAAGGATTTATCCTGGTTCACCATTAACTAGGCTACATCCAGTCCCTTCAACTTGAAGGATTTTTCCACTAATTCAAAACCTTTGAATTACAATAGTACTACTGACCCTCCAAGTCAGTCTTCCCAAATAGTCTAACAATCCTAGACTTTTGAGGAACACAGCACCTTGACTTCTCAAGTCAAGTCTTCTCCTACCAATCTGACAACCCCAGATTGCAGAAGGAATTACAACACCTTGACTCTAATTGCTAAGTCACATGCTACTTCTTCTAACTCTTCAGATTGTAGACTCTACTTCAACAATATAGATTTAACATAAGGGGAACGAAAACAAGAGTGCTTGTTTCTGGAAAGCTGATACTCACAATTAACCTCACTGAAAACTCGAGTGTTTGCTTCTAGAAGTTTATGACTCTTTTACTGATTTTCGATGCTAAGTCTTCTGCCTTGAGCCTCTTTTTATAGATGAAAATTAGGGTTTCTTCCATGATCAAATTCGAGCTGTATCTGTCCAGATTCTCTTGCAAAAACTGAAGTAGCAAAATTGATTTACAAGGAAGGGGGTTTGAATTGTAAATCTCCCTTTTTAAAATTTCCTGAAAAACTTCAGTTTTGAACTCAAGAAAGTTCTTGGTTAAGGAAGCAGAAAAACGGAGAACGTTCTTGGTTTTATCAGAAAACGGAGAACGTTCAGATTAGTGGGTAAAACAGAAAAATAGTTTTGTATTTTAATCTTTGAAAAACAATCAAACTTAATAAAGAGATTAAGGATAAGAAATACCACACACAAATGTATCCTAGTTCACCCAACTTGGGCTACGTCCAGTCCTCACAATTGTGAGATTTTCCACTAAGTGTTTAAAACAAGAACCTTCTTGGTTTTACAGCATCTAGCCTAGATCAACCTTGATCTTTGTTTACAGAACTTAATCTAATTCCACCCAGAAAGCGATTAATCAAATCACCTATCAATCTTGATAGGATTTCTTACAATCTACCCCAAACTATACTTAACTCTTATAGTTTGAGTTTTACAATAATGAAGAGATTGTTTTGTTAGAATCTGAGATGTCTCAACTCTTGTTTGAGATTCGATTCTTTACAAAGAAATCAATATAATGTATCAGAGTAAAACGAATTTAATCAAACTGATTGTTGTAAGTGATTTGGAGAATTTCAAGTATGTAAATGTGAATGATTTTGAGAGACTTGTTAGCACTTGAACTTCTGCGTTTTCCTTGAGTTGTGGCCTTCCTTTTATAGGCTTGAGAGCATTAAATGGAGGTCAATAGAGCTGTTGGTAGTGCCCTTGTCAGGCTTGACTAGAGGCATTATTTCTGAATAAAAATAATCCAACTTTTGACTATTTTTATTTTCTGTTCAGACTGAGCTGTGTGTGCGTTTTGAATCAAATTTTCTTGAGTAATCAATGATCCTTTAATGCTTCTGATAAGTGATAATATTGCTGGCTTGAACTGAAGCTTTGGATCATTTAAAACATATTGTAAATGATCACAGAATGTTGTTGCAGAAAACTGTAGTGTAGTTGTTGGAGATTGATGATCAATTTAGAGCTTTAGCTTTTGGATATTCTGGAGATTGATAATCAATCTGGACTGATTTCTGAACATATTGGAAGCTGTCTTGATGCTTTGTACATTGTCAAGATTGTTTATCAGTCTTGACAGCAGAACTGGAGAGTGTTCAGTTTCTGCTTGGGCAGCTTGATTCATGGCTTTTTTTCTTTGTGATTCGAATGGTTTCTTTTGATTGTAATTGATCACATATGTTCCTTGTCATGTACTCTTAATACTGATGTAAATACCAGAGACAATAACTTCAATTAAGTGATGGAGAAAGTTTGGTCTTTATGCTGTCACAGCCTGGCGAACATTCTCCGTTTTCCAAAATATGTGAAGAATGTTCTCTACCTTTGTTTATGTTGTTTTCTTTGATTCTTTTGAAACCTATCTTTGAATTAACACACTCAAAAGCACAGGTTAAATTAACAATACATTTAGAATCATAATTAACAATCTTTAATTAACCTTTGTTTATTTTCATCAAAACTTTAAAAATGAGAGTTTGTCTTAACAATCTCCCCCTTTTTGATGATGACAAACATGTTAATTTAGATTTTAATTTTGATTCTAATTTTGAAAGAGCTTGAAAGCTCCCCCTCAATTTGTGCAGTGATTTAATTTTAACAGATGATAAATCATGTAAATTTAAGAGATAAATGAATTCATAACAAATGGATTCATAATAAAGACTTTTCATTAGATGATATCAATTGATAATTACACAGTGAGATTAAGTCAGAAGATATACAGAAGTACCATATACAAAAGGACTTCTATCTAATTAAAAACTTAAACTTAATCTAAATCTTCAAATTAATTATCCTCCTTTGTCATAACAAAAAGGTAGGAGAAAAAGATCCTAAGATGCCAACGATGGTGAAGATCCTTCTGAAGAAGAGGACTTGGCAGGATCAACAACAGGTTGAGGAGAAGGAGAAGGATGAACAGGAGGAGGAACAAGTCCAAGCTTTGGAGCAAGTTGCTCTGTCATCCATGTGCGCAGGAGGATGGACTCTAAATCCTGTTGACTCTGGCGTGCCACAATGGTTTGAAGGGCAGCCATGATCTCAGAATTTGTAGGTTCCTTTGGTGGAGGAAGAGGAGGAGGCATAGCAGAAGCAGGATGAGTGGAAGTTGGAGGAGTGGAGGCAGAAGGTGAGGGATTGGAGATGGATTTCTGATTAATGGAGGGTCCAGGTGTATCAGAAAAAGTCAAGAATTGACTTATCCCAAAGAGTGAGGGATTGGTTTTCTGGGGGGAAATGAATAGTGGTGACATGGAGGAGACGCGTTGATCTGGAATGAGGGTGCACATGTCATCAATGGGTGAATGGAGGTAATGGAGAAAGTCTGTGGAGGACAAGGTTGAAGGTTGGGGAAAAACGGAGAAAGTGTGGGGAAGGTTTGGTTGGGCAAGTGGACTTTCTCTGTTTTCAGCTGAACATTCTTGAGCAGTTTCTGCTGCTTCAGGAAGTTCTGGTGAGGGCTGTGGTGAGGCTGGGGTTGGAGCTGGAGCAGCAGCTCTTCTCCTTTAGGAGCGCTTCCTTTTCAGTGAAGGTGGAAAGAAGGATGAAGGAGCACTTGTCTCAGAAGAAGTTTTCTTCATGTGAGAAATATTCTTTGAAGAAAACCTGGAGATTTTGATCAGACTCTTCTCATTACTGAGAAGGATTTGAAAGTGTCTGAAGATTCTGGTCAGAATCATCCCATAAGGTACAGTGTTTTTTCTGTAATCCTTATTTGCTGCAGCTATCATGTGATGGATGATGATGTGGGGAAGGTTGAGACGCTTGCAGTTGAGGAGATGATGGATAATTAGGGCATCATTGTCAGATACATACACATGACTTCCACAGTAAGGAAGTATGGTATGGTGGCTGATGCTGTTAATGATTTTTGGAAGGGGTTTGAGGAAGGTTAAGAGTTGACGTGTAGACCCTTCTTGGAAAAGATCAAAGAGCACCTCTGTCTTGTTCAGATTTAAAGCTCTATACCATTTATCTCCATAAATAGCAAGGCCTTCAGTAGGAAGGTTCAGAATAGAGACCAGGGATTCTGGGTTAGACAAATTTCTATTCCCTTGACCTTAGAGATGATCAGGGACTTATCAGAGAAAGTTTTTGCTTGACAGTAGAAAGCCCTAATGACATCTGGGTAATAACATTCAGATATCTAAAGAAAGGAGGTCCAGCCTAAAACATCAGTGTGATGTTTTACAACGTTTCCATCAACAATCAGGTTGTCAAACATGACAACTCTTCCCACTCCAATAGGGCGTTGAGCCCATTTCTCTTTGAAAAGTTTGGATGCAGAGGAGGTAATCAGAGGAATGTTGTTGGTGTTGTGGGGTGGAGAGTTTGGAGGAGCATAAGGAGAAGTTTGGGGGGCAGAAGGAGCGTTTTGGGAGGCAGAAGGAGCGTTTTGGGGGGCAGAAGGAGATGGTTCCCAAAATGAAGAACTTTCAGGTATTGATGAATGTTCTGGAGTTTTTTCAACAAAAGGAGAAGACTTCTGTCTGGTCTGTTTTGGAGCCCTTGATTTGCTTCTCTAAGGGTTTTTTAATTTCTTTTTTGTAAGAAATTGAGATAGGGTTATGGTGGATTTCTTCTTCATTGCTTTTGAAGGGGGTTGAGATGGTTTTGATGGAGAGACGATTTCATTTATATTCTTTCTCTTCTGGTTAGGAGGAGTTGTGAATGAAGGTTCAGAAGACATAGTTTGCCTCTGTGTTTGGGGTGTCTTTTGCTGAGAGGTTGCTAGAGGGGTATTGGATGGAGGAACATCAATTTTTTCCTCATCAGTGTTAGAGATAATGAACATGGGACAATCAGTATTTTTAGGTTTAGATGTCCCTATTCCAGCGAGAACTCTCATAGACCTTCGTTTTGGGGGTTTAGTTGTATTTCTCAAGTGTGGTGGAACTTGAGCAGTGTTTGGTACAGATTGAGAGTGGGAAGAAGGAAAATCGTTGCGAGTGGTTTAAGAGGGAGAGGGATAAGGCTTGATTCCCTTGATGATGAGGATGAAGATTCTGATGATTTTGTTTCCTGCAAGACCAGCTTATCAATGCTTCACCCAGGAACTGACATGCTCCACTTGTGCTTTTACGTTCAGTTTTATCTCCAGCGTAATCAGCATCGCAATAGGCTACAAGATCAAAATGTGAACCTTTTCTATACCAAAGGCCAAGATCAGTAGTACGAACAAGATATCTAAAGATGTGTTTTACTGCTATTAAATGTGATTCTTTGGGTGCAGATTGAAATCTAGCACATAATCCTACTGCGAATACAATATCAGGCCTACTCGCAGTTAGATATAACAAAGAACCTATCATTCCTCTATACTCTTTTTCAGAGACAGATTTTCCATTTTCGTCTTTGTCCAATGAAGAAGATGGATGCATGGGAGTAGTCATGATTTTGGCTTCATTCATTTTATATTTTGTTAAAAGATCTTTTGTATACTTTTCTTGACAAATAAAAATGCCATCATCATGCTGCTTGATTTGTAAACCAAGAAAGTATCTCAACTCCCCCATCATGCTCATTTCAAATTCACTTTGCATAAGTTTTGAAAAGGCATCACACATTTTTTCATTGGTTGAACCAAAGATTATATCATCAACATACACTTGAACTATGAGTAAATCATTTTTTTTTCTTAAAAAGTGTAGTGTCAATGTTTCCTCTGGAAAATCCGTTTTTGATTAAGAATGAACTTAATCTTTCATACCAAGCTCTTGGGGCTTGTTTTAGACCATATAGAGCTTTGGTAAGTTTAAAAACATGGTTTGGTTTTGATTGATCCTCAAAGCCAGAAGGTTGTTTCACATAAACTTGTTCATTTAAAAAGCCATTTAAAAAAGCACTTTTAACATCCATTGGAAATAATTTAACACGATTATGAGATGCATATGCAAGAAGTATACGAATAGCTTCTAACCTTGCAATAGGGGCAAACGTTTCATCGTAATCAATACTTTCCTGTTGATTATATCCTTGCGCGACCAGCCTTGCTTTGTTGCGAATAACCTTGCCTTCTTCATTGAGTTTGTTTCTAAAACCTCATCTTGTACCAATGACAGATTGATCTTTTGGATCAGGGACCAAAGTCGAGACTTCATTTTTCTCAAACTGAAGCAATTCTTCTTTCATGGCTTCTATCCAAGATTGATCTATTATTGCTTCTTTAATGGATTTGGGTTCAATCTGGGATATCATTGCCATGCTGCATTCGTCATTCTTTAATAATCTTCTTGTTCGAATTCCATCAGCAGTTTCTCCAATTATTTGAGTTTGAGGATGTCCTTCAATTGTTTTCCAGCTTTTTGGTGGAGAATGAAACGGAGATTGTTTATCAATCTCGGTTTCCTGCATAACATTTTGTTGCTGCACACTAGTTTGAATCTCCTCTTCCTCATCTCTTTTACTTACATCCAAATCATCAAACTCATCAAATAATACGTGCATACTGATTTCAATAACCTTGGTTCTCAGATTAAACACTCGATATCCCTTGGAGTCAGTTGCATATCCCAAAAATATTGCTTTGTCTAATTTTGCATCAAACTTTCCAAGGACATCTTTGTTGTTTAAAATATAACAATAACATCCAAAAATGTGAAAATATGAAATGTTTGGTTTTCTATTTCTCCATATTTCATAAGGAGTTTTGTTAATGATTTTTCTAATAGATACACGATTTAAAATGTAGCAAGTAGTGTTAATGGCTTCTGCCCAAAAGTATCTTTCTACATTTGATTCTTCTAAGATTGTTCTTGCCATTTCTTGAAGTGTTCTATTTTTTCGTTCAACAACTCCATTCTGTTGTGAAGTTCTTGCACAAGATAGATTGTGAGAGATGCCAAGTTCATCAAAGAAGTTTTTAAAAGAGGCATTTATGAACTCTCCTCCATGATCACTTCTTACAGAAATGATGCTGGATTCTTTTTCAATATGTACCTTTTTGCAAAATGTTTTAAATTCATCAAATGCATCATCCTTATTTTTTAAAAACAATACCCAAGTGTATCTAGAGAAATCATCAACAATAACAAAACCATATTTCATTCCTCCTAGACTTGTTGTTTTGATTGGCCCAAAAAGATCTATGTGAAGTAATTCAAGAGTTCTGTTTGTAGATATAAAATCTTTTGAATGAAAACTACTCTTGACTTGCTTTTGTTGGAACCAAGTTGGTTCATGCAATTAAAGTTTTGATGTTAACAAATATATTTTATGAAAATAACATATTTGACTTAGAAGAAGAATGAAAAATGTCATCAGAAGAATAGATCAAAAGATGATGTCACCAGAAGAAGAAATCAGAGGATGACATCACCAGATGATGTCATCAGAAGATGACATCACCAGAAGCAGAAATCAGAGGATGACGTCACCAGAGGATATCGTCAGATGAATCTGTCAGAGAAAAATGTTCAAAACAGAATCTGAGAAAAATGCTCAAAACAGAATCTGATAAAAATGCTCAAAACAGAATTGGAGAAAAAGGCTCAAAACAGAATCTGAGAAAACTACTCCAGAATATTCTCAAAACAGATTAATCGAAATACACTCCTGAAGTAAAGCATCAGTGAAGCCCTAAAGTTCAACTATAAATAGATGCTTAATGCTGAAGAATAAAGAATCGAAAAACACAAGAACTCAAACTTCAATTCAAAGTTATCTGAGAGTTCAAAAGAGAGAAACACAAATGAGCAAGAGCAATATTTTCTAAGTGTTTTTGAGAGAGAAATACAGTGCAACAATCAGCGTTCCAGAAGCAATAAAAGAGTGCAAGAATAAGTGCAGCAAACAGCTTTCCAGAAGCAACGTTGCAAAGTTCCAAACCTTTATTATAGTGGTGTAGATTCCTTCTTCAATCTGGGGTTGTCAGATTGGTAGGAGAAGACTTGGCTGGTTTAGTCAAGGTGTTATTATTCCTCAAAAGTCTGGGGTTGTCAGACTGTTTGAGAAGACATAGTCGGTTTAGTTAAGGTGTTGTTGTTCCTCAAAAGTCTGGGGTTGTCAGGTTGTTTAGGAAGACTGACTTGAAGGGTCAGTGGTGTTGTAATTCAAAGGAGTTTGAATTAGTAAAAAGGCCTTCTGGAGGAAGGGACTGGACGTAGCCCAGTTAACGGTGAACTAGTATAAATTGCTGTGTTATTATGTTATTATTATCCGCTGCTGAATCTGATTAGTTATTTATCGAATAATTCAAATCAATATTTAACAAAACAGCAAAAGTAATTAAGTTTGACAAACACAATTCAACCCCCCTTCTCGTGTTTGCACCTTCAATTGGCATCAGAGCTCGGTCTCAAGGCTGAGCACTTTACAGTGTTTGAGGAAAGATCCAATGGATCAATATGTCCGGATTCAATGAAGAAGCTACTAGAGGAAACATCAATAGACCACCTCTGTTTGATGGACAACGATTTGAATACTGGAAGGACAGGCTGAGAAGTTTTTTTATTTCACAAGATCCTGAACTTTGGGACTTGGTGGAAGATGGTTATACTGCTCCAGAAGATGCTGATGGTATTAAAATTTCCAGAAGAGATATGGATGCTGATCAGAAGAAGATGTTCAAGTTGCATCACAAATCCAGAACGTTCATGATCAATGCCATCACGTTCAAGGAGTTCGACAAATGCACTAACAGAGAAACAGCGAAGAGCATCTATGATAGTCTGATTCTGACTTACGAAGGCAGTAAGCAAGTCCAAGAAGCAAAGGCTAACATTCTAGTCAAGAAGTATGAGTTATTCAAGATGGAAGAAGATGAAGACATTGAAACTATGTTTTCCAGATTCCAGACTCTAGTATCAGGATTAAGGGTACTAGAAAAGAGCTACACTACTGCTAATCATGTAAAGAAAATACTTAGAAGTCTAACAATCAAGTGGAGACCAAAGATTACTGCTATTCAGGAAGCTAAAGATCTGAATACTCTAAAGCTAGAAGAATTAATCAGCTCTCTCAGATCACATGAAATTGAGTTGGAAGAAGATGAACCCAAGAAGAAGAACAAAACTCTAGCACTGAAATCCAAGCAAAAGAAGGCTCTGAAAGCAACATCAGAAGATAGTGATTCAGACGATCAAAGTCTGAATTCAGAGGAAGAAGAGATTGCTTTCTTATCCAGAAATTTCAGAAAGATGTGGCACAATAGAAGAAAGAAATTTTCCCAAAGATATTCCAAGCAGTCCAACAAAGAAAGTGATGATACACATGACAAGAAAGATATCATCTGCTACGGATGCAATGAATCTGGACATATCAAGTCAGAATGTCCAAATATGGAGAAAGGAAAGTACCAGAGGAAAGATTTCAGAACTAAGAAGAAAAGCATGATGGCTACATGGGATGATTCTGATGAATCTTCTGAAGATAAACAAGCAGATTTGGCTATGATGGCTCACACCAACTCTGGATCCAACACAGAATCTGATTTTGGAAGAGAATCAGAAGATGATGAAATTAAGGTATATTCTGAATTCACTCGATCTGATTTGATTACTGCTCTAAATGATTTTTTAAACTGTAATTACAAATTATCTTTAAAACTGAAAACTCTTAAGAAAGAAAATACAAATCTAATAGAAGAAGTTAATGTTTTAAAGAATCAGATTGCAGAATTTAAAACAGGAAGTGTCATTCTTGAAACTGACATTGCAGAATTGAAAACAGAGAATGTATATTTGAAAAACAGTTTTGCTGAACTTCAAGTTGAAAGTCTAACTCTGAAAAATGACCATAATTCAACATCAATTGAAAATACCACAAGTAATTCTGATATACATGAACAAGTTCTTCAAGAATTTCTTGCTAATGGTATGGAAAGAAGCAAATATGCTTCTATGATTTATGGAGTCAGTAGGAATGGAAATAGAGGTATAGGATTTGAAGAAACTATAACTGAATCTAAACCTGTGCTTAAACCTGTTCCCTCTGATATAATGTGTACTGTTTGTTACAAGAAAGGTCATTCCAAAGTGTCTTGTCCTATGCTAAATACAAGGGAAAATAAGAAACTTTTCAAGACTAACAAACCTGGACCCAACCAGATTTGGGTACCAAAAGATAAAATTGTCTATGTTGCAGATGTTCTAAGCAACCAAATTGAAACACCAGTCATGGTGCCTGGTCAATGGATGCTGGCAATATATGAAGGGAAAAAGGTCTATGTTCCAACATCTACCAAACAGAAGCCAATTGACTCTGGTAGAAGAAGAACTAGTCAACACAATACCTATCAGAACCAGAACCAGAATCATAGGAGGAACATGAAATATCAAAGAAATCACACAGATCAGAACAGACAGAGAAATCACTCATATCAACAAACCTGGAACTACCAGAAGAATCAGAATTACTATTAGTTCCAGAACCAGAAGAATCAAAATTATCATCAGTTCCAGAACTATCAGAGGAACATGATATATCAGCAGAAAGAGAAGTGTCAGTATCTGGAGAGTTCTTCAAACACTCCAGTAGAATTCATCAAGATTACAAACCAGGAAGGGAATTCAAATTCCTTCATCCAAACCATCTAATCACAGAACATACAGATTCAGAATCTGAAAATCAGAAACAAGAGAATTTTCAGAGTAAAACTGAAACTGTTGACATAGAGGTTACATCTTGCTGTAAATACTATTATTGTTTGATATTTATGTTTAATATAATAACAAGAAGCTTGATCTTAAAAATCAAAGCTAGATAAGTATTCTGCAGGTTTTCAAACTGTTAGAGGAACCAAGTGATTCACGTGATGTGAACACTTCAACAGAAACAGTATTTCAGTGGTTTAAAAAACAAGCAGAAACTACTAGAAGCGGAATTAATGGTATGGCTGTATTGAGTTCATTTTGAAATTATTTGATTTGTATTATGTTATATGACAAATAGGTTGATCTGAAAAGTCAAAGCAAGATGAAGCTGATGCAGGTTAACCAGAACTAGAGGAAACTGATGCTGGCTTACCAAAACCAAAGGAAACTAAAGCTAGTTTACCAGAACTAGAGGAAACCGATGCAGGTTTACTAGAACCAGAAGCTGATACATATCTACCAGAACCAGAAGCTGATGTAGACAAACCAAGAGAGCTTGAAAAGATGGAAGATGAAAGAAGAACCTGACAAGTCTTCAGAGGATAAATCTGAAGATAAGTTAGAAAAAAAATAGATCACTCTAAGACATGGCCAGAACTATGTTAAATGATTTAAATGTTGCAAAACATTTTTGGGCTGAAGCAATCAACACTGCATGTTATATTCAGAATAGAGTCTTTATTAGGTCTATGTTGAATAAAACACCATATGAATTATGGAAAGCTTGACACTGCAAAGTCAAAGCAAGATATTGATATTATAGATTCAACAACACCAGAGGAAGCAGAAACAGACAAACCAGCAGAAGTAGATAAACCAGCAAAATTTGGAGAAGTGAAGGATACAAATAAATCAAAAGCATGTGACACATCTTCAAAGGATGAACCTAATCAAATCAGAACCAGTCAGAAGAGAAATCTGGATGGAAATACCAGTCATCTCATCCTAAAAATCTGATCATTGGAAGTGGAAGTGATTCTTTAAGAACCAGATCATCATTAAAAGATATAAGTCTGTTTGGTTTAATCTCATCGATTGAGCCTACATCTGTTAGTGAAGCATTGGCAGATGATGGATGGATTATTGCAATGCAGGAAGAGTTAAATGAATTTAGGAGAAATGATGTTTGGGATCTAGTTCCAAGACCAGAGAAGAACATTGTGGGAACCAAGTGGGTCTTCAGAAATAAGCTAAATGAAAAGGGTGAAGTAGTCAGAAACAAGGCAAGGCTTAAGGCATAAGGTTACAGTCAACAAGAGGGTATTGATTACACTGAGACATTTGCTCTAGTGGCCAGAATTTTCTAAATTAATGCAGCATGAATTTCAAATGAGTATGAAGGGAGAACTTAAGTTCTTTCTAGGAATACAAATTCAACAAAGTCCAGAAGGTATTTACATTCACCAAACTAAATATACAAAGGAACTTCTCAAGAAGTTTAAGATAAGTGATTGCAAACCTATGGCTACACCAATGCATCTTACTTGTTCACTTGATAAAGATGAATCAGGAACAAAAGTTGACCAGAAAATCTACAGAGGAATGATAGGATCATTACTCTACCTTACTACTTCTAGACCTGATATCATATTTAGTGTGTGTGTATGTGCTCAATTTCAATCTGATCCTAGAGAATCTCATCTAACTGCTGTTAAGAGAATCCTTAGATACCTAAAAGGCACTACCAACCTCACCTTGTTTTACAACAAAACTCCTACATACAAACTGAGTGGATACTGTGATTCTGACTATGCTGGAGATAAACTTGAAAGAAAAAGCACCAATGGCTATTGTACCTTTTTAGGAGACAATTTAATTTCGTGGTCCAGTAAGAGACAACACACCATTGCTATGTCAACAGTAGAGGCTGAATACATTTCAGCAGCTGGCTGCAGCTCTCAATTACTCTGGATGAAGTATCAACTTGAAGACTACAAAATATTAGAATCCAACATACCCATCTATTGTGATAACACCTCTGCAATTTGCCTAACCAAAAACCCTATCCTACATTCTCGAGCCAAACACATAGAGATCAAACACCACTTCATCAGAGATTATGTTCAAAAAGGGGTACTTAACATTCAATTTGTAGACACTGATCATCAATGGGCTGACATATTCACTAAATCACTACCTGAAGATAGGTTTGAATTCATCAAGAAAAACCTTAATCTTATCTTCATCCCTAACCTAATAGCTTAGTTTAATTTTTATGTATTTTATTTTTCATGTACTTTTATAAATAAATAAAAATAGAGGATCTCTTTTCTTCATTCAATCCTTTTTGTCTGATGACAAAGGGGGAGAAGATGTAATATTTGATAAAATATCCGAGGGAGAAGATGATGTATTTGAAAGGAGGAGAAGATGATGTATGATGTATTTGATATCTGGGCATTAGACTTAGGGGGAGAAAATATAAAATGAAGCTTAGTCTTAGGGGGAGTCAAAGTCAAAAGAAAGAAAAAGTATTATCAAAAATACATTGTTTGTCATCATCAAAAAGGGGGAGATTGTTGGAACCAAGTTGGTTCTTGCAATTAAAGTTTTTATGTTAACAAATGTATTTTATGAAAATAACATATTTGACTTAGAAGAAGAATGAAAAATGTCATCAAAAGAATATATCAGAAGATGACGTCACCAGAAGCAGAAATCAGAGGATGACGTCACCAGATGATGTCATCAGAAGATGACGTCACCAGAAGCATAAATCAGAGGATGACGTCACCAGAGGATATCGTCAGATGAATCTGTCAGAGAAAAATGTTCAAAACAGAATCTGAGAAAAATGCTCAAAACAAAATCTGAGAAAACTACTCCAGAATATTCTCAAAACAGATTAATCGAAATACACTCTTGAAGTAAAGCATCAGTGAAGCCCTAAAGTTCAACTATAAATAGAGGCTTAATGCTGAAGAATAAAGAATCGAAAAACACAAGAACTCAAACTTCAATTCAAAGTTATCTAAGAGTTCAAAAGAGAGAAACACAAATGAGCAAGAGCAATATTTTCTAAGTGTTTTTGAGAAAGAAATACAATGCAACAATCAGCTTTCCAGAAGCAATAAAAGAGTGCAAGAATAAGTGCAGCAACAGCTTTCCAAAAGCAACGTTTCAAAGTTCCAAACCTTTATTATAGTGGTGTAGATTCCTTCTGCAATTTGGGGTTGTCAGATTGGTAGGAGAAGACTTGGCTGGTTTAGTCAAGGTGTTTTTATTCCTCAAAAGTCTGGGGTTGTCAGGCTGTTTAAGAAGACTTAGCTGGTTTAGTTAAGGTGTTGTTGTTCCTCAAAAGTCTGGGGTTGTTAGGCTGTTTGGGAAGACTGACTTGAAGGGTCAGTGGTGTTGTAATTCAAAGGAGTTTGAATTAGTAAAAAGGCCTTCTGGAGGAAGGGACTGGACGTAGCCCAGTTAACGGTGAACCAGTATAAATTGCTGTGTTATTATTATCCGCTGTTGAATCTGATTAGTTATTTATCGAATAATTCAAATCAATATTTAACAAAACAGCAAAAGTAATTAAGTTTGACAAACACAATTCAACCCCCCCTTCTCGTGTTTGCACCTTCAGCTTTCCCTTTGCACAAGCTTCACAGATTCTATTTTTGTCAAAATTCAGTTTGGGCAATCCTCTAACAAGATCCAGTTTAGAGATTTTTGAAATTGTTTTCATACTTATATGTCCAGCCCTTTTATGCCATATCCATTTATCTTTATCGATTGACATAAAACAGGATTCATCTGGTAATTCATCAAGATATAGGACATATAGATTTTTCTTTCTATTTCCAGAAAATAAGACCTCTCCAGAATCTATTTTTCTTACTTCGCATACTCTTGGTTTGAAAATAACTTCAAAACCATTGTCACATAACTGACTTATACTTAGAAGATTATGTTTCAATCCTTCAACGTATTGAACATCAGTTATTTGAGCAGAGTTTGCCTTACCAATAGTTCCTTTACCTTTGATCTGAGCTTGATTGTTGTTGCCAAAAGTAACTGATCCTCCATCCTTTTTAATGAAGGACATGAAACAGTTTTTATCACCTGTCATGTGTCTTGAACAGCCACTGTCCAAGAACCAAGGCTTTCTCTTGGCACTTTGAAATCCATCCTGCATAAGAGTTTTCATTAACTTAGGTACCCACTTTGTCTTGGGTCCTTGAGAGTTAGTTTTAATAATTTCTTTCTTTTAAAAATAACATGTTGACTCTTGATGACCAAATTTAAGACAATAGGAACATTTAACTGTTGGTCTTGGTATAGATTTTGAATTCTAAGTTTTGGAAGGTTTGAATCTTGATTTTGTAAAGGTTCCAGATCGTTCTCCTTTTTTCAAACTTTCTGGAGAAAGTTCAGTTTTTATTTTGGAACTTTCTCCGTTTTGAGAACAGTCTGGAGAACTTTCTCCCTTTTGCAGTTTTTTCAAAATTTGTTCTCTATTTGCATAACTTTCTTTTCTTTTAAACATCCTTCTGCTCTTAATCTTTTCATCCCGTTTTTTGAAGTAGCAAGCAAATTCTAAATGCCCAAGTTTTTTACAGTATGAACATTTAGTTTTACATTTTTCAATCTTGCTTTCTGGAATAAAAAAGTTTTCATACATTTTGGTTTTTTGAGTTTGATTGAACCCAAGACCAGCTTTATCAAATATTCCTATTTGTGATCCCATGATTTTTTGAAAAGTTTCAGTAGCTTTAATAAAGTTTAACAAATCAGTTTTCAAAATTTCATTTTCAGATTTAAGGTGAACGTTCTCCGTTTTAGCTGCAGAACGCTCTTGACCTTTCTGAGTTTCAATACTTTGCTGTTTTGATCCTCTCAGTTCTTGAATGGTATTCTTGAGAATATCAATCATAGACTGAGCCTTTTCTTTTTCTTCTTTTTCTTTTAAAACTTGTTCTTTTAAAGAACTACATTTTTGTATAAGAATGTTTGAATCATTTAGCAAGTTGTCAAATTCTATTCCCATTAATTCACACAAAGAACAGGATTCAGAATTAGTTACCTCGTTTTCTTCTGTATTTGCCATCAAGCATATGTTGGCTTCTTCTCCTTCTTTTGTGTCTGATTCTTCTGAGTCATCCCATGTGGCCAACATTGATTTCTTTTTAAAAGGAAATCGTTTTGATGTTTTCTTATTCAAGGGACATTCAGCTTTGTAATGTCCTAATTTATTACAACCAAAACATGTAATCTGGCTTTTATCTGTTTCTATTTTGGGATTTTTATTTGGAAATCCCTTCTTAATTTGATCTCTCCTTCTCATCATTCTTTGTATTTTTCTGGTGAGAAGAGCAATTTCTTTATCAGCATCTTCTTGTCCAGTTTCTTCTGGTTCTTCATCAGTTTGTAATATGATGCTCTCTTGAGATGCCTTTAGAGCCACTGCTTTGCCTTTCTTGGCAGGTTTATCTTCTTGTAGCAGTATTTCATGTGCTCTTAAGGTTCCTATCAATTCTTCCAGGGGAAGTGTTTCAAGATTTTTGGCTTGGCTTATAGCTGTTACCATTGGTCTCCATACAACTGGAATACACCTCATGATCTTTCTTACCCTGTCTTGTATTGAATAGGCTTCGCCAAGGGAACGCATTTCATTCACTATTGTTGTGAATCTTGCGTACATCTCATCAATGGTTTCTCCTTCTTGCATCTCAAATAATTCAAATTTTCTTATACCAATGTCTATTCTTGTTTCTTTAACATGGCTTGTGCCTTCATGGTGAGTTTGCAATGTGTCCCATACTTCTTTAGCAGTTTCACTTTCTTCCCTGCTCAAAGCACACAATAAGAATAAATGAGCTTTAGAGTTTAGGAGTACCTTAGCTTTATCATTAGGGGTACCTTAGTTTGTCTTAACAAAAATAACTTGGCCAATCCTATTTCACTTAAATAAAAATTCTGATGACCAATCTTGTTTCTTTTAATTTCAAACCATATCTTTTTAAGCTTCAGATTGCATTCGAATTTCTTCAAGTCTTCAGTAATTTTTGAATCAAATCCCTTTAATACTTTGATCATATTTCTATCAAAATTTAATCAAGTCTTCTTCGAATTTTAATCAAGTTATCACCGATTTCCATCATGATTAAAATTTGGACCGTATGATCTTCTGATGTCGACCAACTCTATACTTTATGATCTGATATGCCCCAATTATGTGATCCTTTGATTTCGGCCAACATTGGACCATATGATCCGATCTTCTGATCTCGGCCAATCACTGGACCATATAATATGATCTTCTTATCTCAGCCAACATTGGGCCATATGATCTGATCTTCTGATCTCGGCCAACATTGGGCCATGATGCTTAAATCTGGACCATTGATCTGAACATTTTCCCTCTGATCTGGACCAAGTCTGGACTGAGTCTGGATTGAATCTGAATTAAATCTGGACTTATGATATTTTAATCTGGACATTTATCCTCTGATCTGGATTAATTCTTGATTAAATCTGGACAACATTTCTTCTGATATGGACTGAGTTTTATGTTCTGGACCATACTATCTTCTAGTCTGGACCAAGTCATTTGTTCTGGACCAGTTATCTTCTACTCTGGATCAAGTCTGGATTAAGTTTGGACTGATTCTTATATTCACGACCAAGCTATCTTTTGGTCAGGATTAAGTCTCCTTCTGGACTCTGCTTCCTTCTGATCTGGGCCAAGAAAGATATCCTCTGATGATGTTATTTGTCCTTTGATGTTTTGCCTTTGTTGACATCCTCTAATATCCTCTGGAGGTGTATCCTCTGGTGCCTTCAGGATACATCCTCTGGTACCCTCTGGATGTTTCCTCTTGCCTAACCTTTCTGGTGACATTTCTATCCTCTGGTTGCTTCCTCTGGTGGTGTCATCCTCTGATTTTGCACAGCTTCTGATTTGTTCTTCTAAGTCAAAATACTATTTACATAAAATACTTTTGTTAACATCAAAATTCTAAGTATAGAACCAACTTGGTTCCAACAAGATATCCTCTGATGATGTTATTTGTCCTTTGATATTTTCCTTTGATGACATCCTCTGATATCCTCTAGAGGTGTATCCTCTGGTGCCTTTAGGATGCATCCTCTAGTACCCTCTGGATGCATTATCTGGCCTAACCTTCTGGTGACATTTTTATCCTCTGGTTGCTTCCTCTGGATGTTTCACTAAGTGCTAAAACAAAGATCAATCTTGGTTTTACACACCCTGTTTCAGATCAACTTTGATCTGTTACAAAAACAAATCATTTCCGCCCAGATAGGAGTTCAATCAAATCACCTATCAATCTTTAGATAGGATTTTACAGTTCACCTTTTAATCATAAAAGGATTTCCTACAAGTTTACTCAAAACTATACTTCACTCTATAGCCTTGAGTTTACAATGATATGATTTAAAGTGTTTTGTCAGAATCTGATAAGACTCAACACTTGTTTGAGTTCTGATTCTTTGACAGAGAAATACAAGAGAATGATTCTAGGAATCAAATATGAATAATCAGAGCTCATACAATGTTTGTGAGTGAGAGAAATTCAAGTAATATTGAAGTTAGTAATGAATTGCTTAGTACTTGAAGCTCTGGTTTTGGACATAATCTGAGTATACTCAAACTCGTGTTTGAGATTAGATTCGTGACGAAAGAATTCAGTAGAATGATTCTGATATGAAGAAGAAAAACATAACTAAATCTTTTGTTTGTGATTGAAAAGCTTTCAAGTATGTAAGTGTATGTAAGGGATATATTGCTTTGTACTTGAAGCTCTTGAATCTGATTATGAATGATGAAATAATTGCTTTCGTGAGTTCTGATTATTGCCTTTATCTTGAGTTCTGTTTTATAGACTCAAAAAGTGCTTATGAAAGCTCATTTGCCCGTAGGGAACAGACTGGCTGTCCTTTTTCAGTGATTAGGTGAGAGCATGCCAAAAAGCAATAATGTTCTTCATTCTGCTTCTGATGTTCAAGAGTAGACTTGGTTATTCCTCTGTGTGGAAAATGAGTCTTGATCTTAGTGATGCGTATTCTTGGCTTTTAAATTTGTAAAGGCATCTGGTGATATCCTCTAGAGGTATCCTTTGGTGATATCTTCTGGTATCCTCTGGTGACATCCTCTGGTAACGTCATCCTCTGGTGGTGTCCTCTAGTGACGTCATCCTCTGGTGATATTCAAAATGTTGTCCAGAATGTTCTTGGATTTTCATATTTGATGTTGCTTCTCTTAAATGATCTTGTTTATGATTTATAGCGTAGTGTGATCATTGATTGTTGTATGAATGTATTTGATCATCTTCTTCATGAAGATGTTATCTTGAAGATGTAATAATTTTTCTCTTGAATGATTGATATATGATATATTCTTTTTGAGATTCTTGCACATTGACGATGTGAATGGCTTTTTGCTTGTTCACTTATGCAATTCATCTTCCTTAAACAAAACTCAAGTGCAATAATTAGTAGATCACCATCCATAAAACTCAATCATTTAATTCAAAAGGTTTGTTGTCATTAAAACATATATCAAAAAGGTTTTTTCCTCAACACGGTAATCTACACACATGAGCCAAGATTGATCATTCTTCTTGACCAAAATAACTAGACTAGAGAAAGCACTAGTGATATTTCTAATCACCCCTTGATGCATAAGGCTCTGAATCTGTTTTTCAATTTCACTCTTGTATAAATGGGGACATCTGTTATGCCTCACACTTACTGAACCAGCACCCTGTAAATGTTCAATGGAATAGCTAGTGTTTCTTATAGAAGGAAGACCTTGGATTTCTTTAAAAACAATAGCAAATTGATCTAACAACCCTTGCAACTCCTTAGTTTGTTGATCAGAGACACAAGGCACTTGTGAACCTATCACCTCTATTAAGGTAGGCCATTCACAACCTGTTACCATCCAGGAAGAAGTGATAATGCTTCGGAAAGTAGCCATCTTTTAATTTAAAGCTTGGCCAAAGAATTTCGCCATATCACCCTTATGGTTGAACACCATAGACATTTCTTTCTAATCCAAAGTCACCTTCCCCAAAGTTTCTAGCCAAACAACTCCCAAAATCAGATCTACACCTTATAACTCCAACACATAAGCATCAAAACAAATTTGCACCGTTCCCACATCCATCTGAATTTCCTTACATCTACCCATAGTGAGGACACGATGACCATCTCATAACTTAACACCCAAGGGATTAGAAGGTACCATAAGCAGTCCCATAGCTTTAATCACCTTAGGAGATATGAAATTATGCGTGGCTCCATTGTCAATAAGAACCAACATAGATGCGCCTTGCAAACATCCCTCCAAAAACTCCCATCACTTTACATTCTAACTCCTCTTGTTCAATCTCTTCTTCTGACTCAACCTCCATTACCACAGTCTCTCTTTCATTGTTGACCATTTCATCATCCCCCAAGATAACCAATCGTAGCTGCTTTGTTGCACATTGATGGAGGGGATCCCATTGTTCATTGCAATGAAAACAAAGTCCTTTCGCATGACGCTCATTAGCCTATGCACTAGGTAAATGGCGAACAGCACGTGAGTGACGACATGAAACGTCACCAGAATTTGGACGAGAAGATGTTGTAGAATTGGGAGGGCGTGCTGACCTAGTTTGACATCCAAAATCTAAACTAGTACGCATTTTACCCACATTGTTGTTAATCTGGGTAGGGTTTGCATATCCATTCCCTTCCCCTTTCACAATAGGCCTAATTAGGTTTTTTAAATCAGGCCCAAGAACCTTGACCCGATTTGTAGCGAGATCCGGATCCCTGCCCCAAAACAACTGGAAATTCACTCTCAACATCACGATCCAATTGCATTGCTAAGTACGGTTACGAGGCTTGAAGGTACGCATACAAGAACGAATGTTATGACGCAAACCACCAATGAAATAACCAATAAATTGTTATTCTAGTAAACGGCCACACTGTGAAGAATACAATTCAAATTTAGCAATGTAATCCTCCACATAACCATATTGTTTTAATTCCTTCAATTCCTCAAAATGATTCTCCAAAAGACCACCACCAAAACAAACGATCATCGCTTCTGTCAAACTCTCCCAAAACATATCCTCCGTAGAATCGCGCCATAAATTGAACCAATGAATCGTACGACCTTCCATATTGAGCTTCATCAATTGAATCCTTACCTGTGCAGAAATGTGTTGTACTTTGAAATACATTTATGCTTAAGCGATCCAAGCAACTGGATCATCGATCATCAGTAAACGCCAACAATTCCACTTTCTTCGCAACTAAATGGAATTCATCTAACAGTGAGATGCCCGTCATAATACTGTTCTGAGACGTGTCACGCATCACGAACGCTCTTTGAATTTCAGAACCAATGAATTCACGTAAAGACTCAATGTTGGTCTCCACACGGCCCAAACGATCCTCCACTCCGATGATACTTGCGTCCATTCTGGTTTGCATGAATCCAGCAGGTCAGACCAATTGGTATAACAAAGGTAAGATAGAATTAGATGAATAGAATTAATGTTTTAATAGATATGAAAACAGAAAATGATTCCAGAGTTAATGCTCCTCATTTAGAGAAAACAATTCTCTCACTGCCCAAACTCTAAGGTGAAAACTGAAAATGATAACCTCCCCAACTAATTCCCAAAACATTCGTATTTATTAGGGGAATACTAACTAATTGTGCCAACTAGGCAATCACATTTTTCCTGCATTCCCTTTCTTATTCTTTCTCACATATACTCGTCACTGCTTAGGCCTCACCTCATCTCTGTTAACTAACAGATCCCTTTCATCACTCATGGGGTCCATTCCTATCAGAGAGAAAGTTTATTTTCTCATTACATAGAACATAAATTTTTGTTGGGTCTAGGG
The DNA here is from genome assembly GCA_037974295.1 of Cicer cuneatum. Classification (NCBI taxonomy): domain Eukaryota; kingdom Viridiplantae; phylum Streptophyta; class Magnoliopsida; order Fabales; family Fabaceae; genus Cicer; species Cicer cuneatum. The sequence continues at coordinate 12,425,178 of JBBPBO010000004.1, read as the reverse complement.
TATTTTTATTTGTTTAATGGGCATACACTATGACATCCAATGAGGGCCTTATATTTTTCATATCATATGCAGCTACAAAGGGGAGGTGATGTTGTAAAATAGTGAAATTTTATTGGATGTTACTATAAAATTAGTTTAGACTGTTTCATATCCTTGAAATTCATTTTATATTTTCTTTCTCTGTTTGTTTTTTAACTTTTATCCAAATGGGAGAAAATATATTTTTATACCAATTTTATCGTTGAACCAAACATAAAAATCAGGCAGGTTCCTCCCTTTCCCATTGCATCTCTTGTCCTCTTACATTACTATTCAAAGGATAGATATCAATTTCCTTCTAATATTTATGAATATACTAACAAATCCTCTTTTTCCAGAATCACCCTACTTCTGCTGCGCTAGCGGCTGTCATCACAAGAATAACCAAAGCTATGATGGCAGCCATTCGTAGATTCAACACAGTAGCAGAACAAACTGTACGCCTAACCAGATTCTCTCTTCAAGCCCCAAAATATGTGAGCTTCTTCCCTCTTTTAATGGAAATATCAAATGAATATAAAATTGTGTCAATAAGGCGAGTGTCAAGATCAACATTTCTATAGAAACCTTGGTTGAAATTTTAATTGGTTTTTAAGTTGGAGAGTAGAGTTGATTGAAATGATTACATCTATTGTTTATGTTACATCCTTAAACATGATTGTTTCAGGTAGAAGTGGAATTTGCTAACGGTAGTGTATTCAAGTTGTCTGCTGAATTTCTCAGAATAAATAGCCCTGCAGTTGATGGAAAAATCAGATCAATTGGAGGTGAAAAGGTAATTTCACCATTTAAAATGTAATTTGTGGAATTTTGATTTACAAGATAAGCACTCCATATTAGATTTAGTATGATTATAATTCGTAATCACTTATTCTATGAAATTTTTCAGTTGATTCCTTTCTAGTTTGTAGTGATACTTCCTTTGCTAATGACCTTATTTAACTTGGTGATATCTGGGAGATTCCATGTGGGAATCATGTCTTCAGAACTAATAGAAAACTATGGTACTGCAACCCATGTTGATCTTTGTTTGGCAAGGCCAAATCGCTAACTTATAGCATATTAACTGTATGGTCAAAGTAGAATTGTTTAGTGACGATCTTCTCTTGCGAGTTTATACCGTTTTTTCATGATCTTATACCGTTTTATGATATGCTACTTCAAGTAGCGTTTGGTCTTATAGCATGTCATATTTATCATCATTATCTTAGATTCATAATTGAAAATTTTAAATATTCATTAAAAATTTATTTTTATGTCATTTTATATTTAACAGTTAGTTCAACTGCTAATTTTACTAAACACCACTTCAAATTTAATTAGTTATCTTATCCACTATCAGATATTGGCTAGCTTATCCACTCTCCACTATAAGTTCATCTGCTACTTTTTATCAACCAGAGCCTATGATTGATAGGCCCATTAAGAAGGAAGCTGATGAGAGAGGGAGGGGGGGAGCATGAAGGGCATGAGAAAATTTTGCAGTGGCTTCTGCTGGGTTTAGGTTGAGCAGATTGGATCTCTCTCAATCAATGGTGTTCTGATTTTTTTCATTAATTGCCTTATGATGTAGGTTTTACCCATAGTCTTCCTTTTCCTACAGCTTCTGGTATAATTACTTTACATTTCAGAAGTTTTTCACCTCTGAAAATAGTGCATCTATATCTCAGTTTCCTTATATCAGTTTGGTTGCTATCATAATACTTCCTAATTACTCATTTTCTGAAATTTTATTTGAATTTAGTTGATTCCTTCCTAATGATACTTATTTTATTGATGATCTAGGTGATATCTGGAAGAAGCCATGTGGGAATTATGTCTGCAGAACCAGTAGGAAATTATGGGGTAAGGTACTGCAAATTTCAGACATTAGAAATAAAATTATTTGCCTAAATCTAATACTATCTCTCTCAACTAAAACCTGATTGTTGGATTGAATGGTCCAGGCTCAATTTTGATGACTTGCATAAAACCGGTATTTATTCCTGGGATTATTTCAATCATCTAGGAAGCAACAAGTTTACCCTTATGAGAAGTTACATTAAAACACTGAAGAAATACGGGCTTAGTAGAGATCCACAAGGAAGAAAATGATGCAGATGTGTTGGATGTTGTCACTTAACAAAATGACCCTCTGGTAACTTCATTTGTTGAAACTGAAAACTTGTAATGTTGTAGATTGTAATGGGTATCAATATAATAAGTCTACACTTAGAACTTAGAACAGAAGGAAAAATAGAATAGAGTGCTTTGCATTCTTTTTGTTAACTGTGTTTCTTCATTGACCAGGTAGGAGGAAAAGATCATCTCATCATGTACTAAGGCAGTTCTATATTTTTTTTCTTTAAAGCTCTTGAATTCATTTAGGATCAGGTTTTATTTTTTTTATTGTTCTAATAGTAATCGTAATAAAAATACAGAGAACAAAGCAAAACAAACAAAGTAGACAAAACAGAATCACAAAAAAAAAAAGAACGAAAACAATAAAACATGAACATAACGATGTTGAATAGTGAAGAATGAAACAAAACGTTGTTGAACGTAACAAGAAAATGATCCACTTACCAAGTATGATGGTTAAGGATCCACTTATCATAGATTCTAGATATTCTTTCAATATCTCAACATTTGAAATGCATATCAAATTACTCCAAGAATAACTCTTGGCATAGATAACCTATTGAATATCTCATTGTAATTATTAAATTTTATCAATTCAACGGTTGAATATTGTCATATTATATTAATGTTTATACACACTAAATTTTATAGAAATTAGATATTAAGTAATCTAATAGTCAATATTTACTAATAATTTTAGAAGTTATTTGTTGAAGTATAAAATAGTTTTGAAAATTTATAAAGTTAATGTATTCGAGAAGAATTTTTAATTTGACAAAATGACAATTAAAATTCAATGTTCATATGAAGTTATTAAGTAGAGTAATTATGTCAATAATTATTCAGAAGTAAATTGTTACACACCTTTAAAATAGACATTAAATTATTCTTCTTTTTTTTATTTTATCTATAGATGAGATATTATAATTACCACTGAAAATTGACATACAACTAAAAGGAGACATGATTTTCAACTTAACAATATTGTCATTTACCAATTGAGTTAGGACAGCATTAAATCACCCTTCTAATTCTAATGTATATTTAGAAAATAGTATGATCTTTATATTATTATTTTACATTATAGAAGGTTGAATTAATATAAGAACAAGTTAACAATCACTGTAGCCTCTAAATGTGTGGGCTTGTGTTACTATAGTCTATGAATGTATTAATACTACATAAACACAGTTGAGTGTGAGTGAATTTTCTATGGGTAATTTCAAATTAAATTTAATTTCTCGTAATTAAATTAATTTAATCTTCATCCAATAATTTTTATTCATCCTCCAAAATAAATATATATATATATTTACTCAAAACATACATATATTAAATATTTTACAAATATCTCCAAATACACTTAAAATTAATTCCATAATTTTAATAAAAATTTAAGGGTCTTACATTTATCCTTTAAGACATATTGCTTGCATTTTGCTCCAACATTTTTGTCAATATGAAATCGACAAAACAAATTAATAGCATGTGGAAATACAATACCAACTGCTTTCATTAAAGCAACATCTATGTCTGTCACAATTACATGAGGAAAATTATTTTGTGTAACAAACAGTTCTCTTAGCCTCTCTAATGCCCAGCAAAAGTTTTCTTCCCACTCACATTTCAAATAAACAAATCCAACGACAAATGTCATCTCTGTTGATGTCATACCAACAATTTCAAGTAATGACATTATGTATTTATTGGTTTTGTAGGTGTTATCCATAACCAACACAATATGAAACAAATTCAACAACTTCACTGAATATGGATGGGCCAAAAAAATATCTCTCGTAACATCTGAGTCTTCTCGTTTTCTATTCCAACACACATATTTTGTATCTTCAATTAACTTGAATAAATGTTGCATATTTGTCTTATGACCTCTCACATGCAATCAAATCATACTCCTCTGTTTATATATTTGTGAGATCTGAGTAACATTGTTCTTATCTCGATCTTGCAATGAGAGTAATATGTGACTCGGTGCAACATTATATTTTGTTAAGTCATGTACATGTTTTTTCTCTTCTTCATTTAAACGTCCAACAAATGCATGTCCCTCCAAAGTATCAGGTAATACATGGTTGTGAACTCCAAAAATTACTTTAATTGTACATCGTGAACCATCTTTTAATGGTTTTGATCTAAGCTTGAAAGGACAACAACATTTTTTTGTTGAACTTCGAGTTAAACTATCAACACCCTTGTATTTTCCTCATTTTTCACAACCTAATATTAATTTATTTCGCATCCCTGTCTCTCCTGTCTCTTTATATGATCTTGTGATGATAACGGTCACTTTGTGTTTTATACTGATTTCTCTAGCCCAATTCACAACAGTTTCCCGAGTATCAAATATCTAAAACAAAATATAAAATAAATTATAATAATTAATCACAATAATAGATTTTTACAATATTAATATTAATTATAATTATTCATACCTGATTTGTGTTAAAAACGTTGGTAGTATCAACATATATTTTATCATATAATAGTAGCGGTTTATCTATATTTGTTAAAATTTATGAAAATAAATAAAATAAAAAATTTTAAAAGAAGTTTTGTGTGTACTGAAAAACTTGTGAAGAAATTTTCCAGTAAATACCTACTTTACCGAAAACTTCTTCACAAGTTTTCCGGTAGTATTTATTTTAACGCTTCTGTACCGGAAATTTTTTTCCGGTACCCACTATTTTTCCTCTTTTGTACTGGAAAATTTGAAAAAGTTTTCCAATAGAAACCTACTGTACCGGAAAACTTGAAAAAAAATTTCCGGTAGAAATCTTTTGTACCGAAAATCTTTGAATGATAAAAAAAAAGTGAATTTGAGTTGGTAAAATAGTAAAAAAAAAATCAAGGATATATTTAGTGTTTTTAAAAATTTGTGGTGGTATAGGTACAAATTGTGGGGATATAAGGTAAATTTTTCTCATTTTTCTTATTACTACTATAAATAAATATTAAAAGGACATTATGAATAAGACGTTAAATAAAGAAAATTAAAATCGAAAAAGAAAAGTGAATAATAGATAATTTTAATAAATAAAATAAATAATAAATATGTTGACTAAATTAATATGATATTGAGTAACAAAATTTCAGTCAGAAAGAAAAAAAACATAAGTGACAAAATTAATATCAATTATACAAATAAAAAAGAATAGTAAAAAAAGTATACAAATAAAAAATAAATTGTTTTTTTAAGTAAAAAAATGATATTAATTCGTTCAAATTAATAGAATGCATCGATAATAATACATTGAAAGTCGCTAAAATTTTAAAAAATTAATAGTATATTACAGCAAAATGCTACAAATGTGGATGTCAGGAATACTCATGTCGTGGATTTGTTAACATTTACGATAGCATAAATAATTAATATGACAATAATAACTATTTTACAAATAAATTTGAGGAGATTTGAATTTCATCTCTATAGATTATAAAATTAAACTCTTACAATTGAACCGACAATTCATAAACATCAAAAATAATTTATGTCAATGATGATTATTTTACTACTGTATTTGAGAAGATTTGAATTTCATATCTAAAAATTATAAGATCAAATTCTTACGATTGAACCCACGGTTCATATAACATAAAAAATAATATGTCTATATTTAAAAAGATAGTAATTCGTCTATATTTAAAATTTTATTTATCTATTAGTTGTTTGAAACTTTAAATTAATTAAGTTAATGGACATGTGGTTTAGTTTTGTATTTTTTAGAAATTCTATTTGGAAATAAAAAAGGGGCATAAACTATAAACTCAAATACGTCTCAAAAATACTATAATCAAACAACTTTGCTTAAATTACAAGAGCTTATACACCATAACCTATCAATTAATTTAGTCTTGTCAAACAAGCAATAATTTTGTTTGTGCTTTGTGAACTACTCGATAATCTTATTTTTTTCACTAAAAATGAAGGTTGTCATATTTAGTATACAATATATTATTATATTTATGGCATTGCTTTTATATGGTGATTATATTTATGAATAAATAATACAGTAAAAATTAATATAATTTAATATATATTTAATAGTTGTTATTATAGTTTTTACTATGTTTTATTAAAAGTTGGTCAAATGAAATGCATTTTAAACAAATTTATTTTATTAAGTGATAGTTAAAAGTTAGTTAAATAAAATGTATTTCAATGTTTTTATTTCTTGAAAATGAAAATAAAAAGTTAAAAAAACAAATGTACTTCTTAAATCTTGAAGTTTTGAAAATAAAAATAGTTTTTTTAAAATGAAAAGATAAAATATTCTCATGAACCAAACAGATTCCATGATTTTACTCAATTTTTGTTTTTATCCTATGACTCAAAAAATAAATACGATAAGTATGCTTTTTATTTGTTTGGTACAAGATAAGTTTGCTTTTAATTATACGGTTGCCACTTGCCACCATCAATTAGTTAGGGGTAAATCAAATTAGTCAAATGTCCAGTTTAGCTAGCCAACCGGCGTGGACTATTTTAAAAATAAATTATGTTTTTTAGGAGATCTTTTATAAATTATATTTTTTTAAGAATTATTTAACAATTAATTTAAACTTTTTATTAAATCAAGAATTAAAATAACAATGTTCTAAGATTAAAATAATGATTTATCTATTAATTATTGAATAATTAAAAACTAGTGGAAATCACCTCACAAGATGAGAGTGGGCAGTTGGTTAACAAAACACATTGAAAAACAAAATTCTTATTTTACCCTTCAAAACATGCAGTTATTTCAAAAAAAAAAAATTTAGTACGTAAGAAGTGATAATACATTTTACATTTGTTTAAAAAATTTAACGGCAAACATCAACGGTATTAATGTGTATATTCAATTTTTATAATTATATGTAGTTATTTAAATCATTTTTATTTCAAATCAAAACAAAAATTATATGAAAATTATTATTCATAATTAATATATATTAGCAGAATAAAAAAATAAAACAGACAAAATGTAAAGAATGTTTGTCTGGACGCTAATAGTTAATTAAATAAAGAAGACTACAGTAATGGAATATATAATGTAAACAAAATTGAGTAAAATATAAACATAAATTATTGAAAGGGACTTGCTAAATAGTGATGAAAGGATTTGGATAAAGCATTTTGAATTTATTTTATTGAACTTGAATCATTTTAATTTCAAGAAAATTATGATGTACAAGTAAAATTAGTGTAAAAGGACAAATATTGGATGGGCTCTACTTTACAATCCCCTTTTGAAAAAAAAGAAATTAACATTAAAAAATAAGAAGTTTATATGAGTTGAGTAACGAGACTCGTGATAAATATCAAGACTCGAAAAATGGTTATAAAAAATACTTACATATCATCCATAAAATTTTCATGTCCAAATTGAGAGTTGTTGAACTCACGTTACAACTGAATAACCTTTAGCGACAATTTATTTAGAAATATACTTCAAACAACATAAAATTAGTAATATCTTTTTTTAAAATGTGTACTTCCGAACTCACAGTGGGAGGTGGGAAAATAATTGTAGGGAGAAGTCTAGAACACTCCAAATTACAATCACATGATAAAATTTTCTCAAGTATCTTTAGTCTAGAAATGTCCATTGCATCCTATAAATTTCAATACAAACGTCAACTTTTGTGTCTTTACCATTATACAACATTAACACTATTAGCATATTTGTCAAACAGCAAAAAAATGACAACAATTCAACCAAATATGAGGTTCTATGCCCCCACTTCATCTAGCAGAATCAACAAATTTTCCAATGTCAAATTGACAACATTGTCAAGAACAAGGAATCGAACTTTTTGCAACAATGTAAAGGCTATGGCTGGAGATGAAGCAAGCCTACAGAGGTTAAAGCAGCAACTGCAACCAAAGATGAAGGTGTCACAAGCTTCACCTAGAGGTAATAATTGATGAATAATTATTCTTAAATTCTTTTTAGGCTTAAATATATTTTTTATTTATGTACTATATTCTTATTTTTGTTTTAGTCAATGTATTTTTTATAGTAAACGGTCATTTTGGTCACTAAATGTGAGACACATCACCGTAGTCACTTAATGTATCAAAATTACAAATACATTTCTAATATCTTTTTTGTTAGTAATTTTATGGATTAAATTGATTAATAAAAATATATTAAATTGACTAACTAAAAATACATTTGATAACCAAAATGACTAACAAAACAAATATATAGATATGTTTTTGTAATTTTGATATATCTAAAGACTATTGTGACAACATCTCACGTATTCAGAAATCAAATTAACTATTTACATATTTTTGTTAATAGTATGCACTGTATATTATTTTCATTTTAGTCGTCATTAATTTGGTTTAATCCATGTAATATACCTTTTCATTTTATTTTAGTCTCTATAATATGTTTTTTTTTTCTTCATTTTGAGCCCCTATAATAAAGTGGCTAAGTCCACATAAATCAAATATTACATGAATTAAAACAAAGAAATAAATGTTTTAAGAGACTAAAACAAAATAACATAGATTAAAATAAATAAAAAATTATTGGAACCATTTCAATTAAAAAAATATAAGTACTAAAACAAAAAATGGATATAATACAGGGATATAAAAATTATTTAAATATTAATAAAAAAAATTATTTAAATATTCTTTTTATTACTTCTTCAAACATTGATTTCAGTGGCACTGATAAATGATACTTTTTTTTTACAGTATTTTTGAACCGGTTTCCAGTAGCTAGGACAGTGCAACAAATGATGGACACAATGGATAGGATTGTGGAAGATCCTTTGGTTTACAGTGACACTTCACCTTGGATAGTTGTGGAAGATAGTGAACACAATAAGGGGAAAATTCCTTGGGAAATAAAAGAAGGAAAAAAAGATTACAAAATGAGATTCAACATGCCTGGTATGAACAAAAATGATGTTAAGGGATTGAAGAGAAAATGTTGGTAGTGAAAGCAGAAAAGGTAGTAAGAGAGCACCATCATGAAGGTCAAGCAAATGGCAATGAAGAATTAAGTCCAGAACATGAAGATTGGCCTGCAAATAGCTATGGTAGGTATAATCATAGGATTTCACTTCCCGAGTTTGAGAAGATTAAGGCTAAGGTTAGAGATGGTGTTCTTTACATAACAATCCCTAAAGCCAAAACCAGTGCAAAAGTAATTGGCATAGATGTAGAGTAATTGTAAGCTCATAAATTTTGAGAGCAAAGAATCCTTTTAGTCCTTAAACGTGTGAGGCGGTATCATTATAATCCCTAAATGTATCGAAACTTTAAAAAACATCCCTGAGTGTTTTTGTTAATAATTTCATAGATCAAACTAACAAACGGAAGACAGATTTGATGACCAAATTAACTAACAAAAGACACATTTGAGGACTGAACTAACTAACAAAAGACACATTTGAGGACTGAACTAACTAACAAAAGACACTTTTAAGGATGTTTCTATAATTTTGAAAACATTCAAAGATTATAGTGACGGTGCTTGACATATTCAAGGATACAAGTGGTTGTTTATTCAAAGTTTTGAGTTAGTTCAGAGATACATTCAGTTTTTGTAATCTATTTTCTAAGATGAGAGACTAAAAGAGATTGTTTTCCTCTACCTAATTATGCTGACATGTAAAAATTTAGCAAGGATATTCTCAAAAGCAAATCACTGAATGTGTGATGTAAACATACAGGTAGGATGTGAAAATGTCAACAAATGATTTCTAATCAACTTGGTAAACAAAATTAAGAAATACAATTCACATTTTTTTCCCTTGTTGGTGATGCCATGCACAATCAAATGAAAATAGCCAACCAAGGCGGATCTAATCATGCATTTCCTTTTGTGTTCACAAAGTCTAAGTTTACAAAGAATTCAGCTTACAATTCGCAAAACAGATAGACATGATTTTGAAGCCGTCGACCACTTTCTTCCTCCAACTTTTACTTCCAAATAGCAGAAACGGTGTAGACTGGATTTTCAAATTCAGTACAGTTCTAGTTGAATCCATTAGGTACACCTTTACTTTCTGAGAGCTTCTAAAGTGAAAAAGATTTATCGATTAAGATGGCTTCTTTTTTCGGCCGGTTTGAGATATACGCCTCAGCATTTGAGTTTCCCTTTTCAATCCTCTGAAATACAAAAGTCCAAACTTTGTTGGAGCCATTACAATGGTTACTAAAGTATGGTGGTTATTACAGAGAAGTTTTGAAATAAGTACCTCTGATATAAATAAATGTAGAGATAGTAAAGTAGCAGCAGCATCACAAGAAAAATCGAGGCAACGATGTAGATCACATTCATCTTTTTCTGCACACAACAAGAAATAAGTTAATAAGTATTTCTCTTAATTGCATCCTTTCAGGTCAGCAAGCAGTAGCAGACAAGTGCAAATGACTTCACACAAATTATATTCGACCCATAAACTTCCGCCATAAAGTTTGATAATGACATCACTGAGTCTTTTTCAGTGAGATCTATATTTTAAGTTTCCTTATGAAAAGAAGGTGCAATTATTAGAAAATTTACATTTCTATTAACTAAACAATTTTCAAAATATGCAATTTTATCAAATCATAGATGGCAGAAAATGGTGGTTTGTCCGAATTCCACTATGCTACATTGCTATAGTTACTATTTGACAACACTTTGCATTAAATCGTATATCGTAGAACAATAAGGGTATTGTTCAAATTCTGCTATGCTATTGCACTTTATAGTCACTATTTGACAACACTAAAAGTACATTCTTCAGAACTTCTGAATCCTATACCACAAATAATGATTTCTGAAAATCAAACAAGATAACATGTCTATTTGGACACCTATCAGCAAATACCAACAAAAACTGATAGGAAAAAAAGTTTTTAGATTACAAATTACCCTGCGCCCTCTGGAGAACGGCTTCCCACTTCCAGTGCAGCTGTGAGCGTCACAGAATTGGTGCAAGAAGAATTCTGTCAAAAATGTTATGTTAGAATGCAGTATCACAAACTTCCATATGTATATACAAGTTTTACAAGAAGGAAGAAAATATCATAGTAATACCATGAAGCCGGCTCGCTGCAGGGCCCTCGTTAACTGGAAAACAACCGTCGGCTATGGCCTATACAAAAAATAGGTAAATTAGAACATAACATAAATTTGAGTTAACACAAATGAATAGACAAACAAAACAAAAGCACACCTCACACAGATGTTTATTTCTTGCTGCAGCAGCAGGATTGCACTTTGATTTTTTTGAACCAGAATTCATTTCATGGTCACAGTGCAGTGCCCCACATACATCCGCTAAGCACCGGCTTTCATTCTGGATTGAGACAATTATCTCATTTCAGTTATTAATGCTGCAACATGACAAACCGAACAGAGAAAACTACCAAAATTTTCAGAAGGATTAACAACATTTACAAGGTGGTGACTAGTTTTTTCTGTTTTTTCCTCTAACTAGTTATTTGGTCATCGATTGAAGAAAATATAAATTGTGTTGAGTCTATTGAACATGAAAATCATACCAAATTAAGTAAATTGGAGTGTCTGTTGTCAAAATGCTGATCAAGATGTTTCTCTTCGTAGAAAGTTTTCTTACAGTATCTGCACTGCCATTCATTTATATCTATATGAGATTTATGTTGTTCCTGATCTCTGTATATATCATTGTCAGGGTGAAGCCTGCACTTTCTTGAGATATTATATTTTTCTTTCTCCACAAATGGCGTCAAATACTGCAGCAAGAATCATGTATCAAGAGAATGCCCATTTATCTGTTATGCTATATTGATGCAAGTAGGTCATAGAGTAGTATTATGTGAGTCATTTTATTGTTTGACGTATTTGAATACCTCTTGAATGATCTTCCAAGCTGCTCTACTTCTTTCTCTAGAGCAATGTATTTGATGATCATCACCCTGATCCTGAATCAGTGCTCTGAACATTGACATTATCTATTAGCCATACAAGAAGCAAGAAAGGCACAAACATATAGACCAAGAAGATGTAAAAGATTTAGCACCGACACTACAGATCAAAGGCTTGTCCGTGTCAATGCCTGACACTAGCGGATGCCAATAGATGTAGTTACACTCAATCACTTTCAGTTTCTTAAATTATCAAAGGTGTTTATGTGTCAGTGCTAGTGTCCTTATGTGTGTCAGTGTTTCATTACAAAAAGAATGATAAAAATGAACAAAGCATATACACATTACACATAATTATTTATTATTGCTTCTCCATTACTGATAAAAGGATCACCAAGACAAGAAGTGGTTAACACTGAATTACAAACTATTAATGCTATTCTTACAGTCCAAATTTCTTCCAATCATACATTAAAACTAACTCACCTTCCAGTACTTGTATCTATATGACCCTGTAACAAAGAAACAATTGAAGGTTCAGTTTTACACTCATGAAAATTTGGAACAAAAAAAAAAAACACAATAATTTTAAAAAAATAGGTCTCTTATGAAGCACCGACACAAACACGGATATAAAAAACAACACACACCAGGAATAATTTGAGAATAGTAATGATTGATCACAAGTGACAATATTATGTCGGTGTTGGACACGTGTTAGACTCTCAGATAAGCCTTTAATATTGATTGCTGCAGATAAAGAACCAAGTAATTACACAACTACAATTCCATTCTATGGTAATCCTATGTCATGCAAACCAAAAAGTTCATTGAAACAAAGTGAACTTAGTTAGCTAAATAAGAAAAACTAAAACACATCTAGCAATTCACAATTTTTCAATTCTAAAGTACAAAAATCACCTATTGATTTATCAACAAAAAAATCCAATAAAAGCTAAATTTCCATCCTATTGTTATCAAAATTCACACAATCCAAACAACACATACCCATGATTAAATTCATAAAATTTCTAAACAAAAGAAAAATGGGTAATTTCAATAATTTAAAAAACTTGCAAAAAATTACATTAAAAAAGGTATTTTTAGTTCAAAACTATAAAATTACATTATCAGTGTATGGAAGTGATGAAATTGAAGAAACCCTTGTGAGCAGCAAGAACAGCACAAATCGATTATACCAAAGAAACATCATCTTCATTCTTCTTCTTGTAGATTTTTCTTGTTCCTTTTCAAAAACACATTAACCATTTTGGAACCGAAAAAAAATTGAAACTTGAAACACAAAAGAAAGAAATAGAAGATGCTCGATCAGAATTGGTTCAGTTGGTTTACCAGAAAGTCAGAAACTCGCTGATGAACCACGACACAGTAACCTATCATAAATTGACACGTGTCAAACCAATTGATATTTGGCACTGTTTCTTTGACTTCTATGGTTTAATTTCCCTTGACCCTTCCCATTTAAGTATTACTAGGATTTAGGAGAAATATTATTTTGAAGAATTAAATTTTCATGAATTGTATACTAATTTCAAGTATTTTCATTTTTTTTAATAATAATAATTCTAATTAAACTCATTTAACAAGTATCTGTAAAAAAAAACTCATTAAATAATATAATATATGGTATATTATTGAATTTTTTTTACTAGATTGAAGTTAGCTCTATTGCTATTGGCCAACTTTGTAATTCTGAAATTGTAAAATTGCTCCTATGATACTTCAAGTTATTTGTACCATTCCTTAAAAAAAAAAGATGTTTATTTGTACCATACTAGACTTTGTAGGGTTTTTTTATGTTAAGATGTACTTGTTAAGAACTAAAAAGAGAAAATTTTGAAAGGGTAAAAACAAAATTTAAGCTTTAAAAAAAGTTAAATACATAAGTTCTCGTAGAATTTCAAAAATAAATTTTTATATTTTGATTATAAGAAGTGTGTTTGGAGTGTTTGTAGCATTTGTCTTTTTTTGTGAAAAATGTCATTAATATTACGAAAGTTAAAGGACTGAAAAAAAAACATAAAAAAATAATTCAGTACAATAAAATAATTTAAATGACATTAAGAGCAATTTTGTCTTTTGAAATTTAACTTCCAAAGTAGTAAACTAGGACATAAAAGTGAAATACAATTGAGATATTTTTTTCTATCGGTATCAATCCAAAGTTAATTAGATCTATTATGAATTGGTAATATCTTAATGTACATGACATTTTTTATGGTTTATGTGTCCATTAGTGGAGTCTATATGCTTGTGAGTAATTGAAGTGTTATATGGTGATAGTGGATGATGATATGTTTTGATAAACTTATTTATAATACATTTTTCTACCTACACCTCTCATATTGCTACCTAAACACACCAAATTTTTTTTAATATCCAAATTCCAAAAATACCCTTCTGTATTTCTAAAACCTAATTCCCAAACTAATTCATCTCTATCATCTTCATTCATCTCTCCTTAAACCTAATTCCCAAACTCCATAATCTTCATCAAAGTCCACACGAAAATCATCAATCTTCTTCGATCATCTTCATCTTCTTCAAACACCTTCAATCATCATCATCATTTTCAACATTTTCATCTTCAACAACTTCTTCACTATCACATTTTCAACAAGTAAATACAATGTTGTTGTTGTTGTTTTTTGTACACTGATGTTGTTGTTGTTGGGTTTTAAAAGTTGCAAACTCTTCACGTACGTGAACTGGTTTTCAAAAACCCATAAACGTACGTGAACTCAATTCACGTATGATTCTGGGTTTTTGAAAACCAATTTATGTACATGAACTCAATTCACGTAAGGATCTGAGTTTTTTACTCTGAGTTCACGTACGTGAACTGAATTCACGTACGTGAACTGAATTCACGTACGTGAACTGAATTCACGTACGTGAACTCAATTCACGTAAAGATCTGAGTTTTTACTTTGAGTTCACGTACGTGAACTGAATTCACGTAATGTATGGCAAGTTCACGTATGTGAACTTAAATCACGTAGGGCATGCTGGAATTCTAGAATTGTTGTAAAATTGTGATTGTTTTGATTTTGATTATGATTTGGTTTTGCAGAAATGGTGCGCACTATGTTTATCGATAAGGAGGGTCGTGTTGTACTGGATTAGGGTACTTCTAACGAGGAGAGTCGTCGTGTTAGACCAACGGCTTCTGCACGGGCTCACCGTGATAGACAAGAGCAAAGACGATTACTGCAGGAAAAGGTAAAACGGGCACAGCAGGAAGGGGCATAACATGTCCAACAGGAAGAAGCACATGATGAAGAGGCACATGATGAACCTCCACAGGATGGTGGATTTCCTGGTGGTCCGGTTGACATGTCCGTCCTTAGGACATTTGGCGATCATGTGGCGACTAAACTCTAGGATGGCGTGGTAATTTTCTCAATCAAATGAAATTTTTAATATCTGTTTTTTTAATGTGTTTTAACTTATATTTTGTTTGCTTAATTTATTTCAAGATCGCGGCGAATTAAGGGTGTTCAACAATGGTAAAAATTAAGAGAAATCGTGATTGAACACGAAGAGGTTGAACAATTGATTAAAAGCTCCGAATTATATTTGTTGCTAACATACAACTACATAATGATCGACAAAGGGATTATTTCAGCCTTCGTAGAGAGGTGGCATCGTGACACCAATAGCTTTCATCTTTCAATTGGGGAGATGACGATTACTCTTGACGATGTCTCCTCTCTACTGCATATTCCCATCACCGGTGCATTCTTCACTGTTAATATATTTAACAAGGATGACGGTGCAAATATATTGACTGAGCTTCTCGGAGTCAGTGAGGCTGCTGCCTATGTTGAATTTAATGTCACGCGGACAATGGCATTATGCGCGAAATGCGCTTCAGGCGCGGATTGACAGAAGCAGTTTTCGCAAAATGCGCTTCAGGTGCGAACTAGCAGTAATAATATGCACGAATGCACTTCAGGCGCTTGAGCTGCGCTTCAGGCGCAAAGTTCACCTACTCACCAAATTGTCAAAAAAAATGTGTTTTACATGAACTCAGTTCACGTGAAACTCAGTTCAAGTATGTTCACGTACTCGTTAAAATTGTAACTTAAATGTATTGTATGTGAACTCGGTTCACGTACATCTACGTGAATTGAGTTCATGTACCTTGGCTTCAAATAAGTTCACGTAAACATATTTTGAATTCGTAAACTCCATTGTTTATGCAAACTCAGTTCACGTACGTTTACGTGAACTGAGTTTATGTACTTTCTTCAGATTCTAAATATTTGATACGTATGTAAACTCAGTTCACGTACGATCACAATGTACGTGAACTGAGTTCACGTAACATTTCCAGATTTAAAAAAAAAAAAGTTTACTGCAAATACAGAACAACAACATTACCTTCTTTGGACACTTTAACCAGAATGAGAATATGAGCTTAATGGGTTGTAAGCTATGAGTGAATGTTGTGAGTTTTAAATGATAATGAGCTATGGTGGATGAACTATGGATGATTTTAGGTTATGTAAGTTTTGAGTTTAAAATGGTGAAGAAGAGAAAGAAGGGGAAGAAGATGTTTAAAATTTTTCTGAAAAACAGAAGGGTATATTCGGAATTTTGTTTTTTAAAAAAATTTAGTGGGTGTGAGCAGCAATATGGGAAGTGTAGGTAGTAAAAGTGTTTATAATATTTATCTATAATGATAATGACTTGGCTTGAATAATAAATCCATGTTAAATGTTGCATGAAAGTCTTTTATCTGTGCCTTCTTATTTGTGTTTGGTGTGTGATTTTTACTTGTATGAACATTTTTCATATGATCTAATGTGTGAGTAGTTTTGTAGGAGTTCAATCCTTATGTTGTGTCCTAGACATAGGATTCACAAGGCCTTACCTGGCTTTTGTGTATAGACTATATCCATGATCGAGTATTTTGTAAATAGTTAAAAAGATCCATAACTCATGATATCCTTTCAAAATGTAAAAATTTATTCTATTTGAACGTTGTCAGCAGTAATATGTAATGTGTAGCAAAATATCAATAATTTACACTTAAATGATGCACAGTTATTAATCTAAGTGTCAAATTGTGTAATACTACTATTATCTTAACAATGATATTAATTAATTTTTGAATATAATTTGAACATTTATATAGATATGCTTTCTATAACAACGTACATTTCTAGAAAGATTTAATTAGTGTATATTGCAAATCTAAATATATAATAAATAAAAAATACATATGTGTTTAATTGTATTCTACTATTATGTTATTTTGCTACATTGATTTCTAAAATATTTCTACATTTATCTATATAGTGAAATGTATATACGTTTAATACTTTTTCACAACCACAATGCATATTGCAATTAAACTAAATTTCAAATGCACTAATATTTATTAAAATAAAATATTACTCCAAGGTATTAATTAATTTTTTATTTACATAAAAAAAAAAAATGACCCTTCCTATTTTATGAGAACATTCCATTGATTAATTTTGTATTTAAGTTTAACACCACCATGTCAAATAGTCATATATGTGAGTCTAGATAAGTTGTCTGGTCAAATATTCTAGGATCTTTAAAAAACTTTGACATCATATCTCAACCCAAAACCTTAACGCATTAGGTATATTGGTCTCATCTCTTATATATCCAACATTTTGCTCATTTATAGTCGATGTGAAACTTAACCACTTACACTTAAATCCAACAGATTGATAGTTTTATATTTTTATGATTATGACAATCAAAACCCTTAAGAATCACATAAGTTTGATTGAAAAAATTGAGATAATTTTGAGTTTCAATTTAGTTGGTTTGAAATTAGGACAAATTGCGTAAACATTTACAAACATAAAATACTAACTTAACAAAAAAGAAAGATAAACGACTGATTTGATAAATTAAAAAAAAAAAGATAAAAGACTAATTTATTATACTCGTATAACTTAAAACGTTATATAGTGTATTTTGCCCATTTTATATTATATTGATGATTATGTATACAAAACTTGAAATAATTTAGACCTTCTTAGTTATATGTTCTAATACGATATATTTATATATTTTTTAAATAGCGTAATATACGTTAAAATAAAATGATATGATAGAATATCGTACAGTTTTGAATTCTAAATTTTTTTATTAGATTGATCTACTTAACCGCAACATTGAACTCAATATTTGATTGATTTAATTTGTCTTCTACAAATATTTATTGAAAATGTATGTAAAATTTTATTTTATTATGAATGATATACAGTGTGAATGCGTTGCTCATGAAATTTGACGATAATCAAACAATAGTAACCATACATGGATAAAAGGGTGAATTATATTTTTATTTTATTTTTGTCTATCCATGTAATGATAAATATCATCATAAATCTCCATATACAACTGCATTTAAAGACAATTGCGTTTTTATTATATACAACTTAAAGTTCCATATTAACAATATCTGACTCTTAAAAAAAATAACATTTCTCTAATTAATAATAATCTAGCAAGTGCAACTCCCTCCTCTCTACTATCTTTCTTTATCTTCCTCATCATAGAATAGGGTGATTTGGGTTTATTTTTAGGTTTGAAATCACCATTCTACGTGTTTTTCTAATTTTCATTTATCATTTTACTTAAATAAGTGGTTTTCACATCAATTTATTTTTTCTTTCTATTTTTCATTATCTCGCAAACTAAGTGCCACATAGTTTGGTTTTTCCGTCTCGTTATAGTGTTTATTTTGTTCAGATTAACTTTAATCTAGATCAGACATATCTATGTTGTCAATATTACAAATTAGGAGATATGAGTATTCCGGTCATTTTAATTTGTAAACATTTTGCTATTTTATGTTATTAACATAGTTGTTGTGAATTTGTTCACAAATTCATCCTTTTTTATTTTAGGGAGTTTGTATTTGTGTTGATCTTGATTAATGTACTCTTTTAATTTAAATTAATGAATTTTTTTTAAGTAAAAAAAATACTAATTTTTTTATAAAAAAAAACTCAATTTTTCAAAAGGAATAAGAATGTCAATTGATCCTTATATTGAGAAAGATACACACATAATGCTTGTTTATGCATCTTAGAGATCATAGCTAGACCCAAATTTCTTTCAATCAGTATTTAATTGCACTAATTAAAAATGTCAAGAGGCTTTCATCATCATAGTTTTTTTATAGATTAACTCTTTTGTTTTGGTCACTAGACATATTCGACTGCCTTGCCTAACTTGTCCACTTTGACCCAATCGATCCAATTTAACATTTTCCATCTAAAGGTAGTTCCTCTTGCACTAGTGAACGCTTTATTATAACCACTAAAATATTGACCTTCCTACATTTTGACTTAGTAGTATTAAGGTAATTTACCATTTCTTCTTTGAAGGTTAATTTCATTTTATCACTCAATGAGCAAAATCTCTTGGGCCTCTTACGTAATGACAAGAGGATCATTGGACAAGAAATAGATAATTGGACAAGAAATGGAAAATCATTTAGATTGGGAAGAAAGTTTATTATAGAATCAATACTTACAAAATAAATTTCAAAAGTGAAATATACATTAGAGAAAAATTGTTAATAGACTATATTAAATAATAGTTTATACTTATAAATATTTGCTAGTCTATATTAATTCATTTAAATTCAATGGTGTTTGATTCGGGTAATATATTTGACATTTTAAACTCACGAACTCAACTAATTGACATTAGAGGTGTATAAGACCCAGTTCGACCCGCGAACTTGTCTTGATCCGTGAGCAATGGATTGAGTCTAACTCGATCCCAAAAAAATAAGGACAAGATAGAAAAATGAGTGGATTTGGGTTACCTTTCGGGTTATCCATCCCTTTTAAAATTACTTTAAGGATAAATGATTATTTTATATATTATTTTATGCTATTATTGATTCACTCTCTCTAAAATAATTACCAATCAGATCACTAACTTAGTAACTTAGAGTTTGTAAAACAATGTTATTTATGAGTTACTATTGTTGAATGAATTGACAAATGGTAATCATAGATGACTTACTATGAATTATTTTATGTTTATTCTTTTTTTCTAAAAAAAATGTTTAAGGATTACTATGTGGCGACTTGTCTTAGGTCCAACCTGATCTCATCATTATTTCGTCTCGTCCTTATCGAACCCGCTACTAATCGAGTTTGTTCGGATTAAAGAACAAGTTAGAGTCTAAAAATTGATCCTGATCAAATGTTGGGACAGGTTAAGGGACACACCAAACTCGACATAATTCGTCCTTTGTACACCATTAATTGACATGACATAGATATTTTTATTTATTTTTTCTATTATTGATGTATAATTATAATTTAGATATTGAATTTTATTTGAAGATTTTTTGTTAATTTAATTAATTTAAATATTTTGTTGTATTTGTAGATGTATTTTAAGTATTGAATTGTATGTTAAATAGATTTTTATGATTTTTGAGATGTTCTAGTTTTTAAATTTAATTATATTTTCTTTAGAATAATTTTATTTATTTATTTATGACCTGCGAACCCAACACAAACTCACTATTAAGCAGGTTGGTTTGATTCGAATTTGATGTAAAATTTGCAGATTGAGAACTTAATCCAATTTGAATAAATTTGATCGGTTCGAATATTAGATTTGGCCGAAATCAACCCAACCCATGCGAATAATCCTACTCTTACTAATATGCAAAAAAGAGCATACTTGTATTTAATTTTGAGAGCAGACGTATATCGGTATGTGTTTTAAAAATTGGGTTTTTAAAAAAAAAATCATATCTATATAATACCTGTATAGAATGGATATACAAAATTTAGTTGAATTTTTGCTTTATCATTTATACCCTTTATATAATTATTTTATTTACAATTTAATTAAATAATCAAAATTTTCAGATATTTATACTTTTATATAAAAAAAAGATATTACTAAGTATTGGTGTAACATTTTTTTCTTTCTATTTTTTTTACTTTAATTTTATTTTTTTTAATTTTATCCTTCCTTATTAACAAATAATTTAAATAGTTAAATAAAAATTTATAAATTCTATTATTTTTATCAATAAAAATAGATAGACCAATACGTTACTGTAACGTATCCGTCTTGACGCTAGTATATATTGTATGAGTCAAACCCATATAAGGTGCAAAATCTTCAAACTAAAAATGTTATTTCCTTTTGTTTCAAATATACATAAATTATAAGTTTGATACCAAAAAAATCTTCAAACTAAAAGTGTTATTTCCATGTTTTTTTTATACTAAAAATTATACTCCTTCATTATAAATGTCACATTTATACAAAGGAATATCTTAAAAGGAGTATAATTTTTAATATTTAATATTATTTGAATTATTATTTTTCAAATGTACCATCTATTAAAACTAATTGTATTACTTTCAAATTATTATTCATTTTATATTTATGATAATGAATATATATACAAATGGTTAATTATATTAATTTAGTAAAATCATATTCTCTTCGTTATAAAAAAAAAAAAAGTTGATTGAGACTAAATTTAGTTCAAATACATATAATTTTTACTATATTCTATTATAGAGAGTAATACTCTTTCTTTTATTTATAATATTTTCTTAAATTTTGTAAAAAGATTAATGTCATAATTTTTGTGGAACAATAATTGATATATTTATAAAACATAATTTTCAAATATAAGCAACAAAAATTGTCACAAATGATTGAGATTTTCAATTTTCCAATTGGTATCAATTGCCGTATTCCAATTGCATAATCTAAATTATCATATATGTTTATTGTGAGATATTAGACATATTTATAAAACATATTTATCTAAATAATTGACATATTTATAAAACATAATTTTCAAATATAAGCAACAAAAATTGTCACAAATGATTGACATATTTATAAAATATTTATCTAAATTATCTAAATAATTGACATATTTATAAAACATAATTTTCAAATATAAGCAACAAAAATTGTCACAAATGATTGAGATTTTCAAGTTTCCAATTGGTATCAATTGCCGTATTCCAATTGCATAATCTAAATTATCATATATGTTTATTGTGAGATATTAGAGAGTGTATTAATTAATTATATTATATTTGATGATATCATTCTTAATATATAATTTAATTAATTTAGATTTTATTTTTCTAAAAAACTTTCTATTATTATTTCTCCGATACAAATATTAATGAACTACAAAATTTTGAAGAATCAAATTATTATTTTTATTACATCAAAATTAAAAAATATTCCTAATTTGCAGGTGATATTATTTTTTCTATTTTGATACTGTAAAATTCACTAGTTTTTTTTCTTAAAAAAATTTTATTCACTAGTAGTATATAGTAAAATTCACAAGAATTTCATTCCATATTTTTATTAAAATTAAAGAAATTATGGAAATATTGGCAACGGAAGTATTATACTAAATTATTGTGTACACAAAAAAATCACAATTCTTTTACTTTCCGCTATCATATTTTATTAATATGTATAAAATAATTAAATATAATTATTATTGTGAGGCGAAAGGAAGAGTAATATACTAAAATTTTGTGTAAGTAATATTTTTTTCTTAAAATATAAATAAAAACAAATTTATTTGGTCTAAATTTTTTCTTATATTTTATAATGGAGAGAGCATATTCTACTTTTTTCAATATTAAATTTAATGACTTGAATTGAAATAAATATTTTTGTTTTGTTTACAAAAATAAATCTAAAGACGCATTAAACCCAATATTACTCAAAATAAATAAAACAAATAAAACCTCTCTAAAAGTATGGTTTTCCAAAGTTAACCAATCAAATATATACAAAAAAATCACTTTATTAAAAAAAAAATCCAAGTCAAGTTGGTGTCTTTAATATATATACTTAAAAAATAACATAAAGTGTTCATTAAAAATAAATTTTCTGACAGGGTTATTTATAAATCAATAAAATATCCTTTTACAAAACATTTATTAAAAAAACATTCTAATTTTTTTATAACAACAATAGTCAAAATAATAAAAAATGGTTTTTAATTTTTTAACATATAAAACAACATTATTAAAAAAGGTTTAATTTATATATACTAACGATAATTCTAAAAATAATTATACTAAAAATTAAATATTTCTAATAATACGATGATGATGGTTATTTTTTTACAGAAAGATTATGATTATTGATATTATAAACTATTTTACATGGTGTATAAATATAAATTAAATTCATTAGAAAAAATCTAAATATATTTTTTGTGATATATCTATCTTTTGTTTTGTTTGATGTTTATTTTTTCCATTAGTACCATACTCCACAAGACTTAGCATCAACTTGGTCTTCATTCTTCACCATCACCTTCAATTCTTGTACTTAGTCTTCTTATTACAATTATATATTTTTTTCTTCATTTTTATCTATTTTCGTGTTGTGTTGAACAAGGACTTGTTCTGTTTCTTTCTTTCATTTTTTCGTTCTACAAATATTCACTCTCTTCATTTTTCGTTCATGTCTCTTCATTTTTTTTTTCTTCTGCTATTCCAAACTTATTATTCTTAACGTGCGCACTCTCGGCGCAGGGTAATGGAGGCTCATGTTGGTACTTCCATCGTTTCCAAAGCGAAAACCGCTTTCCATTCTGCTGCTGTCAAAGCTGAGAGGGTTCTCATGGACTTCAAATCCGATCGAGGTAAATTGTTTCTTTCTTATATTTTTCTGTTACTTTCTCGTTTTTTCTTGATTGCACGTGCTTCATTGTGAAGAAATGAAGTTCCTTTGTTTTTGAGGAATGAGTATTGACTCTGGTTTTGTTTTTTTAATTGGTGAAGATTCTGATAAGCAATTGGGTGATGATTATGGAAGGCAAAGACATCAGGGAGATGAATTTCCTAGGAATGAGAATGAGTCAAAGGTATGAAGAAGATTTTACATTTACTTGTTGTTTGAAATGAAATTTTAGTATTTGGATTGTTGCAATTGTAGGATGGGAATTTTGCACTAAAATATTCAGTTTTGGGTATTGTGTGTGGGATTTGGATTGGGTACACTCGAGGCACCGTGTAGTCACCGCAGTTAAAAGATCATGGTTATTAGATCAAGATCAGATAGTTTGTATTTTAAGTTTTATTTAAAATTATTGTCAATCATAGATCGGAGAAAATAGCATTTTGTAGAAATCCCGCTAAGCTACTGTTCTATAACGCCTCTAGAGTCTCTATTCGACAAAACTTTGTACTAAATAGTGTATCACACAACAATGATGATTTGTTCAAATTCTGCTATGCTATATAGCATCACTATAGCCACTATTTGACAATACTTTTTAAAATGTGATTTGGTAAAGTTGGAATATAGAATGTTTGATCTTGATCCAACGACCATGATCTTACGACTGTAGTGACTCGATGGTGTTTTTGCCGCTCCTAATCCAAATCCATTGTGTGTGTGCGCATTAAAAAGAAGCAAATGATATTAAATTACCAAATGTAACTATATTTGTTTGGTTTTAATTGAAGTTCTAATTTGGAAATGAAAATTTAGATTGAGTTATGTGTTTGGATTAGTGTATGTATGTTTGGTTTACGGTTAAAGATTTGCAAATCTATGTTTGAATCCAAAGTATCTACTGAATTCCTTTGGGGCAAACTAATGGAAATTCAAACATATCCTTAGCTTATTGAGAAAGTTATAGTCCAAAATACCTTGTAGCCTAAAGATGATAAGTACAAGTTCACTTCTTTGTTTGTGTTGTGTGAATTTTTTTTAGTAGGTGACACTTTTTCCTCTGATGAGTTGTTGTAGTTACTTACACAGTTGATATTTGTGAATTTGATGGAATTGTACAGTTTCTCAATGAACTGAAGCATATAAAGTGGAGACCTCGACATATAGGAATAAAACAGGATTGGAAAGATCGAATTAACAACATACGGAAAGGAAGAAAAGAAACTGAAGATACAGATAAAGTTGGAGATGGAAGCACGGCTGCTATTCCAATTTGTGATGAAAATTTATGCATCCTTCATGTGAAAAATGATCTTGATGCCAAGGTAAGAAGATATGGAACATAATATTGATATTGTTTGAATGATTTTCTGATTCAAATATACAAATGGTTTGCTTTAATAATGTTTGATGAAAAACTTCAATCTAGGCTTCAGAAGTTATTCCCTCAGTTGAAGGCTTGACTTCTGTGGCTAAAAGGCCGATTCCTCCATCTTATGTCCTGAAGCAATTGGCTATAGCTGTTGAGTAAGTTATTCTCGCCATTTTCCTTCCAAATTGCATTAACTGCTGAAAGATTCTTTGTTGTTGAACTCTATTTCTAAGTATATACTAAGATATTGTTAGCCAAATTCTTGCAGCTTAAAAGGCCTAATTCACACTCTCAATTATTCAATGCATTTTTTTACTAAGAATAGTAGTGTTGAAATAATCTTGACATAATTTTTAAAGCGATGTTTAAGAGTCTTGTTCTTGTTATTCAGAAAGGTTTTTAGCGTAACATCTAACAAATAACTATACAACTATTCTCTCAAAATTTTGGGCCTTTTGACTAGGGCTGGAAGGAAAACAAATTCAATGAAAGATTTTGTCGCTTCATCAAGAGGTTCTTCACCTTCCACAGAAAGGACAGGCGTAAGTCTCTCTGCAGTGAAGGCTTTAGTGTTGCGCGAGAAGGAGGATAAACTTACCTCTGAATTTAGTAGCAATGAGAGATTTTTGTATTTGATCAGTTCTCTTTTTGATCCAGGTGTGTGAATTTTAGGTTGCTTGCTTATGATATAATTGCATCAGAGAACCATTTTATGTTTATACATTTTTTAGGTGCTTGATTCTGTCAAATAGAGAATATAGCGGCACTATAGACTTTAGCGTAAATTTGAACAAATCAACACTGTTCCTTGACATGTTGTTTGGTATAAGTATTGTCTAATAGTAGCTATAGTGGTGCTATAGCCTTGTAGCATAGTAGAATTTAAACAAACTATTATTTTCCGCAATAACACTGATATTTGCAGATGGAAAGTTCCTTAGAAGAAAGATCAACTCCAATCCAGAGGAAATTGACATAACATCTTTTATAAGAGATATTCATGGTGCTCCTCTTGAAAGCCTTGTTGTTAAGCTAGCTGAAGTAATCGGAAACTTCAAGACCCTTCGAGAAATGGCATTTTTTTGGTGCAGGGTTGTTGCTGAAGTATGTTTAGCTCAATATAAAATTTCTAGTTTTGATAATTATTATTATACAATCATTTTGTTTAGAATTTGGAATTTTCGATTTGATTTACTCTCGTTTGTTTTTCAAGTTTCTATAATATATATGTTATTCGACTTGATTAAACAGCTGAGAAAACTTTGGTCTGAAGAAAAATATTTACCTGGAGTTCCCTCAGATGACATTCCAGATCTAAAGTCATGTCTTCTCTATCAACATTTTCAAGTAATTAATTGTTGCATCTCTCGGAAAAGGCGTCATATCATTGCCACTGAATCTCTGGACTCTATGTTGATGGAAGCAAATTCAAATACATTATTTGAATCAACAAACTGTAGTGACAGAACTTCTGCAAGTGCTTTATTATATGCTCGATTAATTACGGGAGAGCTTGTTCTTCGACTTGGTGCTCATTGCCCATCTGGAAATATGACGTTGTTGGAAACCGGCGAGCCTGCATACTCTCCTATCACACAGGTTTGCATATATGATATATATATTGTAACTATACAATAACGACGTAAACTTGTTCCAATACTTAATATTAATGTGCATTTCATATAGGAAGGACCGTTGCTTACAGAAGATCTGATCAAAGAGACGGAGGAGTTCGTGCTGCGGACAGGGAGGTCTGTAAACTTAACTCAGATATGATGTGTTTTGTGTGTCTTTAGATTAAACTGAGTTTTATCATTTTCTCTTTTATTGATCCATGCAGAATTAGAAAAAATTTCTGATTATTTCAAACTTGTTAATATGTAATTCGATTACATAGACTATTGTAAACCTAATAGACCTGATTAGTAGGCTCTTCTTTAAATGACATTCTTGTGTTTTTGTCGTGCTTTTCTTTAATGTGAATACCAAAATTATGTGTAGTTTGAAATGAATTATGAGTTTGTACTTCCCGTTAATTGAAAAGTGATGATAATCATATGTTGGTATGAATGATTATTATGTTGCGGTATGTGTAGCAGAAGATATGTTAGGAAAACCACTAAAAGCATATCCAGCAATAACTTCACTAGTTTGGAAAGAAGGACTAGGCAATTCATTTGTTTTAGAAACTGGTTAAATGTAGAGAAAACTAAATTTTTTTTCAACTTTTGTGATGGAGTACATTTTTAGTATTATATGGTTGTTTATATATCGGGGTTTGCCCCTTCCTATGCAAATCTATTGGGTATGGCTCATAGTTTATTGATAAGCTAGAAGGTCGCTCTTAGTAGTTATATATAAGTTGTAATATGTAATCCTAAACTTGAATAATAGAAAGGTACTGTAGCCGCTATGTAGTCAAAGACGCAGGCATAGGCACAATTGGCCGAACTCTGTAATTAAATCTCGTGTGTTCTTTATTTGTGTTTTTTGTATCTGCTTTCTTTTGAACCAAAATTATTGTTCAAACAAGATCTTATTTAACCTTAAGAAAGATTGAAAATCTAATTGGCTAAGTTGTACTAATACACTTTCTCCTTTTGAAGATGTTTCTTTTATTAAAAAAGATTTCTGTCATCAATAGTAGACATAAAGTGAGATGATCATACCATATGGTCATCTTTCTCTAATGCTGACTTCATTTTTCATGTTGCAAAAATGAACAATCCTTAAGTTTCAATAGTATAGATGTATACTCTGATATTTTCCTCCTGTACCCTATAATTTATAGATTTCAAGCTGATGGACTTACTGATCAACAGAATCTGTTCACTAATTTTCGTTTGCAATATTTTGATCATAATCTATCTGTATCTCATGTATCCAATATGCAAATGTTCGCATTGTTTCGCTGCATGTTTGCACCTATGATCCAATAGGTTATAGTTACTATTTATTGACAAATTCCTTTACCTTTATGATCAGTGTTGGTGCTGGTTGCTCTCAACTCCTGTCTGATATGCAGGCTTTCAAGGTCAGACTCTCAGTTGACGAGAACTTTTTTACTGATATTGTAATGCTTTTGGAATGTGCCTAATGTAGTGATGTTCTATCTGAGTTAATTTTGTTTGTGATCATGTTTTAGGCTGCAAATCCTGGTTGTATTTTGGAAGACTTTGTGAGATGGTACTCTCCTCCAGATTGGACCGAAAGTGAGTCAAGTACTGACGATAGTTGTTCTTCTGATGGTAGTTGCGAGTCATTTTCTACCAGAGGTCATCTAAGTCAAAGGATGCGAAAAGAAGGTACACCAACAGTCTTGCTTATGATTATTTGTTACTTTCTCCAACACATTTAGTGGTCAATATCGATGTTGATTGACTGTCTGTATACGGTAATATTAGGATTTATTTTGGCATTATTTTCTGTCATTAACCAACTGTCCCAAAAATTTAAACTGTGAAGTGACAGCATATAAATGGTTTGTACTTCTAACACATCTTGTCATGGAAGAATCCTGTTGGATTAAAACACGGACAATGCACATTGGACCACCCTACCCTGTGCCGAAATTTTAACTTTTGTTTGAAAGATCAGGGACAACAAGGAATGAGCTTTAAACTACATTGTCGTAGAGTCTTTGATGTTATGTCATGAGCTATCTCAAAAGCTTAGGTTATTGACCGAAAATGTTAGAACAACAACCCCTGTTCAAAAGAAAATAGATGCGAAAATGCAAACAGAGAAAACACATGATGTTTGATCACGAAGACTAACCAATTGGGCCGGCGTCTCCGACTACATATCAGCTGCAATAGCTTTCTATTATAATTTTAAACTTAGGGTTTACAGTTTACAATTTGTGTTTAAATACTATTGTCCAGCTCGAGCGAACTGTACACTTATCACTATGAGCCATACCTAACAGAAAGCACATGAATGATTTTTATTCAAACACGTTTTTCTAATATCATAACACAACTTCTCTTAACATCGTCGCACGTTGATGGTAGGTAATTTGTGGCGTGAATTGTGGGAAACATCTAAGCCAGTACCTGCCGTGAAACAGGCACCTCTCTTTGATGAGGATTTAGCAGTGTAAGTGTATATAATCATTTTTGTTATGGATTTTGATTTTCCCTTAACAAATTCTCACTTTGACGGCATTTTACATTTATCTTAGGGAGGGCATCCTTGATGCATTTGAGGATATCCAGCCAGTGGAGCTTTTTGGACAGCTGTTTGTTTCACTTGTAAGTTTTCTTTGTATCTCATATAAGTTGGTTTTGTTATGCTTAAATGACAAGCAATTTGCATCTGTTGTATCATCTCCGCATCTCGCTAATCGATCTTTTAGAATATATTTCGACACAAGAAGCATATTATATATTTTGAAATTTACTCTGGTCAGTGATTAATACAATGTTAATTGTTGTTGATATTGTTACCCTTTTTTCCTGTCCAAGAAAATTGGACAAACATTTAATAGAACATAGTTGTTGATTAAAATAAGAATTTCTTTTTTTGCCACATGTAGTTGGATGGTCTTGCTCATTCAAGTTGTATGAAGATTAAACCATTAGTGCTTTTGTTTTATCAATTTTTGTTATAATCATAATTTTTCTTAACTTGTAAATATTTACACTTCAAGAAAATATATAATATAGTATATTAGTCAAATGATTAAATGATGAATTATGATTATGGTCTTGCAATTGTTTTTAGTTTCTTGATATAAGTTCCGCTTTGTGCTTTCTTGAATTATTTGACTTGATTTCAATGGTAGCTACTAACTGGTAGTGAAATTTATAAACTATTGATCTATATTGTGCTATTTTCATGCATTTCTAATCATAATTTTTGTCTGAATTGTACAGCTTGGTTTAGGATTTACAATTGCTGAACCTTTGCTGTCCGGTAATGATGACTTCGCAAAGTTGTTCAATGACTTCAAGGAGTATGCAGTTACAACTTGTCAAGGCATCAAATTCAGTGAGAAAGTTGATGAACTTGTTCAGGTTGGTCTACGTGGTACTAGTAAACTATAGTGACTAATTTATATCATGTAGTTATATAGTTGCTCAATAAGGCCATATTAAAAGTGACTTATTTGACCTTATTTACTGATGTAAACACTGCGACTGTTTGGGAAAATTTATGGAAACAACTTATAATATATCCATAAGTTGTTTTCAACTTATTTCCATAAGCTCTCAGATAACTTACGAAAACAACTTATAACTTATATTTATATTAAAACAGTTTGACTATATTTTATCTTTTGTTATAGAAATAGTTTATACGCACTTATAGAAAAGAGTGATGGTTATGTTTTAATGTAGGTATATGAAACTATGGAGACAATGTTGCTGAATCCAGACGAGGCACTGAGGATGATGAAGCACACAGAAGAATCAACCGTGACCACTAATGAAACAAAGAGCCGGTTCAAGCGGATTAGCCATATATTTGGTGGCAAAGATAAACTGTTGCCAAGGGCTGGGTGGAAAGATCAGACCAACGATGAAGAAACAGCGATTCGACAGTCTTTTTCAAGTTTCTTCGACAGCAAGTCATCTTTATTCTCAAAGAAGCCTCCCAAAGCTGGAAACATATTACCTGCTGAGACACATCACTCTCTGGAAAATGATTGGACAATAACTTAAACAAAGCTTTGCCAGATAACTGTAAATTTATTTATTCTTTTTCCAAATATTAATTAGTGAATAGAAAATCTTTGTATGAGTTTAAGGACTATACACTAACACATAGTACAAAAATGTTTTATGCGGCCATTCAATTATATCTCGTTATAAAGTCACTTTGTCATATTATTTCAACAAATATTTATACGGTGAGATATGCATACATGACTATGTAAAACTTTTTTTATAGGTATAGTCATTGACTCTTTTAATATTATGAAGTACCTCAACTTTTCCTCAGCTTTACTTGAAATACAAACAAGTACAGAATCGTTATAGAGCAAGGTAATAACAGAAATTAATGGATAAAAGAAATTAGCAAAATTGATTACCATATTAAGATATTATAGAATTAAAATGTTTAAAGTTTGTTATAAAATATTATCAAAATTTAAGTGAAATTATTGAAATACAATATCTTCCTTTGCACTTTCATGTAAAATATATATCTATATACTATCTTTTATCTATAAGAATCTTACATATATCCCCATGCAAATTTGGAACAAACTACTACCTCTGAAGATTTTTGTCCTGGTGTGGCGGGTCTTTCGTAACAGGTTGCCAATAAAGGATAATCTTTTAGCAAGAGGGGTAAATATTAACTCTTCATATTTTGTGATGGTAATTGTGGTGCTACTAAATCAACCCATTTATTTTTCAACTGTCGATTATTTTTAAGTGCAGGGTGTATTTTGTAGTGTTGTACTTATTTAGGCATGTCTTATGCTCGTTAATATCACAATTCTTGTTCTTAAAAAAAAATACAAGTATAGAAAATAATATAATATTGTCTGATTCTTGATAAAAAAAAGAATTTTTTTAATATCTACAAACGACGAGTTAGGTCAAATTTGGTGTGTTCTTTACTCAGTCTTAAGTTGAGTCATATTTTAGACTCTAACCCTGTGAGATATTTCCAAAATATTGGTGAATATATGTATGTATAATTGGTTTTAATTAATATGATATAATTGTTGGCTCAGTTGTTGTGTTCTTTGTGTTTAATATTAAAGTCACATTTGTTGGCGTCGAATCCAGGTCTTACGCGAAAAGGAGGTGCTTGGCAACCACTAGACTGTTGCAACTATTCATTTATTATTTGAACATTATATATATATATATATATATATATATATATATATATATATATATATATATATATATATATATATATATATATATACACACACCCTTTCACAATCTGAATGGCAGAACCAATAGTTGTACCTTATTCTCAAGTGACACTATTTTTTTTATAAATAGTGTCACTTTGGACAGAATAAAAAAAAAACAACAACGAAATTTGGGAGATTGCCATCCACTTTTTTCACTCATTCTTATATTCTAAGTCATCTTATTCTTCTCTAATGCATGAGTGAAGAATACATTCTTTTGTAACATACTATTGAAAGAGACTCTTGGTGTGATAGTGCAAATCACATCAAGGTTTTCCAAAGTACCCTAAAGGGGATTCGGTGGTTATCTCATTTGCATCCGATTGGTGGGGGCGAATCGAACCTAAAGGCTAGTGTAACAACATGCTTTGGAATTTGCTACATATAATCTTCATCAACAATGTCACTATTAAAGTCTTACAGCAATTGTCACCAATACAGATCCAATAATCTTTAGGTTTGACTTTATATTCAATCAATGACTGCATCACTCAAAGAAATTACTTCTAATTTTGTGAAGTTGGAGAAATTTGATGGAGGAAACTTTATTCGTTGGCAGAAAAAGATGAAATTCCTTCTTACAACTTTGAAGGTGGTGTATGTTCTGAACACCACGAGACCGCTAGAGAAGGAAGTGGAAACATTAGCAAAAACAAAAGAAAGACAGAAGTGGGACAATGATGACTATATATGCATGGGCCATATTCTCAACGGTATGTCTGATTCTTTGTTCGATATATATCAAAGTAGCATTTTTGCAAAGGCACTATGGGATAAATTAGAGTCAAGATACATGTAAGAAGACGCTACAAACAATCTTTTAAAAGAGTTGAAAGAAGTTCTAAGGTATTGGATTAATTCACTCTGATGTATGTGATTTACATGGCTGGCCCACAATTGGTGGTAAAAAGTATTTTGTCACTTTTATTGATGATTACTCTAGATTTTGTTATGTTTATTTAATGCACTCTAAGAATGAAGTTTTAGACAAATTTAAAATATTTAAAGCACAAATAAAACTTCAACATGAAACTTTTATTAAGTCGTTTAGAAGTGATAGGGGAGGAGAGTTCTATCATCTTGAGTATTTTGAATCCACTGGTATTGTTCATCAAACAACTGCACCATATTCCCCACAACAAAATGGAATTGCAGAAAGGAAAAATAGGGTATTAGAAGAAATGGTGAATGCCACGTTATCCTATTCTGGTTTATCTAAAGGTTATTGGGGTGAAGCCATGCTGACTGCATGTTATTTGCTAAATAGAGTTCCTAATAAAAGGAACAAGATAACCCCATATGAACTCTGAAAGAAAAGAAAACCCAATCTTAACTATATAAAAGTTTGGGGCTGTAGAGCAATTGTTAAGGTTCTTGAACCAAAAAGAAAGAAATTGGGGGAAAGAGGAATTGAAAGTGTATTTCTGGGCTATGCTGAAAATAGCAAGGCATATAGATTCATGGTTATTGAATCTAATGACTCATATCCTATTAACACAGTGATTGAGTCAAGAGATGCAATTTTTCAAGAAAATAGATTTAACTCAACTCCACATACCAAGGAAATTATACGTTCTAGTGTACAAAGTCTAGAAAATAATGTATCTAATAATGATACTTTGACATATTCAGAACCTAGAAGAAGTAAAAGAGTCAGAAAAGAGAAAATTTATGGACCAGAGTTCTTTATGTTCCTTGTAGAAGGTACAAATGATTCCATCAACAGTTAAGGACCAATTTGCTACAATTTAGAGAGTGACCCAGACACATGAAGAGACAATAAAGTCTCAAGAATCTGCCTTTTGGAAAGAAGCCATCCAAGAGGAAATGGACTCAATTATAGGGAATAAAACTTGGAAATTAGTAGACCTCCCACCTGGAGCCAAACCAATAGGTTGTAAAAGGATCTTTAAGAAGAAAACGAAAGTCGATGGTACCATTGATAAATTCAAAGCTAGACTTGTTGCGAAAGGGTTTACATAAAAAGAAGGTATCGACTATTTTGATAATTATGCACCTGTTGCAAGAATTGCATCCATAAGAGTGCTTTTGGCATTAGCTTCTATCTATAAGTTTGTAATCCATCAAATGGATGTTAAAACTACTTTCCTAAATGGAGAGTTAGATGAAGAGGTGTATATTGTAAGACCCTTAAATTTAATATTAATTTTGGAATTAATATTAAGGGTATTTTGGGGATATTTGTAAAATATTTAATATATGTATGTTTTGAGTGAATATATATATATATATAAATATTTATTTTGGAAGATGAATTAAAATTATTGGATGAAGAATAAATTAATTTAATTACGAGTAATTAAATTAATCGGACAGTTAATTAAGGATTAGCGGCTAATTGC
This sequence comes from Cicer cuneatum, assembly GCA_037974295.1. Lineage (NCBI taxonomy): Eukaryota > Viridiplantae > Streptophyta > Magnoliopsida > Fabales > Fabaceae > Cicer > Cicer cuneatum. The sequence goes on along the minus strand of JBBPBO010000004.1, from coordinate 12,390,805 downwards.
AAAACGTTTAAGTGTCGGAGGATCCAGCAATATTTTAACATTAATTGTGATGAGGTGGCACATGGAGGTGCCTATATATGGATTGCAAAGGACAGAGCAAAGACAAAAACCTTTCTCTCCTCCATACTGCATGTAACAGTACCCTTCTCTCCCATTCTGTTATGCTTACCAGTTCACGATTTCAAGAGAAAGGAAAAAGAGAGTTCCTCAAAAGTGCCATTACTTGGAAATCCAAGCACCGAAACACCAAACCCCCAGTACAAAAGTTGTTCCCCACATCATTACGGAGCTAAAGAACCCAGTTTCGTAGCAGCAAACGCAGGCGAGAGTTTCGCCGTTTTTGACGCATAAACGTGAGCAGAAGCAGAAAACGCAACAAGGGTAAGTGCACCTTCCACTTTCTAGTTGCATTAGGGCTGTAAATTCATATTGTTATGCCATGCATGTTGTTTCATTTCAGTTTTTGAAGAAAAACTGTTTGGCATGTCATTTTGAAGAATGAGAAATGCATCCTGTTGATGTTGATGATTTGTGATGTTGGCTATTTTTGTTGATATAACATGTTGTTTTGCTTATGTGGGAAAGCTGAAAAATGTTTTGCATGTTATTTTAAAGTTGATCAAAATGCATGTTCATAAAACTGTTTTGCATAAAATGCGAAAATGCATACTGATGGTGTTTTTATGCTATGTAATGATTTCTGTTTGACTGAATGTATTAATGTCATTCTGTTTCTGTTTCTGCTTCTGATGATTCTGGTGTGAATCATTCTGTTTTGCTTCTGATGATTCTGGTGTGAATCATTCTGTTTTGCTTCTGATGATTCTGGAGTGAATCATTCTATTTTGTTTCTGATGATATGTGAATCATTCTGTTTTGCTTGTGATGATTCTGGTGTGAATCATTCTGTTTTGCTTCTGATGATTCTGGTGTGAATCATTCTGTTTTGCTTCTGATGATTCTGGAGTGAATCATTCTGTTTTGCTTCTGATGATTCTGGAGTGAATCATACTATTTCTGCTTCTGATGATTCTGGTGTGAATCATTCTGTTTTGCTTCTGATGATTCTGGTGTGAATCATTCTGTTTTGCTTCTGATGATTCTGGTGTGAATCATTCTGTTTTGTGTAACACCCCGAGTTTAAAATACAGCGCGGGTGTATTTTTTTTTCAATAAATAATTAAAATGAGTTTTCCAAAATTAATATCAAGGGAATTAAAATAAAATCAGTTCATTTCAAAGGTTATCACCCAATCAGTGTCAGAGTGCAGAATAATACAGCGGAAAAAGTAATACATTAATTCCCAAAATAAAATTACATTTCCCAAAACTCAAGACCCTATACAAAAGTCTAGACTGATCATGCACTAAGCTACAGTAGCACGGTCTCCACCGTATCCTCTATAAGTCTCGTCTTCAGCCAACCGTCTGTCCCTCTGCGTTGTCCACGTAGACTCCGTACGTAAAGATCAGGGAAAACTAATGACGCTTCCGTCGTTAGTGTATCCGTCGGTAGGACGGGTTCGGGTAACATCTGAGGGCAAAGCCCAAAGTCCACAATATAATAGCAAGGGTCACCGACCGAAATTAACAAATAAGCTCATAGCATATATCTCACAACAACACATATATTCATGGCATATTGTATAATAATGATGAAAAGATGCTCATTTTGAAATTTCATGACGCCTTTTCAAAACAACAACGAATTAATATGGAGAAAACATGTTGTAAGTACAATCACCACTTCAGCAATCACAAACATTCATCAGAAAACTCATATTTCAACAAGTACTTACACACATCAATTTTCCAATCATCAATAATATCTAAAACTTGACCCACCGGTCAAACACCCAGATGCAATATGCATATGCTCATGTACTCAGCTTCTTGGAATTACCAAGGTGCAGTCGCTCACAGACCAGCACACTATGTTTGACATTAACGGCCCTAAAGACCAAGGTGCAATCACTCAACAGATCAGCACCAGTGCAGATGCTCAACAGTCCCGCACGTTTGACATATACCAAGGTACAATCGCTCAACAAATCAGTACTAGTGCAGACGCTCAACAGTCCAGCACTTGTGCAATCGCTCAACAGATCAGCACGTGGTTGCGCATTTCAGGGTACAGACGCTCAACAGTCCAGTACCAGTGCAGTCGCTCAACAGACTAGCACTTATATACCAAGGTACAATCGCTCAACAGATCAATACCTAGTGCAGACGCTCAACAGTCCAGCACTTGTGCAATCGCTCAACAGATCAGCACGTGGTTGCGCATATTTGAATGGACCACCACGAACACGCGGCCACTCCGTAGCCCGGATAGAATGGACCACCACGAACACGCGGCCACTCTGAACCCGGATAGAGTGGACCACCACGAACACACAGCCACTCTACAACCCATCACGGTTACTACATTCACATGTATTAGCCTCTCACAGGCCAAATACACAGAAGTTAAATCCTCGCACGGATAGAATGGACCACCACGAACACGTGGCCATTCCGTAGCCCGAGTAGAATAGACCGTCCAATACACACGGAACTACTCTGACCCCGGATAGAACAGACCGTCTAATATACGCGGAACTATTCTATAACCCACGGTTACTACTTAACTTCGCGGACCATCATGGTTACCGCATTACTCTGTGGCCCATCGCGGGTACCACTTGACTATGCAATGCATGAACATGCAATGTTTTCTCTTCACTGAAAATAGTATGCAATAACAGAAAAACTAAGCCTTTCCAGCATTTCCCCCAAAACATCTCAACACAATTAATTTCATCATTCAACACATCAATGATTAAACAGTCAAGCAATCATTAACAATTCACATTATCTCACAAATTCCATACTTAATCATCTCAAGTCTTTCCATTGTTCCCCAAACTCTTAAAATTCATAAAACAGTGTTTAAAACTGAGTTTTTGGAAAAACACGAATCTGTATTCGAATACAGATCCCTTGTATTCGAATACAGAAGCTGAAACTATTGAAAATCTGTAATTTTAACATTCTGTATTCGAATACAGCATGTCTGTAGTCGAATACATAAGACAAAACCAGAATGATCAACATCTGATCATCAGAAAACAGAACCAGAATGATTAACATCAGAACATTAGAAACAGAATTAGAATCAGAATCATCAACACCAGAACATCAGAAACAAAACCAGAATCAGAATCATCAACACCAGAACATCAGAAACAGAACCAGAATCAGAATGATTAAAAGTAGAACATTAGGAATAGAACCAGAATTAGAATGAATAACATCAGAACATTAGAAACAGAATCAGAATCAGAATGGTTAACATCAGAACATCAGAAACAAAAACAAGATGATTATCAGAATCATCAGAAGCAGAAACAGGATGATTAATATCAGAACCATCAGAAGCAAAACAGAATGATTATCAGAATCATCAGAAGCAGAAACAAGATGATTATCAGAATCATCAGAAGCAGAAACAGGATGATCAATATCAGAATCATCAAAAGCAAAACAGAATGATTATCAGAATCATTAGAAGCAGAAACAAGATGATTATCAGAATCATCGGAAGCAGAAATTGGATGATCAATATCAGAATCATCAAAAGCAGAAACAAGATGATTATCAGAAGCAAAACAGAATGATTCACACAAGAATCATCAGAAGCAAAACAGAATGACTTATACCAGAATCATCAGAAGCAAAATAGAATGATTCACACTAGATTCATCAGAAACAAAACAGAATGATGTTGGAACCAAGTTGGTTCTAAATAAACTTGATTTTGATGTGTACACATACACTTGATGGAATCTTATTTTGAACTTGAATTACTACGCTAAAAACCATCAGAAGATGAATGTATCAGAGGATACATTCTGAATTTACAGAAGATGCATTTCTGGAATTATCAGAAGATAAACCAGAATGTCCAAAACTGACCAGAAGATAACTTTGGAGGCTTATATCAAACAGAAACAAAATCATAAGAACATCTGGAAAACACCAGAGGGAAGCCTGCCACAATATGAATTGCTCCAAACAAGAATGATTCAAATATCAGAAGCAATCAAGAAGTTACACTGATCAGAACATAGTCTGGCAGTGTAATTTCAACACAGTCCATACTTGTCCAGAAGTGACCAGAAGATATCTTTGATGGATTATATCAAAGGGAATAAATATCAGAAGATTCTTTGGACCATACTATTGTGAAGCCTGCCATGTGGAGAGTTGTTCCAGGCCATAAGTTGTCAAAAGCAAGAAGTAATCCAGAGGATAATTTGACCAGAACATGGCATGACAATCGAATTTTGAATAACCCAAACTTCATCCAGAATTGATCAGAAGAAGCACAGAATGGTTCATGCCAGAATCACCAGAAGCAGAAACAACAGAATGATTATCAGAATCATCAGAAGCAGGAAACAGGATGATGATCAAAATCATCAGAAGCAGGAAACAGGATGATGATCAGAATCATTAGAAGCAAAACAGAATGATTATCAGAATCATCAGAAGATGGTTAACATCAGAACCATCAGAAGCAGAAATAGAATGTTTCAGATCAGAACCATCAAAAGCAGAAATAGAATGGTTCACATCAGAACCATCAGAAGCAGAAATAGACACAGAATGATCCACACAAGGATCATCAGAACCAGAAACAGAAACAGAATGATCCACACAAGGATCATCAGAACTAGAAATATAAATGGAATGATCCACACAAGGATCATCAGAACCAGAAACAGAAACGAAATGATCCACACAAGGATCATCAGAACCAGAAACAGAAACAGAATGATCCACACAAGGATCATCAGAACCAGAAACAGAAACATAAATTCTTCTTCTGTATTCGACTACAGGGCTCGTAGTCGAATACAAGTTTGAAAACTTAAGTAAAACATAAATTTTACAGGTTGTAGTCGAATACACACATGTTGTATTCGAATACACCTTCGAAAACCAGTGAAAATTTCCTGAGATTCAACCCTTTTCAAACTGTTTTCTTTTAAAACAACAACCAAACAACAGAACAGATTCAACACTTTTTCCAGAAGACACTTCCCTCATTTAAAATCCCTTTTCCTTTTAAATCATCAACACCACCAGAATCACACCAAACAACCAGAATCGGAATCATCAATATCACCAGAATCACTCAACACAGAACAGAATTAGAGTCACCATCACCAAATCATTCAGATTTTCAAACCATCAGAACATCATTTAAACATTGCAGTTTCCTCACTCATCAGAACAAACATGCAAGTATTCAGTTTTCTCAAAACACCAGAATGACATGCAAATACTCAGCTTCATCAAACATCAGGATGACATGCAAGCACTCAGTTTTCTCAACAACAGAATGACGTGTAAAGCATTTCAGCTTTCACCACACAATAGAATAACATGCAAGTATTCAACTTTCATGATACCACAGAAATACATGCAAGCATCATAGAACAACAAACCTCAACAGAATGCATTTTTGCATTTTAAGACTATTTTCAAAACAGTTTTATAACATGCATTTTAATCATCATTAAAATAACAAGCAAACATTTTCCAGCTTTCACCCATAAGTAAAACAGCATGTTTTATTAGAAAAACAGCCAGCAACAACCATCAGGATAATCACATATCAACAAAATGCATTTTCTTTCAAAATGTCATTTTTCGAAAACAGTTTTTCTTTTAAAAACAGAACTGAAATAACACACATTCGTGGCCCTAATGCAGCTAAAAGATGGAAGGTGCCCTTACCCTTGTTGCGTGTTCTGCTATTCCTCTCGTTTCTGATTCTGCTCCCGTTTGCGTGTCCAAAACCAGTGAAACTGCAGCTTGCGTTTGCTGCTACGAAATTGGGTTCTTTAGCTCCGTAATGGTATGGGGAATAAATTTTGTACTGGGGTTTTGGTGTTTCAGTGTTTGGATGTTCCAGTAGTGATACTTTGAAGAGTTCCCTCTCTTCTTCTTTTATAATCGTGACTGGAATGGGAAGGCAGAAAACAGCACACAGGATGGAAGGGAAAAGTATTGTTACATGCAGCCCTATTACATGCAGTATGGAAGGTATGGAGTTCTGATTTCTGCCCAGCCCCTCACGTGTACTTATAGGCTTACTTGAGTGCCACCTCCTTTGAAACAATGATACAATAATGCTGGATTTTCCAGCTGGATTTCTCAGCACTTAATCCTTTTACAATTAGCCACTAATCCTTAATTAATGGTCCGATTAATTTAATTACTCGAAATTAAATTAATTTAATCTTCATCCAATAATTTTAATTCATCTTCCAAAATAATATTTACATATATATATATTCACTCAAAACATACATTTATTAAATATTTTACAAATATCCCCAAAATACCCTTAATATTAATTCCATAAATTAATATTAATTTTAAGGGTCTTACATTTTGCTTCTGATGATTCTGGAGTGAATCATTCTATTTTGCTTCTGATGATTCTGGTGTGAATCATTCTGTTTTGCTTCTGATGATTCTGGTGTGAATCATTCTGTTTTGCTTCTGATGATTCTGGTGTGAATCATTCTGTTTTGCTTCTGATGATTCTAGAGTGAATCATTCTGTTTTGCTTATGATAATATGTGAATCATTCTGTTTTGCTTATGATGATTCTGGTGTGAATCATTCTGTTTTGCTTCTGATGATTCTGGTGTGAATCATTCTGTTTTGCTTCTGATGATTCTGGAGTGAATCATTTTGTTTTGCTTCTGATGATATGTGAATCATTC